>CM049802.1:24297938-24308450 GCA_027422405.1 Ptychobarbus kaznakovi | reverse complement strand
AACCAAAAAAAGCACCACCACCAGTCCTAAATTCAGTTATTCAGTTAAAATGTCTATGCATTCATACATAGTTTTAATTCTAATTATCATAATGTCTTATTATAATGCTTGACTGACTGTACCATTTTACAAACATATACAGTATATTACAGAGCATATATAAATATATATATATATATATATATATAGGCCTAGTATATCAGTCTGGCGAGTAAACAAAAAAATGTACTAGCCAATGGCGATTCAATTGCCAAGGTGTCCGTAGAGGGTTGTCTTACTTACATTCGTACATCTTCACTTTGTTGTTTAATGATGAGAGAATTATTAACGTTAGTCAGAGAATTCTGTCAGCCAGCGCGCGCAGTGACGAAACAGCGTGTTTTAGCGATGACTCATCTAAACGGGTCTGATTGGTCATTGCATTCATAAGCTCAACAGAATCGTATGTGATTGGTTATAACGCGCAGAGCTTTAAAAACGTGCGTGTCTCTGGCTCTGTGCCAGCCAGCGAACACAGATTTGAATTCTGTTTTTCTTTTTATAGTTTACAGGACAAACTGCGCATTTCACCAACATTGTTTGCTGTGATATGATTACAAATTTAGGGGGAACAAAGGGGGGGACAAGCTTGTTGACAGGGGGGCACTGCCCAGAACCGCACCTGCAGAGTGGTGATACATTTTGGTAGCCCCGACAGGAATACACAATAGCCCTGGGACGTCGAGCTAGCAATTTTGCAAGCCCTGCATTCATGTCCTGCACTAAACAGTCGTGTGTAAATCTATCTAAGATCCACTTCAGATTAGGGGTGTGAATTGGCACTGGTTTCACGATTCAATTCGATTACGATTAATATGTCAACGATTCGATATCACGATGCATAACAATGCATCACGATTATATCAAATTTATTTTGTGAATTTTTATTAAATTATATAAGCAGGCTACTTTTTAAAATAATTATGTTAATTAATGTAGTAATATATTACTACATTAATTAAGAAGGGCTGTAGCCCCTTTTGTTTCTGTATGTTTTCTTTTTGTATTATTTTTCCCCAATGGGTCTATGGCAGCCCTATGAAGGGAACATAGGAAAATTATTAAATTTGGCACACTTGTAGAGATGGTCAAGACTAGTGATCTGACCAATTTTGGGGTCTCTAGAACCAACTCTATAGCGCCACCACCAGTTCAAAAATGTTACATTGAAATGGTAATAACTCACAAACCCCTAATTCTAGAAAAATGAAACTTAGTACAGCTGATTACTAGGGATGGGTACCGATACCCGGTATTTAATCGGTCTCGGGGCTAAATTATGAAAGACCGGAGTATCGATAAGCTCTGACGTTAACGTTTCTGCTATCGTATTGAGAAATTAAGAAAACACACACATCTCTATTATTGCTATATATATACACATTATCAAATTCTATTATCAAATATCAAATGCAAATTCTATCTCACCAGAGTTGCCAGCTGTTTTTATGAGCAATAATATTCAAACATTTGTCTATGATGCATTTCGCTATTCGCAATTTAGAAGCGAGATCGCGCTCACGTGGAGAAGTTTCAGCTCGCGCAACATGAAAGCCCTTTTAAATCATGATATAAGAGTGAACTAACCATTAAAACATATGCTTACACTTTAGGCCTGTGGCTGTTATATTAAACTAAGTTTATTATTATTTTATTTTTATTTTGGCTTCTAAGGATTACAGCCGTGTTTCTTCTAGCACAACTTCCTTCCCTTCACAGCGCGCGCATTCGTTCCTCTCTGACCAAACCTTAACACCAGAATCAGATCAATCATTTGTCGATTGTTGTAAAATGACGTCTTTACAGTTTGCTAAATGACTGACATATTTGATAATAACACGTTGAAGTACAATCCACACAAGAGACGCTGTACCCAGGCTGAAGTGGTGTGTGGTCCTGTGTGCGCGCGCGCGTGTGTGTGTGTGTGTGTGCGCGCGAGCGCTCTAAAACTGACAAGCAAAGTACACTTTGAGCTTCGGGCGCGCCCAAACGATTAAATACACACAAAATATGTAAAAACGGCCGGCTTGGAGATTATTCATTTAAAACAGTTTATGTCTTAAAGTGAACAAAACAGTTTTGGAGAAAATCTGATGTGTGTCAATATTATGTCTTAAAGTGACAACTGGTGCTTCATCAAATGTTAATCAAAGAACAAAACCAAAGAGAAAATCACCCAACTCTTAATCAGTTATAAATTATAGCTTTAATAAGCATAATCTATCAAAACAGTGAAAACTATGCAGTGCTCATTTACATTTGATCAGATTTCTTTGTAGCTATTACTTACCTGAACATTAATGTTAGTAGACCTTCATGAAAAATTAAAGCACTTTTTTTTTCAGTTGGACATTTGTTTTATGGTAACAAATGTATATTTTTCAGTTTGTTTAACATGTTATCTTTGTTCCTGTTCTTACTGTATCTATATTATGTATATAAAACACTAAAATGCCTGCACACTGGGTCATTTACAAATTGATGTTTATATTTATTTAATTAAATATTTATTTTACATTTCAGTATATAAAGCAATGTTAATTCAGCTCCTAATCTGTCACATATATATATATATATATATCTCATAAAGTACCGATAAGAATACCGTTAAAGTACCGGATCGATAAGCAGTATCGATAAAAGTAGTAATACCGTTAAAACCTTAACGATACCCATCCCTACTGATTACTCACATTCAATAGCTTACATTAAGACTCAACCCATTACAGTAGCGGCCATTTTGAAAAGTACAGTATTCTGTCTTTTCGCTACTACTCCTTCAAAATGAATAAAACATTTCCCAAAATTGGCTCAGGTTATCTTTTGTTTTAGCTGAACAGAAATGTCTAAACAGATTTTTTTTATTAATCTCTGTTCAACAGTTATGATGTTGTGAACGTAACAAGGTTTACCAAAAATTTGTTCAGAGGCTGTATCTCGGTCAAACTTTGATCAATCGAAATGAAACTTGGTACGCTTCGTCAACACTATGATCTGAGGGTCCATGCCAAAGTTGGGAACAGCACCACCTATGGGTCGTGAGATACCAAAAATTCACATTTTCACTTATAACGTTTGAACAATCAATCAGAAAATTATAAACTTGGTGTCTATGGATTCCTTGGGTCATGCCGAATCTGAGGTTATACTGAGGACCACCTGTCTGCCATTATGAAATGTGCCATATATTGCAATATCTTTTGAACCATTTGACATATCTGCACAAAAATCAATAGGGATCATCAACACAATGTCCTGAAGATAGCGCCACCTAGCGTTCCAGATATATAACGATTTTTACAAAAACACTTATAACTTTTGAAAGCATTTTCCAAATGATGTTGTTTTGATATCATTTCATTCCTTGGGCCATGCCTATTCTGATGATGCCACTTGGTACGCTTCGTCAACACTATGATCTGAGGGTCCATGCCAAAGTTGGGAACAGCACAACCTATGGCTGTCAGCCATATTGATGTAAATGAAAAACAGTTTTTCTACTACTCTTCCTACAAATTTTGTTAAATTTTTTCCAAAATCTGATCAGATGATATTTGGACCGAAATTCGCACATGAAATTACAGAACAGATTTGTAATATTTGCTTTAGTTCCTAAGAAATACATCTCGGAAGTTGACTGTGCCCATGTTTGTTGTGTTGTGCTATTAATCTTAGCATTCTAATAAGTTACAGGCTAACCAATTACCATACTGTTTAATATGACTCTTCAGCTGTCGAGTTAACCATTAGCTGCATTACAATTAACTTAAATTTGCATGTTACGCTGGTTAAAATGTTAAATAACTTTTTTTGTGAGCTCATTCTCACACCTAAACCTCTCCTCGGCAGCCTGACAAACGTATAGAGACTGAGTGGTTTGCTCTGCTAAGCCACTGGCCCCGAACCCTTCAGTTCGTGGGTTCGAATCCAGGGTGGTGCATACCCAGAACGCAAGAAGTACTGTGGCCGGAAACAGTGTAAACATTGCTTTTGTTCCAGACGTTGGATCTTCCGTGCGTGTTCGTCTTGAATCAGAAATGTGTGTTTCAAAGCAAATATAAAGTAATGAAGGGGGGGAAAGACAATTTACAAGTGATAAACAAAACGCACTTTCAGTATCTGGGAATGCTTTAAGTATCGAAAGTCACAAATAATCATAGTTCTGTTTTTTTTCTCAGCCTTATTGCAAATTGATTATTAGCTACTGAAGAGATCATAGACAGTAGCAGCTTTAATAGACTGCGTTCACACTAATGCACAGATTTATTTTCACATATCAGATGTTTTGTCCTGTTCTGAAAACACACTGACTGTGTTTACATAAATGTCCGTATCATAAAAGATTATCATTCCTATCATTAAATGCAAGTGCATTTAACCGCAGCCGCGAGCTTCAAGACAAACAAACAAATACAAAGCGCACGCGAAAGTCTGTCAGTGCACGAGTTTCCTGCATCTAATACGTACTGCATTCCAAACGGCGGAAATGAAATCATATCTAAAGTAAAAGTCTAAAATAACAACGTGTGGAAGCACTGTCAAGGGTAAAAATCTATTTAACCTTATTGAAAAATATAAATTTCTGTCACTGCTGTGAACAGACCACCACACATAATATGAAGAATATAAAAACTCAGCTGTCCACAGTAGTCCTTAAGATGTCAGCACAATAACACACTTAGCAAAATCAGTCTAATTATGGGTATCGATAAAATCCCAGAAAATATACATTTTTTCGTCCATTTGTTTGTCACACAACCCTACTAACTATACTAACCATATTAAAACTATAGACTATACAATTATCCATAAGATATTAATTTGCATATACATATAATTACATATATAGAGTTCATTTGCAAAAACAGATAACTCTATAAAAAGATAACAGATTAAAATGTTCTAAAATCATGTTTTTTTTGTCCTGCATTCCAGTTAATAAATATCAAACTGCAGTTGGGTTGTTTTGATTACATAATAATAACAAAAAAATACAGCTAACTAACACAATAAAACGTGATAATACAATAAAAAAACATGATTTAATAATTTTAAATTATTAAAAAGGGAGTATCAGAATCAGTTTTTTCAAATAAACTTCATATTTTAATTTGGAAGCAAAACATAAGAATTTAAGGAATATTTCAAAGTGTAAGTTAAACTATTAGAAAAAAATATATATAATTTGGTAGTAAAATGCGAGAATTCAAAGAATATTTCCCAGAGTAAATTAAGCTGTTAAATATGACATACAATTTGGTAGTAAAATGTGAGAATTTGGGGAAAGCTATATAGTGTAATTTGCATTTATTAGTTGTTACATATAATTTAGGAGCAAAACATGAGAGTCAGAGAAAAACTTTACATAATCTGGTAGTAAAACAAGAATAAGGAAAACTTTAATGTGTAAGTTAAATTAGATATTGCATTCAATTTTGTATTAAAACATGAGAATGAGGAAAACTTTACAGTATAGATTAAATTAATTCCATATTACATACAGGGTTCCCACACCTTGGTTAACTTCAAATTCAATGACCTTTCAAGGACTTCCCATGTCCAATACCCTCGAATTCAATGACCTTTCAAGGACTTCCCATGTCCAATACCCTCAAATTCAATGACCTTTCAAGGACTTCCCATGTCCAATAACCTCAAATTCAATGACCTTTCAAGGACTTCCCATGTCCAATACCCTCAAATTCAATGACCTTTCAAGGACTTCCCATGTCCAATACCCTCGAATTCAATGACCTTTCAAGGACTTCCCATGTCCAATACCCTCAAATTCAATGACCTTTCAAGGACTTCCCATGTCCAATAACCTCAAATTCAATGACCTTTCAAGGACTTCCCATGTCCAATACCCTCGAATTCAATGACCTTTCAAGGACTTCCCATGTCCAATACCCTCAAATTCAATGACCTTTCAAGGACTTCCCATGTCCAATACCCTCAAATTCAATGACCTTTCAAGGACTTCCCATGTCCAATAACCTCAAATTCAATGACCTTTCAAGGACTTCCCATGTCCAATACCCTCAAATTCAATGACCTTTCAAGGACTTCCCATGTCCAATACCCTCAAATTCAATGACCTTTCAAGGACTTCCCATGTCCAATAACCTCAAATTCAATGACCTTTCAAGGACTTCCCATGTCCAATACCCTCGAATTCAATGACCTTTCAAGGACTTCCCATGTCCAACCCTCGAATTCAATGACCTTTCAAGGACTTCCCATGTCCATACCCTCAAATTCAATGACCTTTCAAGGACTTCCCATGTCCAATACCCTCAAATTCAATGACCTTTCAAGGACTTCCCATGTCCAATACCCTCAAATTCAATGACCTTTCAAGGACTTCCCATGTCCAATAACCTCAAATTCAATGACCTTTCAAGGACTTCCCATGTCCAATACCCTCAAATTCAATGACCTTTCAAGGACTTCCCATGTCCAATACCCTCGAATTCAATGACCTTTCAAGGACTTCCCATGTCCAATACCCTCAAATTCAATGACCTTTCAAGGACTTCCCATGTCCAATACCCTCAAATTCAATGACCTTTCAAGGACTTCCCATGTCCAATAACCTCAAATTCAATGACCTTTCAAGGACTTCCCATGTCCAATAACCTCAAATTCAAGGACTTAATGTGGGGACACATTTCAAGTGAGAGCAAGGTTACATCATGTTATCTTGTATGATATATTGTTACAGTTTTCATGTGTAAAACACAACTATTCAAAAAAAGCATGTTTTGCATTTATTTTTGGCCATGCATGTCACGAATCGGGCTTGTACTCAGGACTCTGGTGTGGTGGTTAGGAGATCTACCACTGAGCCACAGGAGTGGCGACGTTGGTCTCAAATGAAACACTCGATGGGTATACCAGGAAATGACTATTTAATAAAACAAAAAGGACTTAGCAAGAATGCTACAACAGAAGTTCTTCTCGGATTGAGGTATTAACAGCATCAAAAAACAAAAGAGAAAATGAAAACTCCACGAGGGGAGAAAACGGAGCCAGAGACTATAACAATAAAAGAAAATAACTCGGGAGTTCTTACTTGGGGTAGCAGGAGATGTTTAGCAATACCAGGCAGGATACACAGGGCAGGGACTCAAAAACCGAGTGAGGAACAAAGGGAAAATACACCACTTAAATATACAGGGGAAAACAAGGCACAGGTGATCTAGATGACACTAACGAGGCCACACGAAGAAGACTAAGGCAGAGGAGAACACAGGGGACCTCTAGAGGCACGGAGACAAACTACAGGAGGTAGGATGGTGACAATGTGACAGAGATTTGATATTCTATTTGTCAAATTTCTGTTTTGCATAGAACTGAAGAATATTCGGTACATCCTATACTGTATTCCAAAATGATCTGATATTAACTTCTGAATGGATTTGCAGCTTAGGCTCATGTAACCATAAGTTTTAAGATACATGAATATATCTTGCCTCATGGGTTTTACATTATCTTAAAAAGCAAAGCAATTCAACATTACATCCTTTGGATCTCTGGCAAGCCATTCTTTTTAATCTTCTTTGGTGAGCCAATTATCTTGACACTTGCATTTTGTTTCAGACTATTTTTGAAATGTTTCACAGTGTGTCTGTGAAACATTGAGGTACCATCGTAGTAGTTTTGTTTGAACGTCACGGCTATGTACAAGACAAATTACCTTACGTGGGAAACACTTAATGTAACGCATAAATGGACGTAACAAACATAAATCAAGCAAGCTAGTATGCATAAGCCACGAAGAGTTGGCAAAATAACACATTAGCAGACCGGAGGGAATAATATGGATTTTTTTCCAGAAAACCTCCTGCACAAAATAAATTCAAGCACTTTCAAGCACCTGTATATATTTATGTTAACTTTCCAGGGCCTTGACATTTTTTTTTTCCAGATTCACAAACTTCCAAGGATTTCAAGGACCCGTGGGAACCCTGTACATATAATTTGGGTATAAAACGTGAGAAAAGTGAGTAAAAACTATACAGTGTAAGTTAAAATTAGTTATTATTACATATAATTTGGTAACAAAATGTAAAGTGTTGCACATTGTATTGGTGTAGATGAGTATGTTTATAACTGAATGTGTGTATTTCTGAGCCTGGTCTCATGAAAATTACTTTTGTGATATGGTACAATACTGTTGTCAGTGAATGTAAAGGTTTTTTTAAGCGAATGCAAGGTTTGGGAGCAAATGCAAATGAACACAAAGTTTCTCAGGGAAACACATTACTATTACATTACATTTACACTGCAAACATTTTATGAGCCAAAGTAAATGTTTTGTAAGTGAATGCACAGTTTATGAATGCAAAAGTTTATTTGTTGACTGACATGATCATAAAGGTAAGGTCACGTTAGCGAAATCACAGCAAGATTTAGCGAGCAAAAAAAGGTCTGCTGTATCTTCTTAATAAATATGAAGACGTATAAATAATGGCGACATAGCTATGGAAGAACCACCACTCACACAGAAGTCACTTTCAAACCGAGCAGGTTTTTGTTGTTCAATGCAATTAATTAACGTTACCAACCTGAAAATGAGCGAAACGTGCATTTTTAAGGACAAAATACAGTCAAGATTTCACAATCTTGAATTTCTCGTGAGGGTGAAATATTTCCCCATGCAGATTTCATAAGGTTCAATTGGTCAAGTGAATTTTTTTCACGCTGACCAACAGAAATTGGCTTGGTTTGAAAGTGAATTCTGTGTTGCATATATCGCTACACTACTGGAACTTTTTTTCCCACGAAAAACGCTAACATGACCGCACCTTAACTAATATATTATATAAGGATCTTATAATGATTCTCATTGTATATGTTTTGCTGGTGTGTCCTCTCTGTTCATGTCAACTTCGCCCTGGACAAACACAAGAAGCTGATCACACGGGTACTGGAAACCAGCTGCACCTGAATTACAAAGGAGAATCACTGAGACTACAAACAACATGATCTCACCGTACAAGCTCTCATGCTGTTCTGCTGTCCAGTACAGATTCAGACTAAACTGAGGAACTTCCTCATGACTCCCGACTCAACACATCATCCATCCCATCCTCCAAACCATGTTAATATTGCATTGAAATTAGGGTCTGTGATTCGTCATTTCAACTAGGCCTAATTCAACACTAGTTTTGCTTTATTTTTGCCTAGATTAATGGATAATAAAATTATTGATTATTAAGTTGTCATTCTAGTTGACAGCACATACAAGTAAATGAATACAGGCTCAAATAGCTCCCTGTTGAATCATCTTGTCCACACACACACACACACAGGTCTGCTATTCAGTCGTCCTTCTTTCCCATTCACTAGCAAAGTAATTACAAAGCCTCATTATGAGGGTTCAAGTTTAAGCACGTGCAGTCTCTTGAGGACAGACTGGACTAAACAAGACCATCCCATTCAAGCAGAACGGCTGCTACTGTTTGAGTCAGAGTGTTTATTCAACTAATCCGGCACTAAGATGCATTTAACCTCCCTCTCACAACAAATATCACTTTATTCTCAATAAATCAACAGGTCAAGGAACATTCCTTGTCATTTAATGTGTGTGAGTCAGGTTTTGAAAAGTCCCCACAAGCAAAGTAAAGTCTGAAATCACTCACATGTGGATCAGCCAACAGTCCTCGTGAGGAAAACAAATACAGTGTGCTGGCATGAAATTCTGTAGATGGTGCAGGCCTAACTCAATCTGACATAATGACACCACAGCTGATTGCTAAAGTCAACATATTTTACTAAAAGTAATAAAATGTAATAATAAATATAATAAACAATGCTGCCATCTTTCTAAAGTAATTTTACCCACATGTAATTTGCTTCCAAATCTCAGTTGAAAAAAATACAAAATAGTGGATTACTCAATACATTTGTATCCATGACATTTAATATTTTGACTTTGTACTTCATTTGTGTATTACTTTCACTAGAAAACTATAAAAACAACTATTTTAGTTGTTGGGTTGACCCGGAATGACCCTTTAATTTTATTTGAGATGAACAGTGTAAATAAAGTGGCTAGGTCTGTACTATTCGTCTGTCTGTCCTCATCCCAATTCGTCTGTCTGTCCTCCTTTACACCATCATCATTGTCATACACGCCCGCAATGTGTCACCTGATCTTCAATAAGCGCACCTGCACCTCATCTGATCCTATCACTCACGCTACTTAAGCACACTCCTCTCCTCAGTAGATCGTCGGATCTGTTAATCGAACCTGGACTCTAGCGCCTAATCATCTTTCCATTTTTCCTCTTTATTATTATTAAATAAAATACTCACCATCTTCTATGTAACCAGAGTCGTTCCGTACCACTGTCTGTGTGTAATGTGACAACAAAAGTAATGTGGTTTCTGACAACTGAACACAACTTTGGGTGCTTCCTGTCTGAATACCTTGCTAGATAATGATGGGAGTGATCTAGTTTTGTT
>CM049802.1:24167938-24295438 GCA_027422405.1 Ptychobarbus kaznakovi | reverse complement strand
AAAACAGTAAATGACTATTAAGACTACTCCACTGTACAAACTCTCTGTAGCTCTACTTTTGGATCCTCTGGCCGCTAACACCACTGCGCTGACACTAATCCACTCTCTACAGTCCCCTCCCCCTCCACACACACACTTCTCCATCTCCCTGCTGCATCTGCCCTCCATCAATGCATCACACAGCTGTCGTATGCAAATAACATCACTTATAACTCTTTCAAAATACACACTCCCCATGAACCAAAACACACTTTATTCCATTATAGTCATTGAACACCCGCAACTTTATCTAATTACAGCTTTCTAAATTACACACACACATACACAAACGACATCATCCCTTTACAGTTTACCTAAATGCACAGGTACACACACTCCATCATCCTCTTATGCATCAAGTGCAGATACACACACACACACACACACCACACACGTGCACCATCCAATTATATCTCACTGCAACACTTACAGTGTATTACAGTCAACTGTGCTCAGATGACAGCAGGAAACACTCACGTCCACGACAACACATCTGTGTATAGTTTCTGAAGCCATCTTCCTTATCTTACACACACACACACACACACACACACACACACACACACACACACACACACACACACACACACACACACACACACACTGTGCAGTGGTGACAGATGGTGTGCGTGGGGTGTTTTGGCCTCTCAACAGAAAGTGAAAAGTGGACATATGCGAGTTCCTTCGCCTCTGACCTGTCCGACGCCCTTCATAGAGGAACACACTCAAATTATTGACTCAGATCATCATCAGTCCCACAAGAACCAAAGACCAGATTACACTGACACATCAATACTCTTTATCTTCACACTAGTCCTGCTTTTTCTGGAGAAGAAACGGCTTGCGCTGTATAGCTAAAATAAAATACATCAATATTCTTCAGCCTTTTGTTTATATATATATATATATATTCAATAACGATCACATTTCTTTTACTCAACCAAGTTGCACATTAGTCAATGTTGGCAGCATTATCAGTCTATCTTATGGGTCTATTACTCTCAGAAAAAAGGTACAAAAGCTGTCACGGGTGCAGTACAATTTATGTACTAATATGCACTTTTAAGGTATGGACACTTTAGGAGTAAATACTGTACAAAGGTGTGCTTTTTTTGAGTGTACAGATTAGAACAAATGCTGATGACTGACAAAGCATTGTTTTAATAATCACCAAGTACAGAATGTGTTTATTCAGTGGTACAGCATCACTGTAATTAATTAAAACAGAGCATCATTAAACATCTAGTGTTTATTTACAAACATCAAGCTAATTAGGGGATTTATGTGGAAATGTTCCAGGAAGCACAGATCGGTTTTACAAAAACAAGATGTGTAAAAGCAGAAGTATTATACAGTCTCACACGTCTCAGTCCAGCACACTGATGCTGTGTGCTATCAGCACTCAATAAAACGGACGGCCTGATGGCTTCTGGCCAACTGACAAAACTGACTCTTGCTCTTTTCTGCCCAGTGACACTATAGCCTATACCTTCTCATGCAAACTTAAAAAAGAGGCTTCCTTGATACATTAATGTTTAAATATACAAAAATGTATATATATGCTTTTTTTTATAAATTAATTCATATTTTTTTATAAATCAGTTTATAAACTGGAAGCTACTGGAGGCTCCTGACACCAAGACAAAATCTGGTGAGTGTAAACACAGTTGGCAACAAATATTTTAATTCTGAATAAAGCTTATTCTAAACATCTTTTAACAAACAGTTTCCAGTAAATAAACTACCATTTAAATGTTTGGGATCAGTGACATTTTTTTTAAGAACGTAATGCTTTCATTCCGCAAGGATGCATTAAATTGATCAAAAATGACAGCAAAGACAATAGATAATGTTTTATAAGACTTTATATTTAAAATACATGGTGTTCTTTTGAACTTTTCAACATAATAATAATAATAATAAACATTTCTTGAGCAGCAAATCAGCATATTAGAATGATTTCTGAAGATCATATGACACTAAAGGCTGGAGTAATGACGCTGAAAATACAGCTTTGATCACAGCAATAAATTACATCTTAAAATATATTAGAATAGAAAACAGAAGTAATCTCTATTTGTTTGTCTATTTCTGCCACGGGAATAGCATCAGTCTGAATCCAACCCTTAAATGATCTGAGATGACCGAACACCTGAGAAGAGATGATGCCGAACCCTCAGACAATATACAGAATTACCTCATTTTGCCATAAATTAAATATATAAAGTTTCTAAAATATATAAATATATTGTAGAAACTTAATTTCCTGTAAACGATTTGTATCGTAAAAAGCCCTATACAAATAGATTTGAATTGAATTATTCGTAATAATGCTTCACAATGTTAGTGTTTTTTAATCAAATAATACAGCCTGTGTGTTTAACAGTGTGTTTGTTTATTTATTAATATCTGTAATGAAGTTACATTAAATCCACACACTTTTTATCTTTTGAAAATTGAAAATGTATTTAATTTGAATTAAAACTAAAATATAATTATAATTATTTTTGTATTTAAATGTAATTTTAAAATATATTTTTATAAAAAAATATATATCTTTCTAGCACATATGTGATATTAAAAATACTGTAAATATCACATTGTAAAAAGTGGAAATCTGCTAATTTCACATGCAGTGTGGCGTACATTTTATAGTTTTAAATATTGAACATATATTTGAGATTCAAACATAATTGCGCTGTTCAAGACAGTGAATCTTTATGACATATTTATAACGTTATTTATAACGTTTGTTAAGTAAAAGAGCAGAACAAGAGTTTGTTTTAAACATCTTTCCATCAGAAATTTTAAGCTAGAAATCAGAGTATTTCTAGCTTATTAAACAATTTAGCATAATTTGAAAATGCATATTCACTACTAAAATGTCCAGGATTTTTTTAGGATTGAGGAAGGAAGGTGAGGAGAGAGTGAACTGAGAGAATGTGATGAGTGCTGGAAATCTCTGGTTAAATCCACAGGAATAACAGCTCCAGCTCTGGAACGCTGCTCTGCGATTGGTTGGCAGGAGCAGGAGCTGCTGATTGGGCATAAAAACAGGAAGTGGGAACCCCACAGGAGCAGGTGTGACAGTACACCCAACACAAACACATTCACGCCTGCAGCCACACAAAACTCACACTTTCACTTCAGTTGGTATAAACAAATTTTATAATCACAATATACATATGTGTGAACAACACAAACTCATTGCATTACATCAGATCATTTGAAAATGAGTGCATGAGTCTTGTTTTTTGGCTTGACAACCCCAGTCCCCATCCACTTTCATTGTATGGTAAAGAGAAATGTTAACATTCTCCCAAATATCTGATTTTGTGTTCATCTCAAGAAAAAGTAATACAGGATTTAATATGAGCATAGCTTTCATTTTTAAGTTGAACTATTGCTTTAAAAGACATATGCATACAATTTTGTCTCTTGATTGGATGTATGTGCAGCAAAAATCCCTTCCTCTGGGTGCATCGTCTCGTTACCTTCAGTCACATTGCCACATCAACAGAGCCACTTTAGGGTTTTGGTGATAGTAAACGATGGGAAGACAGAGTAAAGTGCTGTGCGCTTTTGTAACTGGATGCAGAAAGTGAGCTTAAGACTGGAAAGCGGCTTTAAAATTAATCGGGGTCCTGTGCGGGATTAGAGAAATGCTCTCTCTCTCTCTCTCTCTCTCTCTCTCTAATGTAGGGAGAACAAGCATCTGGATCTCGCTGTCAGTTGTTCTTGCTCTCACTGTCATGTTGGTCTGCATCTTTAGACACCCGGTTTCTGCTCACCCTGGGCTCAAAGACAAGAGCCAGCTGTGAATGACCCAGAAAACTCTCGCCTGAGCAAGCTCGATTTACATAGACAACAGAAATGTGGAACATGGAGGGAGGCTTTATATGTTTTGACCATTTAAAGCTTAAGTGTCTATTTTTTCTGATGTTAACATCCTTTTTCATATTCCAATTTAATGTGCTGAGACTATAAGTAAGCTATTAGCAGGCTGACATTGTGAATACATTTGCATACTCTTTAAAGGGGTCATATAATACGATTTCACCTTTTTAACTTTTGTTAGTGTGTAATGTAGCTGTGTGAGCATAAACAACATCTGCAAAGTTACGAAGTTCAATGCAAAGGGAGAAATTGTCTTTTACAGAATTAGCAAAGCATTGCCTACAGCGAACGGCTGGTAAGGGACTACAATAAAATAATTCTGGGTTAGTGACATCATAAATCCAGATAAACCCCGCCCCCGGGAACATGCAACGAAGGGGGCGAGGCCATGCTGCGCTGCGTTAGAGAAGAGCAAGTGAAAACAAAACTAGGGGTGCATGTACAAATCTATTAATATACTGTATGAATCGCGATTCTGTCTTCTAACGATTCTAATAGATTCACAAGTTTCAAAATCAATGTTCTAAAGCAGCGGTTCTTAATCATGTTCCTCGCATCGCCTGCTCTACATATCTCTCTCTCTCTCTCTCTCTCTCATTCAGATCATCAGCTCAGCTCCAACAATGAAATATTCCATTATACACTTATTTTCACACAGCTATGAGAATGGACGTGTGTGCGGTTGCCGTACTCTGTATTAAATCTTTAAATCAGTATAAATTAAAAGTAACAGAACTTAGCATAATAGACAGCTTATCATAAGTATGAGACAACAACAATGTATGCCAAAAAACACCTAACTGAAAACATAGAAAGCCCTTAACTGGCCGTGCTTGCACAGGTTCTGCGCGATCCTCTTCACTGATATCATCTGCGTCTCAATCGGGCTCAAACTGATAAGCAATATAGATGACACAATTGTTTACAATACAACCGGAGCACATGCCGCTGAGGTGAGGGGCATCGGGACGTTTAGACGCGTACTAGAGGTGGTTTAGCCAATCACAACACACTGGGCCAGCTAACCAATCAGAGCCCATCGTGTTTTTCTGAGGGAGGGGTTCCATAAAAGCAAGAAATGATCAGCGTGTTTATCAAAGAAGTGACATAGCGGTGTGAAATAAAGGTAAATTATGTGATTTTTTTTGTTTTTTAACAAACAAAGCATTAACACATGTTAGACCGCACCCCATAAACACAATCAAGCCTAGAAAAAAAACAGTCAACCACCCCTTTAAACACAATTTTGCTATATTAATTTATCAATGATATGAAGGGATATGAAGTTTCTGCTAATATGAAGCAGCAGAGAGAGCGAGATTTAACTTTAATGCTTTTTATTTGGCTGAGTCTGAAATCTGAAAACAATCTGAGAGGGGTAGAAATAATAACATAATTTGGACTATTACTTTGACTGTTAGAACAACACTTCACAATAAATCAACATTTGTTGCATTAATTGCATAACTTCAGTTGTAGTTTTTCTTCAAACTCAGTCAAAATGTAATTTAGTTGTAGGGTTTTTGTTTTTCATTTTGTTTTCTGAAAATTAAGAAGATTTGAATATGTTTTAATTGTAACTCAGTCAAAATGTAACATATGTTTCCTGTAGGTTTTTTGTTACAGTTTGATACAAAAGGTATTCAGATATGAATATGTTTTTATTATTATAATCATTTTTATTATTAATAAAATGGTTTTAAATTCACTAATCCTTTGAGGCTGGTTATTTGTCACCTATGGTATTGATTTAGTATCGATAACGAGGTATTACATTCTGGTATCGTACCGAAGCCAAAATTATGGTATCGAGCCATCCCTAATATATATATATATATATATATATATGGAATATTATACATATACTTAGATATAGCCAATTTAATAAATAAATAAATCAAATATAAGCTACTTTAAATGTAAAACCATGTTTTTACCAGTATATGTTTGGCCATTTTTTTATATTTTGTAATATATATATTCGGAAGACTGAAGCTCTATGGAAAAACCAGCTGCAGCCTGGTTATAATTCACAAGTAAACCTAAACAACCAGATCCCATTCTGAGCAATGACTCTCATATTTTCTTAAAAGTCATAATCTTGTTTTTATTGTATTTCCATTTGGTGCAAAAATTGCACACTTTACCTTATGAGAGCCTCTAGATTTAATACACAAGTGTCCAGTCAGAGAAAGGTCCGATAAACCAAATTAAGATGCCAATTTTCTGCAAACCACCAATGGACAGACCAAATATGACCAAATTAACTAAATTGAGAGGTTCCTCTTGGGACAACCAAAGGTTGAGTGGCTGGGGGCGTAAAAAACACACACAGGGGCTCAGGAGGATGAACAATCAAACCAATCAATGACCACATGGTCACACAGGCCGCCACAGTGCACCTGATCTCCATGGTCACGAAACGGATGGGGGCGGTCGCTCGGGACGGCGGGAACAAAACAGACACAGAAAAACAGGAAGACACAATGCAAAAGCAGAAAGAGAGGAAAAGAAGAACTACCAAAAAACATGAAAATGAATCAAACTTTACTCAATCAATGAGATCAATGAGAAAGAGAAAGCATAACAGAACCTTTTTAAACTGCAATACTTTTAACACCCAGGAGATAACAATAACACTTCTATTATTTACATTATGCATTTAGCAGACACTTTTATCCAAAGCGACTTACGGTGCATTCAGGCTATACATTTTTCTTTTATCAGTATGAGTACTATTAACACTCCAGGTGTGGTGCGCTTATGAACTCTCACAACTCATAATTCTACAAAGAATTTCTCATTTCAACAGAACAGCGTATATAAACACACAAACCCTGATGAACCCTGGTAGTGTGTTAAACCTCCTTCTGATCTGAAATGCATCATGTGCAGAAGTTTTTGGGCTATCACGAACAAACAAATACCGGAAAGAGCTTAAGGAACAGTAACTGCACTCACTTCACGTACACTTGCACTAGTATAAGCAGACATACTCCTGAGTGCTTTTGCTGCACAACAGGGTGATAGCAAAAAGCATGCAAAGTACATGCACATTCAGAAAATCACATCAGAGACAATACTGTTCAATCAAAACGAAAAGGCGCTTTTTATTACACATCTCTGTCGTTTTTTCTACAAATACATGGGAAAGGCTTACATCACTTCAATTTATAAATGGGGATTGATTGCATAACATTTCTGAATGGGCGCAGAAAGAGGCCAAAAGCACAGAAACTATAAACTGAAGGTAGCTATTATAGTAACAAGGCCTCTGGGTTTGAAATGCAATGCAAAGTCTCCAGGACTCACTGCAACTGTGGAAGACTGATGATGCAAAAGGAGGTTTTATTTTACAATAGACCACCAACATGCACTGTATAAAGTGAAACTGTGCAAAAAATATGACATTTAAACATACATTTTGTTGGTGCAGCCAGATTTATTATGTAGAGTTGAATAATACTGAATAAAACAAGTTGATTTGGATGTCACCATTTGAAGCACGTTTTACCTGACAAAACATTTTACAGCGAAGAAAGAAAGAAAGAAAGAAAGAAAGAAAGAAAGAAAGAAAGAAAGAAAGAAAGCTAACTTGAGCGCATTTTAATTTGATGTTACTTAGATCTATCTAGCTCTATTAAACCGAGATACTAGCTTGAGTAATAAGTAATAATAAACACTGAGAATAAACAGTGAAATAGCAATATAACAATGTGTATAGTAAATACACCTGTCTGAAGTAAACATGCGCGTTATTCTCTCACAGCCTCACGGGACAAGTTCCCACGACACGACCCAGCGGACATAAAACTGCACAGAAATTATACATTTCGCGTCTAAATTGTGATATTTTTAATCAAAGCGCTTAAAAAAAGAAAAAGTTAGCCTCTACTGAGTGTTATTAACTATCAAATCTATGTGAGACAGAGCACTGAAACAATACAATAAATCAGAGAGCTCGTCAAACGACTATAACTTCAAGGCTTTTGTCGTTTTTTGACAGCTGTCCGTCAAAAAGCTTTGATATTGAGGGTCATACTGGATGAGCAGGTGCAAGGGAATGAAATATCTGAAAATGGCGCCGAATGTGAAAAACAAATAAATGTCAACAGACCCACGTCGTCGCGAGCATCACACAATACATGATCCAGCAGCAAGATAACGTTAGCCCTCTTACCTTTTCCTTTAATTCATCAACGAGTAGAAATAACCCCCTGCAAGATATCCAGAAACCGCTTTCCCACAGATTTCACACAACAAGCAAACACATGTACAAAATTATCCAAGCTATTTTTAAAACGGTGTTTAGATTCTAGTAAAAAAGGGGGGGCTAGCTATGCAATGAGCCAAGCGTATTTGGAAAGGGGACCAATGGGAGACGAGCAGAGGTAGGAATGAGCCAATCAGACGCGAGATCACAAAGCTTCGGTCCCTGCGCTAAGGCTGTGGCAGCATCGTAACCAAGGAGACTTAGAAAGCAAAAAATTAAATTATAGCCACAAATGTTCACAAACTGCATAATCCAGGTTCAGTTATGAGGTGCCTCCTGCCATTAATGGACATCTAATGTCTCCATTGGATTGTAGTAAATCTCAGCGTTTTGTCAAACCACAAACTAATTATGACTGGAGGGTTGGGTGTGTTCCCTCTGCCCTCAAAATACGCCATCATCCATCACTACTAGTAAATAATGCATGATTGTGCCGCCCTAGCGACTGCACAAACAAAAAGTGCATGTGCACTTGTATTTGTTTTGGCGTGGAAGTAAATTCTAAGCATTCTGCAAACAGTCTTAAAAATTAAAGTTAATTAGTGGCATCGATGCTTCCATGAAGAACCTTTAACATCCATGGCATTTTTAGAATAGGTATTTTAGAATATTAAAATGTTCTTCACACTAGAGAAAAAAAACTGATAGGTTCTTTTTGGGAACCAAAAACCGTATCACTTTTGGAACTTTAATTTTTATGAGTGCAGACAAAAATCACTTAAAACCTGATATAAATATTAATGGTTTTAAAATCATAGACCTCGAGGGACATCATAAAGCTTTGTCCTTTTTTAAAAACATAACTGTATCTTTAATAAGAGGCTGGTTTGATTGATAATTGGTATATGGATCTCTGTCTGTCACATTCTGATCTCCGGTGGTTTCCCGCGTCTGGAGAATTGGCCCTTCCCTTCACTAATTTAAAGGGCAGGTGCTTTGCCATACATCTGCTAAAACAAAATGACCGCACCAACCACAGACACCCCAGAGATCAGTCACAGTCACACCCCGCCCCACCCTGTCCTTCCAGAACCTTCTGCGTCTCCTCCCCCAGATCTTCTCCATTAACATCTGTGGTATTGTCACCAGCTGGGCACCAAAGCCCTAATTACTGCTCTGTCAAGCACCCCATCATTAGTCAAATACCTCTAACCTGACAGGCCATCGGAGGATGAATGATGTCATGTCAGACGTGCTCACGCTATGGGCCAGAGATTTGGGGGGTTGTTAG
The DNA here is from genome assembly GCA_027422405.1 of Ptychobarbus kaznakovi. Lineage (NCBI taxonomy): Eukaryota > Metazoa > Chordata > Actinopteri > Cypriniformes > Cyprinidae > Ptychobarbus > Ptychobarbus kaznakovi. The sequence continues at coordinate 24,285,998 of CM049802.1, read as the reverse complement.
TGCAGCACACTGGCTGTGTTTCAAACGCAACCCATTTCTGAGCACCCCAGGATGTCTAGAGACTTCAGTCAAAGCATTACCTTTACTTATAGAAATGAAGATAAAGTACATGCATGGTCTGTCAGAAGCTGGAATAATACAGACTTTGTTGTTGTTTTTCAAGAGAAGTCTGCTCACCAAGGCTGAATTTATTTGATCAAAATAAATATATAAATCAATTAAAATATACAGTCTTCAGTGTCACATGATCCTTCAGAAATCATTCTAATTTGCTGATCATTTATTATTGGTGCTAAATTATATTATCAAAGCAGCTGCTTAATAAATGAATAAAAAATATTTTGTAATTATTTTGTAATTATAAATGTTGTTACTGATCAATTCAGTCTGTTCTTGTTGAATAAAAGTATTAAGTTCCTTTTTTATGTTTGATGCAGCAGCAACATTGGTAATAATCAGACATGTTTCTGAGCAGCAAATCAGAATATTAGGATGATTTCTGAAGGATCGTGTGACACTAAAGATGCTGAAAATTCAGCTTTGATCACAGTATATGTTTCACAGTATTGCTGCTAATGTATTTTCACAGCCTTGAAAATGCAGTCTCGGTTGGGCAAGAGCCTTGTTTAAAAAATAGTATTACAAATTATTAACTGGCAGTGTTAAGTAGAAATAAGAAGAAACATATTAATGTAATGCTATTTTTGTTGCCACTCAATGAGGCAAGATATAACAGTGCGACAATAACTGAAATATACAGTTTAACAGCTGGGCAAAATAAAATAAAAATGAAATAAAATAATAAAATGAAATACATTTAATACATACATACAACATTTTTATTTATTACAGGTCACATTTTAAATATATATATATTAGTGCTGTCAAACGATTAGTCATGATTTATCCAAAATAAAAGTTTTTGTTTACATTTATATTTTTGTTGTTGCTAAAAAGACTGATGTGATGAAAATATCCACTGTTCTTGCTCTCTTCCTCTGGGTGTTTTTGAGTTGTGCTGTTTCCTCCTGGGATGAATATGTTTTGTTTGTTTGCTGTTTGGCATGTTGTTAATCCCAGAGCTCAAGCCAGTGGCCACCTGTTCCTCCATTCCTCGTCTGACTCTCTGCTGACATCTGCCGACAGTGTGTAGAACCACATGAGTGCTAATGTGTGCTCCTTTTTTTCTCTGGCTCACAAAATGAAGCTAATAAAGTATATCTTGAGACTCGGGAAAAAAAAAAGTTTTGTGGATTTAGTATTTTTTCATGTCATTACATTGTTTAGAGCATAAGAACATTTTTTAAATAATAACGATTTTGAAAAATTATATTTTATTCATGTTATGCTATGTCCTCGGTAGAGGACATCGGGACTAAATATAAAAAAAAAATATAATAATAACAATAAAATAAAAAGACATAGGCAAAAACATTTTTAGATTTCAGGATTTTTTTATACCAAAATTTGTATAAAAAATGATATGAAAGTGGGGATGTAACGATTACCAGTTTATCGATAAATCATGATAAAATTCCCCACGGTTAGTATTACCGTTTCATATTTTAATTATCATTACACCCGTATTTGATTACCGCGATTTCAACAACTCACGATAAATAAATACTATCCAGCATAAAGCACAGTTTTCAGTAACAGTGTCATGTGCGCACAGCAGCAGAGTAGTTTAATTTTGAGTGAAAATAGAGCGGAAATGCTGGGATGTTTTAAAAGAGTCCTGATGGAATAATACAAAATAATATATTAATTAATTAATTATATGAATGAATGAATGATGCATTTATATAGCGCATTATTGTGTATTGCTGTACACCCAAAGCGCTTTACAATCATGTGGGGGGGGGGTCTCTCCTCAACCACCACCAGTGTGCAGCATCCACTTGGATGATGCGACGGCTGCCACAGGACAACGGCGCCAGTGCGCTCACCACACACCAGATACAGGTGGAGAGGAGAGAGAGTCATAGAGCCAATCAAGTGTATGCTCTCACCACACACCAGCTACAGGTGGAGAGGAGAGAGAGTCATAGAGCCAATCAAGTGTATGCTCTCACCACACACCAGCTACAGGTGGAGAGGAGAGAGAGTCATAGAGCCAATCAAGTGTATGCTCTCACCACACACCAGCTACAGGTGGAGAGGAGAGAGAGTCATAGAGCCAATCAAGTGTATGCTCTCACCACACACCAGCTACAGGTGGAGAGGAGAGAGAGTCATAGAGCCAATCAAGTGTATGCTCTCACCACACACCAGCTACAGGTGGAGAGGAGAGAGAGTCATAGAGCCAATCAGGTGGAGAGGAGAGAAGTGTATGCGCTCACCACACACCAGCTACAGGTGGAGAGGAGAGAGAGTCATAGAGAGTGTGTGCTCTCACCACACACCAGAGGTGGAGAGGAGAGAGAGTCATAGAGCCAATCAAGTGTATGCGCTCACCACACACCAGCTACAGGTGGAGAGGAGAGAGAGTCATAGAGCCAATCAAGTGTATGCTCTCACCACACACCAGCTACAGGTGGAGAGGAGAGAGAGAGGAGAGAGCTCTCACCACACACCAGTCAGGTGGAGAGGAGAGAGACATAGAGCAATCAATCAAGTGTATGCTCTCACCACACACCAGCTACAGGTGGAGAGGAGAGAGAGTCATAGAGCAATCAGTGTATCAGCTACAGTGGAGAGGAGAGAGAGTCATAGAGCCAATCAAGTGTATGCTCTCACCACACACCAGCTACAGGTGGAGAGGAGAGAGAGTCATAGCTCTCACCACACACCAGCTACCAATCAAGTGTATGCTCTCACCACACACCAGCTACAGGTGGAGAGGAGAGAGAGTCATAGAGCCAATCAAGTGTAGCTCACCACACACCAGTATACAGGTGGAGAGAGAGAGAGAGTCATAGAGCCAATAGTGAGCAATACAGGTGGAGAGGAGAGAGAGTCATAAGCCAATCAAGTGGATAAGGATTATTAGGAGGCCATGATTGACAAGGGCCAGTGGGGGGAATTTGGCCAGGACACCGGGATTACACCCTACTCTTTACGAGAAGTGCCATGGGATTTTTAATGACCACAGAGAGTCAGGACCTCGGTTTAACGTCTCATCCGAAAGACGGTGCTTTTTTGTGACAGTATAGTGTCCCCGTCACTATACTGGGGTGTTAGGACCCACACAGATCACAGGGTGAGCACCCCCTGCTGGTCTCACTAACACCTCTTCCAGCAGCAACCTAGTTTTCCCAGGAGGTCTCCCATCCAGGTACTGACCAGCTCAACCCTGCTTAGCTTCAGTGGGCAACCGGTCTTGGGCTGCAGGGTGATATGGCTGCCAATGTACCTCTGACGGTTCTGACTGTCTTCAGAAACGATTCTTTGGCATTTTCATCTTCGCTCCATGTAATACGTGAAGGAAGTGTTCTTAATCGCAATACTGCTTTGTCCACAGAGTTTATGAGAAACAGCTGTAATTCAGCTTTTCTATCAGCGCCACCTGCTGTCAGAGAGTGGATTTACAGAGACTCATATTCACATTCAGCCTGTGTGCAGTTTCTGTCTGGACAAAAACTGACCGAATTTGCATGCCCTGCTGTAAATATTGACCGGTTGATGAAAAACAAGCTTATGTGGATTCTACACAACTCAGATAAGTTATCTAGAATAATTTCTGGAGCAGATAAAATACATATAATCATTTATTAATCAAGTATCATTTTGACTTAAACTTTTTCTTTATTTAAAGGCTGAAATATGAGGTTTGTCTTTCTATGAATCTTTTTCAAAGCTTTACTTGAACATTTACATTAGATATTTGAACATGCTATGAAACTGTTGTCAGTCAAGTTATCATTTAAAATCCAGACATGATTGGTAATGTTATTGTTTTGGTGATTATGCAAACAAAAAGTCATTTTATTTGTTATTTGTTGATTTTTTTATATAAAACTTGGTGAAGTGATTTAAGTGTCGGGACTTTTTGAACATCTCCAGCACATTTTAACAATACCGTGATAATACTGATAATTTTGGTCACTATAATCATGCTAAGACATTGTCATACTGTTAAATCCTATATAAAAGTTATAACAGATTGAGTTGATGCACCACTTTTCTTTATGCAAAATGTGTGTAAAATGGCCATAAGCGGGTTTTACAGGCTTAAACAGGTTATCTATAAATGGTATCTAATTTGCATATTTGTGTGTTTTTGGAGCAATGTAAAGAAAAAAGAAGTAATAATTGTAGAGATTTTAATAAGAACATCTAATATGTCATGGAAATATTGCAATATGATTTATTTCCCTATTCATTTGTTGTGTCTCCCAAAATGTGTAATAAACATGCTTTAAGCCCTGGTGTCCTCAACCGAGGACATGTATGAAATCAATGTCCTACCATATTTTGATTTGAAACCCCATAACATTTTCCTGAGATGTTGATTTAGGACAAACAGTTTAAAAATGAGTCAGATTGAAATGATAATTACAAAATAAGAAACAAGGCCTAAAGTGTTTTTAATATACTGATTTACTATGGCAGTAATGCTCTGAAGAAAACAGAAACATGTATGCAGTAAATGCTAAACAATTGTTGATTTGATGTAATTAACGATGCATATTTACAGATGATTCAATCATAACACCCTCAGTCCTGTTGTGAGATTTTATAATAATTTACAACTGCAACTACAGTATAACATAATTCATAAGAGGAATTTACAGTATTTGTACAGTAATTTCATCTTAAAAGTCTTAAATCCATTTCATTTCAGTATAAATAAATAAAATAAATGAATGAATAGTGTAGGCATTTCTGGAAGCTGTTTCCTAAGCAGGGTTTTGTAAAATATCTCTTTGCACTCTGTTTATCTATCAATTGTTCCCGTTTCCCAGCATCTGTCAATGTCTGAACCCTGTGCAAGGCTTTTATATAGTTCCTTTTGTTTGGTTCAGGTTTATAAGTCCTCAGTTCTCCCTCAGACTTTGTCCGATCTTGGTTATGTTTATGTGTGTATTCTCCACGATCCTAAGTTTTGTTATTAAAATTTATTTTACTAGATTCCTGAGTCTCCAGCGTTTTCCTGCCTGACGCACCGTGACAGAAGATCGGATCACAAAAAGAAGATGACTTCAGCTAAGGACGCGCTGTGGGGTTTGCGGCAGGGCGGTCTGAGACTGGAGAGATATGTTATTTCTTCGAGCTCGCCACCCGGGGTGTGCTGGCACGACGCCGCTCTAAGTGCGTGTTTCCTGCTGGGGTTGGATGATGAGGTTATATGCTGTGATCTTCCCGTAGGTGATTTTCCCCTGATCGAGCTAATTAACCTAATCCTCTTTCTGAAGAGTTCCGACTTAGAAGTCGAGGAAATTCCCCAGCCTCGTTATCCCGCACCAGCTGAAACGCATCGCAACTCTCCGGCTCACCCCACGCCAAGAACCTCCACATACCTCTCCAACGGCTCTCCCCGCTGCCCAACTTCAAACCTCCTCCATCCTCCTCAGCCCAGAGACACCATTCGCGGCTCCTTCATAGTGGATGCTGTTCGCTGCTCATTTAAGCCCGCAGTCCACGGGGAAGTTAACGCCACCGTCCGTGGCTCTCACAAGCCCGCCGCCGTCCGCAGGGAAATTAACGCCACCGGCTGCCGCTGACTCAGGCCTAGAGCACTCTCCAGTGTCAGCTCCACGAAAGCGCCATGCTGTGCCTGCCCCTTAACAGCGCTCTCCAGAGCCCGCTCATCGACAGCGCCCTCCAGTGCAAGCCCCTCGACAGCGCCCTCCAGTGCAAGCCCCTCGACAGCGCCCTCCAGAGCCCACTCTTCCGGCAGTGCCCCCAAGTGCCCGCTCCTCTAGAGCGCCAGCTAAGATCAGCCTCTATTTCCCCCAAGGATTTGTTTTGGGAGGGGGTAGAATGGCTCCAGCAGTAGAGGCGAGGGCTGGGGCCACGGCCTCGGAGGCGGTCCAGCCATGGCCGCCCGAGCCCCCTGACCTGCCACGGCCGCCCAAGCTCCCTGCTCCACCAAGGGTCCCGGAACAGGCGCCGCTCTGAAGGCCTCCAGAGCGCCCCCCCCCCTCCCCTTTGGATGTTGTTTGGCGCGAGGACGCGCCTTCCAGAGGGGGGTGTATTGTCAGGGTTTTGGACTAGGTTTTCCTTGTTTTTCCCCTGCCTGAGTTCCTGGTTTTCCTGATTTGGTTATATTTCCTGTCCTTGTTAAGTGAATTGATTATTCCGCTCACCTGCGTTTAATTATCTATTTAGTTCCTTTTGTTTGGTTCAGGTTTATAAGTTCTCAGTACTCCCTCAGTCTTTGTCCAATCTCAGTTATGTGTACGTATGTTTAACATAAACATAAGTTTTGTTATTAAAAGTTACTTTACTAGATTCCTGAGTCTCCAGCGTTTTCCTGCCTGACGCACCGTGATAAGAGCATACATTTCTGCTTTCATGATGCTTTACACACTCTGTATTTAGCGCAGGGAAGACTGATACTGTCCCTCACTGCATTAAACAAAATGGGAGTTCACTGACGGAAGCACTGTGACCTGCAGCAGTGAAAGACTGGTTTTTGTTCTGCTGAGCTTTGCAGATCTCAATATAAAGATTAGAAGTAAAATTACAGACTCACCACAAATCACACCATTTCCAACGATATCAGCAGCCAAAGAGGGATGACCCAGTTCAGTTGTGAAACAGAAAAAAGAGAGGCAGAGAAAACATATCAGAACATAAATTTGAAGACAGCCTAACAGAAAAAGCATACTTAGTTTATGTTATTATCATCATTTATCTGCCAAATAGACGTTATCTCATTCCAAAAAAAAATAAACATTTAATAATAATATTAATAGGCCCAAGAAAATTATTACATTTTGAATATTCTTGGGCCTGCGTTTTTGGTATAAAATAATAAGCGTGATATCAAATACAGTTTTGCACATTTTCATATGAAAAAGCATTGATTTACTATTATGATTAAAAAAAAAATATTTTACTCACAGTTCCTACACCATAAAATATTTTGAGTTTGGCTTAACTAAAAACAAATTATATTTATCATTAAAAAATACCCATGGAGCTTTAATATTTTATTAATTAACATGACTTCCCTATGTCTAGAATTCGCACTTTTACAATAAGGAATTCAATGAGAGTTTAAAAAATAATAAACAAGTCATCTATCCATAACAATGTCTTTCTCTATAGTGGAATAGTCGTCTCATCTGAATAAGGAGAGAAATCTGCACAGATCAAACACCGTTTACAAGTGAAAACAGTCCAAAACAAATCTAAACAAATATGCTGGTGGATTTTGATGAGAGAGGACAACAGAAGATTCACTTTTTCACTAGAAGAAGCGTTATTATGAACTCATATTTTAGCTTGAAGCAGCGTTTTAAAGTTTAAAATGTCTTTATATATGTGTTTGTTTGTTTTAAATGTGTATCTTACAAACATGCAGCTTTTCACTTCACAAGTCATTGTCTGATGAACTGGAGTGGTGTGGATTACTTGTGGATGTTTTTATCAGCTGTTTGGACTCTCATTCTGACGGCACCCATTCGGATCCATTGGTGAGCAAGTGATGTATTACTACATTTCTCCAAATCTGTTCTCATGAGGAAAAAAACCTAATCTAAATCTTGAATGGCCTGAGGTTGAGTATATTTTCAGCAAATTTTAATTTTTGTGCAAACTATTCCTCTTGGGTGAAGTCATCTTGAGGCTCTCTTATAGAAGTTTGCTGCATCCATCACAGCACTAAACCATTACAAAGGCATGTGTCAATTTAATATGTGGTCAATCACACTAAAGAGAAGAATGTAAGAAAGACTTTTATGTGCCTTACAAGTGCTACTTTAAACCCAGTCAACTTTGACAGTTCTTTCTACCTCAGCAGACTGAAAAAAAATAGGAGACAGAAAAGAGTGAGTGAAAATAAGCTCTATAAATACTTTCTCTTCCTCTTATCACACACTAGTAATGTTCAATATTTAATGTTGCCCAGAAGGAAACCAAACTCCCATTAAGCTGAAGACAGGTGCCTCGTGTTTCATTATCCTGATGCTGCTCTTCTCCGCAGCCTTTCTTGCTCCCCTGAATTACATTTCCAAAAGATAATGAAGAACATGATTTGATCACAAGAGGACAGTATGGATACCAAGTCGAAGGTTTTTCGAGAAAAATAACTCATCTTAAACTCTGCTCCTCACACAAAGCTATTGTATGACTCTTCAGGGGACTTTGATTATAGGACACAAAACACATGGGCTATTTCATTATCATTATATGTTGCTATTCATACTTTTTGGAGCCTAACAGCTACCTGTCACTCTATACTTTTGTTATTACAGAGGTGCCTTTATTACACAGGAGCAATCCATGCTTAGACAACCTGAGAATAAAGTTTCACGACTTCCAAAGAGAAGAAAATCCATTAAATTAAGAATAAAGGTTAGGATAAAAATGGCAGCCTTTATTGTGTTGACAGTTACACTTAAACAGTGAAGTCTATGGTGCATAGGCTTGTGTTTTCAATGTGTTTTTATCTTATGTGGTAATTGCCACAGCATGCCGATAGAGCTTAATATGTACATAAATTAAATATTTATTTAACCTTATTCCAAACAAACAAGGATGAGTTTATATCCACTTTCTGACACTGGTGAGTGGTGACAAAAGTGCAATAGTCTTCAATACTGCTTAAAGTATTATATCACATATCAGTGAAAGCATCAGTGCAGAGCCAGGCCTGATAACCCTTGTGATAATGAAGTGTGCTTAGTTGAATGAGCACTTGTAGAAAACTTTGTATCTTAAAAGTGCTTTTTTTCTGAACTTGCTTAATAAAATATTAACAAAATAAAAAGCCACTGGAGTGTACTTAATGAGAGTTCACTTCCATGAATATGTTTCTTAACATGCTTATAATTTCTAAGTAAAAGTTTTACTTTTACTACTAAATTGCAACGTCATCGCTACAAATGTGTAATTACATATACTATTTAAATACACGATGTACAATTTTCAGTAGAAATTACATTAAAATGTATTTTAGTTCATCATAAATACTTGTCAGTAGATTCAGCAGTCTACTCGAATCATATTCAAATGACAACAGAATAATTATGAAATTACATATGAAAATGAACTTAAGTCCTACTTAAGTGGCAAAAAAAATATTACCGCTCAACAAAAGTTCAAGTTTTATCTGACTGCACTGAACATAAATATAAACTATGAAGCTTTTTTTTCATTTAATTGTAAATAACATGCTATTAATGTTTTGAAAACTTAAAAATAAGCTTGCAAGTATATTCTACCACACTTAAAACACTCAAATGCTGATTCCGATGATGATTTAATGCTGATCCACAAAACATTTTGGTCATTTTTATTTTTTAATCACAGGTGTACTAGTTCATCTCCAAATAAAAATTCTGCAAAAATGTGCCGAGTTCACTCTACGATTTTCAAAGTTCACTGTTGTTTTCACACTCTATCTAGCATTCAGGTTCACTATGGATGCTACAGGAGGTTACACACTGCATGACTTTACACTATCGACAACTCTGTCTTCAAGGACTTATAGCAGCATATCATTGGCTCAGATCGGCCATACTTCCTATTGGTCTAAATCCATCACGCACACAGCAGCGATGAATACTACCCCGTGCAGTGTAACATGCATTGACGCATTAGTTTCACTAATGCCTTGTGAGCATACTAACGTTAACAAAGATGAATAAATACTGTAATAAATGCATTGTTCTTTGTTTCCTCGTGTTTGTTAATACATTAATGTTACATTGTTGTAAAGTGTCACTGAAGAAATTTAAATGTTATACAATATAAGTCATGAAAATCTTATTTTGTCAGGAGAAAAAAAGATTTGGAAAATGAGCCAAATTATGACAGATTTTTCATCATTAAACCAAAAAGCAACGTATCTTTTATTTTAATTATCTACATGATTTTTTAAATTTATATAATGAATCATTTTGTTAAATAAAATCCTCTTGTTCTGACGCAATGAAATTATATTCTATTCCAAAACCTTGTTAGGGCCACTCTTTCAAAGAACCAGAAACTGTCACAGAAATATTAATACATTAAGTCTATATAAATCCATGCACAGCATTATCTGCTGCACTCCTAAAAACGACAGACTGCTTAAAATATCAGACATGAAAGGACAAAAAAAACCTGTATATTACAATCTCAAACCCTGAACAATAGTGAATATGACAATCAGCATTCAGCTTTACGAACTTAACATTCATCTCTGCTGTTTTCTCTCTAAACGAAGCACTTCACATCCCATCACAGCTCAATAAAATCGTCTGATATGCAGACTGCACAGCTATTCTATTATTGGACTCATAAATAACAATGCTCAAATCCCATACTGAGCGCATCAGCAAAGCAGCATGAAGACAACACCCACAACAACACATCAAAACCACTAAAGCACAGTTGTAACACTTTAAAATCTCACTAAAAATCCCCGTACAGACTTGCCACTCTACTCTTCATAAACAAAAAATGCCTACTTGCGCATCTATCTTTAATAACTGCATTTCCCCTACAATTTCTACTTTGAATATAATAAACCTATACAGCCTAGCGTATACCCAGACCCTAAAAATGCACCTGCACTAATACATTATTTAACATGTTCATAACCTGACTATACATCCATCCCTCTGAATGAACCCAGCATAATGTATGTGTTGTTTCTCGGTGAGTTGTGTCTGTTTTACTGGAACTGAGCTGTTAGCTTTGTCGTAGCACATGCAAAGTAAAAACTCTCTGGTCATTAATAATAATACATTTAGTTCATGCTTTTTCTCCCCTTTTCCCTGTTTCCCCTACTCTGTGATGTAACATGCTTCCAATGGAGTTTGAAAAGTTGTTGTATGGTGCATGTGTTTCATAAAACATTGCATTTCCAGGGTTTGTATTTTAACCCATTTTTCAGAGGTGAGCCAAAGTGAAGGTTTCAGCACATCTCTATCACAGTTAACACGTGTTTTTCCTACAATCAAGTCCTCAAGGTCATGTAAGAATACTGAACACGTGGATGCTTCCACCATGAACACATGAGATTGTGCCAATGTATAAAAACAGCTGTAAACCCCAAATCAATCTAAATAGTGCTCATTTGCGTTAAACTGCTGTTCTTTTTCCCTCGAACATGTATTCACACGACATTTAAGTGAGGGGGGGGGGTGAGCCAAAGATTGCTCATTTCTCTGCAGTAAGATAAATAACACCACAATAAGGCATTTGCATTACATAACTCACAGCTGCTGACACGGATAGAAACGGAGTCATATGTTTCAAATCTGCATTACACGACTGAAACTAATCGAAATGGTTGGACATTGCGAAATAAAAACATAAAATGACAAACGGCGATTCAGCACCGCATCGAAACGACAGGTCTCACGCCAGAATAATGCAATAGTATAACCGTGCTAACGCGATCGGAATGGTCATCTCTGTCTGATTCCAGCATTTCCAGATGGAAATGTCTTTAATGTGTTTTATTTGGATCGGTCTAATGCACGCGCTGATCCAGCTGACCGCGCGAGCCGTTTTCAACGGTCACTGCTGTAACTATAGCAACAGTATCTGTCAATCAGCATCGCACGGTACACCTCAGTAATAAGCAGCCGCTCCGCTGCCGTAGCTACGCGAAATAACGCTACTAGTCAGGGATATTTACGGCTAAACGGCGAACCATGAAAAGGTACGTGTTTACCTGAGGCGAAGAAAAGGCGCTTACCCCGTGGTTTTCCAGTAACGTAGGCTACAATAATACGCTTTTTGTCGTCGCTGAGCTCTTTCGTAGGCGAGCGTCACAGCTCTTTGATGATTCGCCCTAATGTTCAAATCACGATCCCTTTCTGCTGCTGTGGGTGATGTGGTTGTAAAATATCTGGAAACTGGTTTTAGGTTCAACATCCAGCAGAGTTAATGACAATAAGACATTTAACCCTACTTCAGAAGGGATCTGTATCACAAAACCTTGTCCATATATCATAAGAAAGAAGGAAATTGTATGAAAATGAAGCCTATATTCATTCAAAAGACAGTGGTGTTTGCATTTTGGAATTAGTCAGTTAAAGGAATAGTTCAACCAAAAGCCCAACATCACTTGCTCATCTGTGGATCCTCTGCTATGAATGGGTGCCGTCAGATGGGTGGGTGCTGTGCTTGTTTGTAAACAATTTCATATATAGCAGGTGCTGGTCATATAATTAGATATATCATCAATCATCATACATTCATTCCACACAGACTGATATATTTCAAGTGTTTATTTCTTTTAATTTTGATGATTATAAGTGACAACTAATGAAAACCCCAAATCAGTATCTCAGAAAATTAGAATATTGTGAAAAGGTTCAATATTGAAGACACCTGGTGTCACACTCTAATCAGCTAATTAACTCAAAACACCTGCAAAGGCCTTTAAATGGTCTCTCAGTGTAGTTCTGTAGGCTGCACAATCATGGGGAAGACTGCTGACTTGACAGTTGTCCAAAAGACGACCATTGACACCTTGCACAAGGAGGGCAAGACACAAAAGGTCATTGCAAAAGAGGCTGGCTGTTCACAGAGCTCTGTGTCCAAGCACATTAATAGAGAGGCGAAGGGAAGGAAAAGATGTGGTAGAAAAAAGTGTACAAGCAATAGGGATAACCGTACCCTGGACAGGATTGTGAAACAAAACCCATTCAAAAATGTGGGGGAGATTCACAAAGAGTGGACTGCAGCTGGAGTCAGTGCTTCAAGAACCACTACGCACAGACGTATGCAAGACATGGGTTTCAGCTGTCGCATTCCTTGTGTCAAGCCACTCTTGAACAACAGACAGCGTCAGAAGCGTCTCGCCTGGGCTAAAGACAAAAAGGACTGGACTGCTGCTGAGTGGTCCAATTCTCTGATGAAAGTAAATTTTGCATTTCCTTTGGAAATCAGGGTCCCAGAGTCTGGAGGAAGAGAGGAGAGGCACAGAATCCACGTTGCTTGAGGTCCAGTGTAAAGTTTCCACAGTCAGTGATGGTTTGGGTGCCATGTCATCTGCTGGTGTTGGTCCACTGTGTTTTCTGAGGTCCAAGGTCAACACAGCCGTATACCAGGAAGTTTTAGAGCACTTCATGCTTCCTGCTGCTGACCAACTTTATGGAAATGCAGATTTCATTTTCCAACAGGACTTGGCACCTGCACACAGTGCCAAAGCTACCAGTACCTGGTTTAAGGACCATGGTATCCCTGTTCTTAATTGGCCAGCAAACTCGCCTGACCTTAACCCCATAGAAAATCTATGGGGTATTGTGAAGAGGAAGATGCGATATGCCAGACCCAACAATGCAGAAGAGCTGAAGGCCACTATCAGAGCAACCTGGGCTCTCATAACACCTGAGCAGTGCCACAGACTGATCGACTCCATGCCACGCCGCATTGCTGCAGTAATTCAGGCAAAAGGAGCCCCAACTAAGTATTGAGTGCAGTACATGCTCATACTTTTCATGTTCATACTTTTCAGTTGGCCAAGATTTCTAAAAATCCTTTCTTTGTATTGGTCTTAAGTAATATTAAAATTTTCTGAGATACTGAATTTGGGGTTTCATTAGTTGTCAGTTATAATCATCAAAATTAAAAGAAATAAACACTTGAAATATATCAGTCTGTGTGGAATGAATGTATACATTATACAAGTTTCACTTTTTGAATGGAATTAGTGAAATAAATCAACTTTTTGATGATATTCTAATTATATGACCAGCACCTGTATAGTTTCCATGTGCTTCCTTGTGTTTCCGTGCCCATATTTGGTTTTCCTGTCTTCATTAGTCCCCGTCTGTGTTTGAGTACTCCTCACCTGTTGCTGTTTTCCCTGATTACGTTCTATGAGTTTATAAGCTCTGAGTTTCCCCTGAGTCTTTGTCCGTTCACTCGTCTACATAGTGGTGTATCCTGTGTTCTGTTATTAAAATTACCTTTATTCACCTTACCTCTCGTCTCCCGCGTCCTTCCCGCTACACGACCGTGACACATAGAAGGTATGTGGCTTATATAAGGGCAAAAAATCTCCAGAAACGATTTCCATTTACAACCCTAGGATTTCTCCCTAGAATTAAACGGTCTGTTATTGGCTTATTTGGCAGGGTCATGAATAATAATGAGCTCTGCTCTGATTGGCTGTTTCACAGTGCTGCTTAATGTTGAGCTCTGCTCTGATTGGCTGTTTCACAGTGCCGCTCATCAGCAAGAAGGAAACACAGGGAGGAAAATATATTTTTAAATACTTTCTCTTGCAGTTATATCGCCGGGTAATTATACTGTATTAATACGCGAGGCATTGAAACTGCTTTTGAACGATCAGTCGATCGCGTTATAGTTTCAGCTTCAAGAGACGCGATGCACAAACTCTGTTTATGTTATGGAGCAACAGTACTTACCACACATTTCACAAGATCAGACGCTTGTCAGTGGTGCTCAGGATCTGTAAATCATTCGCCATCATCCTCATCTCTCCTTACTCTGTTTATGTGGTAAGTGAAATATTATGTACTGTAACAGGCTACGGCTAGCAAAGGAGCTAACCATGTCCCTTTAGTGGCTCGTGTTATTTTATTAGAACGCGTTATTTGCTTTCCGTGCCTTTCTGAATAAAGACACCAACCCATCCCTGCACTTCACATCCCCTGCACAGCCTGGAACATTACATTTATTTCCATGATCTGCCATTTTCGCTGTTGTCCGCGCTTGTTTATTTACAACACCTGCAGAACTTCTGATGGTTCAGCTGGCGCTTGTCTAGAACAAGGGCGGGATTATGGGATGTTGGGGCGTAGTGATCCCTGACTGTTACATCACAGTCGGTGTTATGTTCTGATTCGCCTGTTTTTCAGTGATCTTTTTTAATCACGAGATTTACATAAGAAGGAGGAAACTATGGTGTCTGAGGCTCACTGTATGTCATTTCCATGTATAGAACTGTTATTATTTAACTACGCCAAGGTAAAGACAGTTTTTCATTCTATGGCACCTTTAAGGTTACTTTTTTTATATAACAGCAAAGAACATAGGAAAGGATGTTTTCATTGTGAGCTTATCGTGTATTTTGGGTAGTGCACTTTTACCTCTGTAGACTTGTAACTCTATTAATACTTGTGTATAAATCATATTAAACGTGCAGTTGCCTTTTATTGTTGTCATATCAAGTGACTTTAAAAATCAATAATCCACAGAATATATATAAAAATATAATTTCTTTATTGGAAAATAAAAGTGCATCAGAAAATAACTCGCTGGTATCATTGCCAGGTGATTACAATGAACACAAGACTAACAGTACGCATACAAAACTACATTTAAGAGTTAAACGACAGTTACATAAATTAGTACAATCTGTACACGGTCTTCTTACAGTATTTACACAAGGTGTATTCGTCATTGTTTGGTTCCTTTCCAAGGATCCGTTTCCTTTTAAATAAACAGTAAACAACATAGGCAGTATCTCATTATCTGAGCCTCATTTGTTGGAGTGTGTTCTTCCCAAAATACTTTGGGACTCATTAGTGATTTTCATACTTGATTTCAATTAGATACAAATATCAAAAGTTATTAAGGTCAGTTGTTAAATATCATTCATTGTTGTATTATCGTAAATAATGATAACCCAATTGACAAATTAAACAAACAAATAATACATATCAAGTGTATGATTACATTATTGTCATTTCAGTCTATTCCTGTATTGAGGAAAACGTTCTAGAAATTAACTCATTATATGAATGTCCACAATGTCTTAAAGGAATAGTTTACCCAAAAATAACTAAAATAATACATTTAAAAAAATGATTCAATTATGTAATTGTTTAACCCCACACTATTCCAAACCCTTGGAACAAAAGGAGAATAATTATAAAAAACTTAATGCAGCTTTTTCTACACAATGACATTGTATAGTGACCAAATTGTTATCAATTCAACTGTCAGTCTGTTCCTTATGCCAAATTACATCATGGCTTCAAGATTGCCAAAATAGTTGTGGTGAGCTTTACAGATATGGTGACTATGAATTTGCATTGTATGGAAAAGAGCTGCATCAAGATTCTTCAAAAACTATTTTTTGTTTTCTGAAAAAAAAAATAGTTTATAGGTTTAAAAAAAAAAAACATGAAGTTGAGTAAATGATGACAGAAATGTCATTTTTGAGTGAACTATCTTTCTAACACAAAGTTATCAGTGCTTTAGGTCTGCTATAGCAGGACCAGTCAAACAGCCAGATGACTTCAGAGCTTCACAAAATACAAAACAAGAGAAGAAAAGTTTGCGGGGGCATTATGGATGCCCACTTCATGTCAAACATTCTCGTTTTTTTTTCTGCTCACGAGACGTGATAATTTCAGGGTCCAGTAAAACACGGAGCTGCCTCATGTGCACATGTGCTTGATCGTCAATTTGTGTGTGTTACACGGACAGCTCCTCACATGTCATTATCATAGTCCCCGATCATTCTCCGTGTGTTTGAGGCGAGGAAGATATCGTTCTCACGGGGGCAATCGTGGTGACAGGAGCATGTCTTAATGAACATCATCTTCTTCCTGAAGAAGTCTCCCTCGGGACAGCGGAACTCCACCTCGGCCGTGACGGTGGCGTGAGGCGTGCAGCAGCGGCCGTCTGTACACACCCCGCAGAACTTCGGCTTATACAGCCTGACGCTCTGGCATCCGGACAGTTCGAAATGCATCCCGCGCTGGCTCTTTGGGGTCCGCACACACTTCCTCCCTCTCTGTAAAGAGGAAGAGGTGGGCTGTTAGTATTTGAGATGGTTTGTGATGGGTTTACTAAAAAAGGCCAAAAGCAAACTCAACAGCACTTTCAACTAAAAATGAAAAACATTGTGTGCATGTTGGATGTTTATTTACGTGACAATGCTGTTTTGGTGGTCAAAAAACGCTAACTTTTAAAAACTGGTTTTAAAGTGCAAGTTTTTGAAAACAAAAACTGTTTTGTCTCAATGTAAACTACAAAAATGTGAATTTTTGAAAATGGTGACATCGCCAGCTACTGGCCTGGCATGCATAATTCAGCTTTTTTTTCTGTGTGAACCAAGATCATTTGGACAATGTTGTCGTCTGTACGTGAAACTTAATGAATACATATTATTCATTATGCTCGAATAGCATTAAAAACGCTTATTTTTCAGGCTAGATCAGCCAGTGAGCATGCACAGGCCTAAACGTACTTCTCAGAACAGTTTCTTTAGCAACCGGGACTTCCAATGGCAGCTGCGGTGATGCAATGACTTTACCGATAAGCGATTAGCTCTATTTTACTCAGAGGACGGGGCTTCGTTCGATAGAGCCGCCATATTGAGTGTTGTATTTTTCCCCATTCAAAACAATAGAGTTACACGTCTTGGGTTTATAGTCTTTGGTTTTTATTCTGGTGGTAACAGACTTCAGTATTCAAGGAAGTGATAGCATAGAGTAAAGGCCCAGTTATACGTAGTTTTCTACTCCAACGTCCCACATAGTGTAGCTCTAACACACTTGCCTGGAAGGAAGTTTCTAGTAAGTCTGAAGACCTTGAATAGCTGGTTCAGGTGTGTTTAATTAGGGTTGGAGTTAAACTGCAGGAAAGTGGCCCTTCAGAAACAGTTCTTTCTTTTGCATAGCATCTTCAGGGCTCTGTAGTTTCTGGCCTTAAGGGTATACTTAATTTTCCGTGTTCCATCTAACACCCGCTTAAGTGTGCTAACCTTTTTACAAGCATGCTCTATTGATTGTGAATGTGGACTGGCGCAGTGGGTGTACGCACACTACACAGAGGATCTTTTGTTTTTGAGTGCTCAAATTATCAGTGCTCAAGATGAAATTTACTCTCCGCGAGCCAGAGCAGAACAAGGCCAATGTATGTTGTTTTGTGTTCTCTTACCTTGATGTCCTTTTCCAGCTCTGCATTGCAGGGGCGGATCATGCACATGCGGGTCTGCCGCTCCAGCTGGCATTGCTCATTGTCGTTGGTTACACGAGAGGACACCCCCATGCCACAGGTTGCAGAGCATTCGCTCCAGTCAGTGGTCTGAACGATGCAGTTGTCCCTTGCGCTCTCAGGCTGGACATCCTGACTGGATAGTTCTCTATATGCTGAAAGAAGAGGGAGTGCATGTTAAATTCATGCGCTTATGATCACAACTTGGAAAGCATATTATTGCCAATTAGTGTGGCTAGTAAAATGAGTTTAGTTTAGTTTAGCATTTGACCCTGGACCAGAAAAGCAGTCATTAGTAGCAAGGTTATATTTGTAGCAATCGCCAACAATACATTACATGGGTCAAAATTATCGATTTTTCTTGTATGCCAAAAATCATTAGGATATTAAATAAAGATCATATTCCATGAAGATATTTTGTAAATTTCCTACCATAAATATATATATAAAAAAAATTATTAGTAATATGCATTGCTAAGAACTTAATTTGAACAACTTTAAATGTGATTTTCTCAATATTTAGATTTTTTGCATCCTCAGCATCCAGATTTTCAAATAGTTGTACCTCAGCCTAATATTTCCTATCCTAACAAACCATATCAATGGAAAGCTTATTTATTCAGCTTTCAGATGATGCATAAATCTCAATAAAAAAAGACCCTTATGACTGGTTTTGAGATCCAGGGTCACATATTTCATTTATAGGTGGTCCCCTTCTCCCTTAGGCCCAATGAGTGTACTTTTAAGAGATTGGGAGATTTTGAAAAAGGCCAGCTGTTTCAACTTAGTGAAGCAAAATGAAAGAAAATTTGACTTGCCGATTGACCTACCAGCCATTGCTGACTGGAAGGTGTCTTCCTGTGGGATCTGGTCGCACACCCACTCCTCGCAGCATTTGCCAGGAATCTGGACGCGTCTTGGGTAGGGACAGTCAGGAGAGGGCAGCTGTATGTTGCTGGCACAGGTCGGCACGCAGCCAATCTCCCCATTCATGCAGACACAGTGATGTTTGCAGCTGGGCTGAAACGTCTCACCACTGCGGTAAATCACACCCCCCAGGTCACACGTCTGACCCTCTTGAGCTGTAACACATGCAAAAGCCATAAGAAAACTTCCTAACACTAAAAGGCTCCTACTTGTGGACAAGAAGTGTAGTGCAATGCATCCAAAACATTTTAATTATCTCCTCTTTACATAACACTCAATTACTTTTCAAAACGCTATATTACACTCACCCATGCAGATGCCTGTCTCAGTGTCACTCAGCATACCATAATCACAATACAGGTCCTTGTGATAGTCACATGGCTCCAGGAAAGAGCAGGGCTCTCCTGCCTGTCTGGCACACACTTTACAGCAGCTGCAGCCGTCCAGCACTAGACTGGTGCCTACAGGACACAAAGGGCTCTCAGCTGGGCAGTCACAGGGCTGAGAGCAGACCTCGCACAGCGCCTGCACAGAACATGGCACAATGTTAGGGTTGCAACAGAAGCATTCTCTAATAAATATGAGGTAATGATAATTTTTATCAACTCCAAAGATTATTCTGAAATGTCTGGGACAAATGAATTACTGTGATCGGATAGTGCGTATGCAATACTCTTGATGGCCACTACAATATGCATTACAGATGTAGCTCTGTGATGTGGAAAGTGATGTTTCGGAATTACACTAGCGTAACACAAAGCATGTTTAAAATAATTATAGGTGTAGGAAAATATGAAAGAGTCTAAAAGTTCTGCTACACTGAAAACAATCGGTGTACAATCAATTTTCTCGCAGAAATTGTAAGTACATTTCACAAATAATTAGTAGCCTATCAGTGAATCAGGCTACATGATAATGTGATGTAGAAAAAATTAAATAATATTTTCTTGTAAAACGTACTCCAGTGATCTTTGTTTTATCTCCATCTTCGAAAAATTTTTTTTTACAGTGTGTACATTGAAAATAAAAAGTTAAAAAATAATGTTACTTTCGCATAATATATAAATATTAGGTTTTTATATATTGAAATATGTAGAATATATGAATTCAAATGGTAGACTCGAGTCTTAGCAGTCAAAGCAGATTGGATTGAGATCACTGTACTCAGCATCACTAAATCACACTCAAACACAAGTACTGAACTTACATAATATTCACATTAAATGTTATTCTGGCCAAACTTTATTAGAATGCACTTAATTAAAGATAATTAGACCAATTACCTAAACTTACATTTATGACTAAGCAACTCACCCTGCAAACAGTAGCACACTAATTGCTTAATTACTATGTATATGTTGTTTCAAATGGTACTAAAACAATTAATCGTTCATTTACATAATCAAATCAGCTAATTTATGTCAATTCAAGAGAGCTTTATTTAATTTGAATATACAGTATCACTGCTGTGTTCACTCACCGTATGTATAAGCAAGCAGAGAACGATGCATGATCTGGTGAATACTGTTCCAGCCATTTCCTCCAAGAGTTTCCTACAGAAGCGCACACTCCACGGGTTTGTTTTGGTTCTCTGGTGTGTGTGATCGCTGTCAGACTGCAGGATTGTAGTGGAGTGGAGAGCAGAGAGCCCCTCTTTAAATACTTCCAGAATGGGGTGTAGCCCACCGGAGTCAAGCCATGCCACGCGACCCAGAGGGGTGAAAATATTTCAATTCCAGATGGTTTTCCGTGATGTTTGAAAACACAAGAGATGCTGTCGGCCAGCCTTTCAATTAATCATACCACAAATTCCTGAGTGTGCACATGGGAAAAAGTCTGGTTTCTGCACATGGTTTGACTGCTGTTTATCTGGTAGGCCAGTCTATCGGGATGGTTCAGGATGCTTTGGCAGATCATAGATTAGAATGTTTATCAGATACTGTTGGAATGCAACAATGTTTAGACGTCATACAAGTGATGTGTGAAACTTTGCATGCACACTTCATATTTGGACTGGCATTGCACTTAACAGCAAAAACAAAACCGATACACACAGGCTGTTTTGTTACAAAATTATTTCCCACCACATGATGTCATGCTAGACAGGCCTGCAGAGCAGAGGATATGACACGTCCCGCAATTTAATATTTGCTGAGACTATATTACAAAGAGGACAGTGTGAAGTTGTGTTTAGTGGAAATCCAAAACAAGCTCATGAAATCCGTCTGTGTCAGGTGAAGAGAAATCAACGTGGTAGAAGGACAATGTTTATTTTTCCCTCCTTGCAGCTATTTCCTGAAGCATGCCACTCTCTTGAGGTTTCGTATGCGAGACAAACTGTACTCAATCAATAACAGTAAGCGGTTCAAGCTAGACATATACATTTCTGAAAAAAAGCACGAGAGGTGCTATCACATTACTGTACATTGTTGTCAAAGCATTGCTATTTAGCTGCTATCGATCTATTGTCCATACAATGAAAGTAGGACAAGACTGACTGTTATTATATGGGCAAAATATCACTGGGGGATTTTTTCAAAAACAGTGGGAACATTCTTTAAATTATGAAGTAAATGATGACAGAATTTGGATTTTTTTTGCACATTCAGTAGTTATTTAGCTAGCATTAGCATTGCTAATCTTTGTGTGATTTAAGTACCGATACCACAATGGTGGATCCTTTTTTATGTAGGTTGATTAGTAAAGTTTTATGGTATGTTTACACAAAAATGATACAAAATAGAAATGTCAAAATAGAAATGATTCTATTTTGCATTTTTTTTTAAGTTTTGCATACAGTGTTGAAAACGACATTGTCAAAATAATCCCTTTTCTCACTGATTTACGAAAACAACTAAAATGCTTTATTATTCATGCAGGGCCAGTAGTTGGCGATGTCACTTTATAAAGAAACACTATGCATGCGCATGATGTCACCATTTTCTCAAATTTGCATGTATGTAGTCTACAAGGATAAACATTCACAAGGATTTAAAAAAAAACGTGCACCTTGAAACCCCTTCTCAGATATTTGGGTTTTTAGGCTTCCAAATGGCTGTTTTTGTGTAAATGAATGAATGGCCAAAATTCGTAATGAGTGCAAGGTTTAGTGAAACGCCGCGGATCGCATCATTTCAACATTGTGAAGTACACTGAGGAAGCCACAATCTTTTTATTATTTTAACTATTATGAGTGAAGTCTCGTGTGAATCTTCACAAAACACTGTTTATTTCTTACTGTCTACAACTGTTTAAATGAGCACCAAACTACTGAATGCACCTCTACTAGGATTGTTCAAAAGTCATGCTAGTCAAACTAATTTTCCACAAAACAACCTCAGAACATATCTCTCTGTTTGACTGTGAGTTAAAGCTTTTCAACAATGTTTGCTTTTTCCAGGCTTCTATAGGTTTTGCACGTGCGGCCCACTGGATATCTGCTGCAAACAGAGCTTTATCGTGCTGTGACGTGCTACAGGCTCTCTTGTTTTCATGGGAATTTTATTTCTCAGGGTTAGGGAACTTGAGGTGCAGGAATGTAACAGCAGGCAGCACGCCATGGTCTCTCTCCTCTTGCAGTTGGGGATTGTGCTTTGGCAACGGGATACTCTGGTATGGCCATGAAACATGTACATACGTTCAAAACAGAGCCGTAACTAAGGAGTGCCGTAAATATCCTCAAGCTGTGAGACTGTGGAGTTGCCATGACTCTGTTGCTGTGGGACACGCTCCTAACTGGACTCGCTCTCTCAGTCTGTCGTGTCTGCATCTGGTGTGGTCAGTCTTCTGCCAGCTTCAGGCTATAGCGGGATGGGACTCACTTTAAGTGTCACCATGATGTTGAGTGAGGCTCTGTTGCTATGAGCTCAGTGATTATGAAACCCTTCCAAAGACTGATGAATGATATTTTATATTAGATCAGCAAACCTTAAGAGCTATATTTACACATACACACACAAGCACACATACACATTATATAAAAATAAGATAAGCCTGTGCCATATGTCAAATCTTACAATCTTATTATATTATTCATGGTGCTGTTTATATGGACCCTTGTAATCCCTCTGTAAATGGACTAGTAACCCAGTCTGAATAAAGAAATCACAACGCAGGTAACAAATTTAGGTTGTAAAAACGTTGTGGTAATATTGTTTTGAAATGTACTTTTTTTTACATTTCCAGTTTTCTAGTCGTGAGTAGAATTTTATTAAAATACATATCAAACGATCTGTAATAACAGACAAAGTGTCACATGTTTGTTTCAGTTAGTTCCTGTTTTTTCTTTTTTGGTCATGTTCCCTGATTAGATCGTTCTGTTCCATCTGTGTTTATTAATTATCTCATCAGTTCTCTTTGTTTGGTTCAAGTTTATAAGTCGCCGGTTCTCCCTCAGTCTTTGTCCGATCTCAGTTATGTTTAGTGTGTGTATGTTCTCTCCATGTTTCTATGTTTGACTATTAAATGTTCATAGTGAAGATTCCTGAGTCTCCTGCGATATCTTACCTGAAACAACGTGACAGAAGATCGGGCCCTTTAAATAGACGACAAGTCAAGATCATCGCCGTGGCTCAGGCAAGCCACGAGCCGCTCACCTATGCGAGGGAATTCGTACTGCTCGCCCTCGCCAGCTCCATCGACAGTGAGGTTCTCATTACACTGTTCCGGCTCGGGATCGCGTACCACCAGCCAATGGAACTCCCAGACACCGGCAACCTTGATTGGAAGGAGGCAATCATCCTGTGTCTGGAGAGTCTCCGATCCTGAGCCGGAATCCCGCCAGCCACTCCGCAGTCAAGCCCGCCGCCGTTCGCAGCCACTGCAAGCCCGCCGCCATTCACAGCTCAGTCAAGCCCACCAGCTCCGGCCCCAGAGCTCCTAGATACGGCTCTGCCCCCAGAGTGTTCGGCGCCTATCTTCACTCCAATACCCGCTCCTCCAGTGCCCGCTCCTCGCCAGCGCCAGTTCCCGCTCCTCGCCAGCGCCCCCCCCCCAGTTCCCGCTCCTCGCCAGCGCCGCCACCCCCCCCCCCCCAGTTCCCGCTCCTCGCAAGTCCGCTCCAGTGCCCGCCTCTCCAGAGTCCGTTCCTCTAGTGCCCGTGCCTCCCGAGCGCCCTCTAGTGCCCACGCCTCCCGAGCGCCCCCCCAGACTCTATAGACTTCCCCAAGAAAAAATATTTTTTTGGGGGGGGCATATAGTCATAGTCATTGTGGCCGGGCAAAGGCCAAGGCCACAGACTCCCCTGACCCGCCATGGCCACCCGAGTCTTCTGTTCCACCCTGGAGGCCTCTCCAGTATCCTGCCCTGCACTGGCCTCCAGGGCGCGGGAGTAGAACTGTTACGGCGCCGGACGTGCCTACCGGGAGGGAGGGCGATCTGTCACATGTTTGTTTCAGTTAGTTCCTGTTTTTCCTTTTTTGGTCATGTTTCCTGTTCCCTGATTAGATCATTCTGTTCCATCTGTGTTTATTAATTATCTCATCAGTTCTCTTTGTTTGGTTCAGGTTTAGAAGTTGTCGGTTCTCCCTCAGTCTTTGTCCGATCTCAGTTATGTTTAGTGTGTGTATGTTCTCTCCATGTTTCTATGTTTGAGTCTCCTGCGATTTCCTTCCTGAAACACCGTGACACAAAGCAATAGTGACCACGTAATAAAAACAGTTACACTTGTGTGCTACTGTCGGATTCAAAATAGTCGGCACTGAATCATCTTTCATTTTAATCTTTCAGAAAATCCTGCGTCTAATTGTGCCTTGTTTGTAAACAAATCCATGGTAAAATTAAGTAAACAAAGGACAAAGTTCTAACTTCTGGGTCCGGATCTTCATAAAAAATACAGTTATTTCACTCTTTCCTAACACTGGGATCAGAAGGAAGGCAATGCAACTTGGCACTGCACAGCATCTTGTTGTCTTCGGAACATCTTTATTGTTTGGTTTCTGCGTAGACCAGGGGTCCGTTCTTCGTACCTCGCTTAATACATCTGAGATGATTTGAGACATGCGAGATCTTCTAATCGTGATAACTGGTCTCTGGCTAATTTGGTTCTTCAAACGAATTTGAGTATTAGATTAAAATATCTGAATTAAGTTGTCTAAGATTACTGCGCGTTCTAGTGTTCCCCGAAAAGGGCAGATGTATCGATACTCGAGACCACGATCAGCAATGCAGCGATTGGCTGGCGGCAAGACAGCAACGTAATGACATCATATAATTAAGAAAAGACACCTGACGAAAAACTTGAAACATTTCTGGACCTTTATAAGGAAACAGCCAAGCGAACAAAACTACATAAATGTATATAGATATAAATAGATAAATGAAATGTGCTATGTTTTTAATTTATTTGTAATTTTTTTTACATGATTCCCAATTATTTATATTTATGATTTCTAGTATTTGTACAGGCTTTACATTTTAACTTCCGTGTTATAATTAGCGATTCATTTAATTTTATCTTTGAAACAGATTTGTTATGTGACAGCATTAAATACAGTTTCTTAAAGATCATGTTATCTGCATCTCCTGCGCTTCATCAAGCCCCTCCCATAATATCTGTCATCCCTCAAATTAATGCACGGCTCAGATTAACTGTACAGCATGTGTGTAAGACTCCAATACAATTATAAAGTGATTATTTAATCACTAATAAATCTTTCAATGAGTAAAACTGGCTATGTCTATAGTATTATAGACTACACAACATTGTTAGCTTATTTTAAAATTAATTTGAATTAACTAACTAATTTTAATAATAAATTAACCCTGCTCCTGGCAATCAACTGTCCTGCAAAGTTCAGCTCCAACTCTAATCAAACACACCTGAAGCGTGTTTCTGAAGCGTGCATCATGTGTGTTTGATTAGAGTCGGAGCTGAACTTTGCAGGACAGTCGATCGCCAGGAGCAGGGTTGAAACCACTGATATAAATCATATTATAATTATATAAATCATATGTAAATTGGAATGATTATTAATACCAGACAATTTTGTTGTATTTTTATAAGGTACTTCATAGTGACTTTTAATTTGTAGGAAGAGAAACTGGGGAAGTTACTTTTTTTGTGTCTGACATGAGTCACTTTGCTCACATGTGATTGGTCCAATTTCAGTTTGAGAACTCAGAACATAACCTGCAGGTTAGCCGTGGAGTGTAAATTACAATGGCAATGAATGCAGCTAAAAGCCAAGCCACTTTCATGGTACCTAAAACCCAGGATTGGTGCAAACTAAACTGAAACTTACCTGGCTAGCCAGCAAATCTGGCTTTAAGGTATAGGCCAGTGGTCGGCAACAGGCGGCCCGCGGGCCAAAACTGCATCAAACAAATGTAATCTTATACAGTGCTACTTCATCTGTATCTGATTTGGAATAAGCAGAAATCTGTAAGAAATGCATCGATGAAATAACTGATGAAAACGTAGTTATTTTCATCATAAACAAAATTTGCACCGCAAAAATCAGCTATTATAATGCTGACAACCATGTTATTAGCTTGTCATGTGGACGTGGTAGGAAAAAAAGTTTGCACACTAGTGTTGCAATAAGTCACTTTGAAACTTTTCTGTTATTTAATAAAATTTGTTTTAATATATGATGAACAGAACTGTGATAATTCAAACATACTCAAATACATTATACGCGGAGCGGTGTTTCTGATTTTAGTGAGTGAGGAGCGGAGCGGGAAATGGTGAACCCGGAGCAGAGTTATTATTAAATGCTAGGAGCGCGGAGGGGAAATTGTTGGTGCTCCACTCCGCTCACATACTCTGCCAGACACCGCCACACAAATGTGGCTTTTTGTTAATGAGTGTCCTACAGGATTTAACAGAGTAACAGCTCAATACCATTTACGAAAGACACTGTAACAGTCTGTCACAGGCAATTGTAGATGCATTTTTTTATAATTAATTTCTTAAATTATCCTTTGACTATGTTCATCTAGTAGCAAATTTTTTTTGGCCCGATGCCAAACTTACTTGCCGACCCCTGGTATATGAATTTCCCTCTCGTCATTACACTACAGGCGCAAATCAGTGGGTGGGGCTAAACAGGTAGTGATGTAGAAGCAGGTGTTGATCATCTTCTGCAGAGGCGGAGTTTAGCTGCACTATTACATCATAGAGTAGCACAATCCACAAGCTGTCATTTTGGCAGATTGGCTTTAATTTAAGTTGGATTTTAGACTAACGATAAAGTTTTGAAATGTACAAGATGTTTTTGTAGTTCAATCACCATATTGTCAGGATTGTGGACTTGGTTTTCCGTGTTTTACCCCGTCTTTGTTCTTGAGTTTCCTTATTTGGTTTTGTTCCGGTTCTCATTAGTTTGTCATTCATTCATTATCCCCTATGTTTATCAATCATCTCGTTTACTCCTTTTTTCCCTGTTCTTTATAAGCATTCAGTTTTGTTGTAGTCTTTGTCCTGTCTTAAATGTAATTTTGTTTGGATACGTTGATTCACTCTGCTCTTTATTATTAAACTCAATCTCCTTGAATTCCCACGTCCTGTGTTCTCCTGTGGAGACGTATCTTTACACATATTAGATGGGTCAAAAGATCAGAGGAATTTTGGTTTCTCACTTCATGACCCCTTTAAAGCTTACAAAAAGTTTTTAGAACATTCTGCTAACTTTATTTTCCCCAAATATAATGTTATTTGAATGTTTATTTTTTTATATTGTAAGAATATTAAAATGCCTAGTTCCCTTTCGATATTTCACTCGTACTGCGTCGAAGACGCTTGTATGGTAAAAACTAATTTTTCACTCTTCAACTGAAGCCTTTTTTAATCACGCAGTGTAACTGCACGTCCATTGGTTCGTGCCGTACTAAAAAAACGAACCAATGGCTCGGATTTCTTCTCAGACTCTAAGCTGCCTGGAATTCAGGCCTAACGACTCCAAGGTCGTCCTGAAACCAAGGCTGAGTTATGTACCTAGGTGCTTTCCACTCCGTTCAGAGCCCAGGTCATAGCGCTTTCCGCGCTTTCCCCATCGACGGGTAGCCAGGAATCCCTGCTCTGCCCCGTCAGGGCCCTGAGGGTATACATTGAGCGTTCTGCCTCATACGGAAAGTCAGAACAGCTTTTTGTCGGCTTCGGTAAGCGGCCTAAAGGTGGCCCCATTACGAAGCAAGAAATTCTAGGTGGTTAGTGGATGCTATTACCCTAGCATACTCCTCTTGGGCTTGCAGTGCCCCATCGGAGTCAGAGCCCATTCCACCAGAAGCAGCGCCTCTTCCTGGGCATGGTCAAGGGGGGAGTCCATTTTGGAAATTTGTGAAGCAGCCGGCTGGTCCTCGCCATCCACATTTGTAAGGTTTTACAACCTGGACGTCCCTGCCTTACAGGCCAGAGTCCTTTCTGCTTAAATTAGCAATCTTATGGGTTCACTTGACCAACATTGTTCAAGTTCCTCCTTCACTTGGTCTGTCCATATTATATGGACGCCAGGTATCAACTTACGGGACAACACCCAGGCCATAGATGACCCTATGGCTCAGCCTGTGCTTTAGACATGGGACGATAACCGGTTTCAAGGTATAACGCGGTTTGGAAAAGTCACGGTTTCAAAACCACAAACATTTTTTGTAATACCGTTCCTGCGGTATTCACAGTTTTTTTCCGTGTCGTCAAAGACGGAAAGTGCAGGACTCCCTCAGCTGTGTGCAGTGAAGAGCGCACGAGTCACACGGCCCCTCCCCCTCCGGTTGGTGCGAGCAGTCAGTGAGAGTCAGCTGTGAGTGTGTATATGATGATGGCCGAAGGAGATGAATCCCTGGAACTTTTTCCCTCATCGTCTGCCGTATGGAATATTTCTGGTAACGTAGACTAATCATGTTCCGTAAACAACGATGTTCCGTACAGATGACGTTTTAAGCGCTGACCGCTAAATAAATAATTCCAGGTTGTACATAAACTATTTGTGTCATCTTAATTTCTCCCTCGATCAAGACAGAGACTCACCCGCCCGCCGTTTGTTTCAGTGTTGAAGTAAATACTATTTGGCTTGCTACAGAGGCAGATAACATGGCTAATTAACTAGCTAACGTCAACTAGTCTCCTCTCCTCCGTCACGTTACTTCAATTCACAAAGCGGGGAATAGCTGACTGAAGTACTACGTTTCTGCGATTTAGTACAATAATTACATTTAGCTAGTATCACTTCTGTACATTTAAGCCTCCTACTACCAGTGTTTACATCTGTTCAAATCATTACATTTAAAAAACAAACTTTGCCACTGTTAGAATGTTGTATGGAGAGAGACTGCGTTTTTTCAGTGGGAAGAAAGTTGTTGTTTTCTACCCAGACATTTAAAAATAACATATGTTAGACCTGTAATGGCAATACCGTGAAACCGTGGTATTTTTTTTATCTAAGGTTTCATACCGTGAGAATCTCATACCGGCCCATGCCTACTGTGCTTGGTGTATTCTATTGACTCCCCTGGGTCTTACTCCCACGTGAGTCTTGGTTTTGAGTCGTTCCATGTCATAGCATGGCGTGATTGTACTTGTTCCCATACAAGCGTCTTTGACGCAGTACGAGTGAAATATCGAAAGGGAACGTACTCCGTTACTATCGTAACCTCGGTTTCCCTCATTGTAATTTTAAAAGTTTATTTTAAATATTGTAAGAATGTTAAAATGTCCAGTTTCTCATTGTGATCATACGGACATTCCGACAATGACGATCTCAGAACGTTTTCTCAACATTATGAAAATGCATATCAAATATTAATGACGTTATAAAAATATTCCATAAACATTACTTTTAGAAAACTGTGTCTGAACATTTATATAACTTTTAAAATCATTAGCTGGGATGTAACCGCGTAATACATTTCTAAATCCGATTTAAATTTATTCGGATTTTAGGGGTGGTTTAAGCGTTTTATAATCTGTTCAACGGGAAATGTAAACACTTTATCACATTGACAACTGAAACTGGTCAGTGGTGCAATTCACATGTGCAATGATTGTCATAAATTATTGTCATGTCATTCTAAAACTCTCCTTCCACTAATCGTCTGTGAAATGGTGCAGCATAAATGTCATCCCACCAGTCCTTGCTTCGAACTCTCATCCACAGATGCCTTTTTTGGGTGAGGAAAGCAGAATTAAATTTGACTGTTTTATAAATATAAGAAGCACGGCACAAAGCTTCACGTCTCCAGATTAGAACTCTTGAATAGATGAATATATAAAGTCTGCTTTATAAAACAAAGAAAATAAGCAGGATGATGCTAGCATGCATGTCTTAAACCAGCAGCACGTAAAAATAAATCTGATTGGAAACTTGTGAGACATAAATGCACACACATCAACCCGATTACTTTCTTTAGCGTTCATGCAAACCCTATGTTCGGATTCATCAATCGTAATGATTTCATTGTGACAGAAACAATAGGTGTCCATGTAAACGTAGCTGGTTATCTTACCAGGCTAGCCTTTATTAGATTAGTGTGTTTATCTGGAAGATGTGTGGAGTTCTGCCATTGATTCTTGGGACATTACAAATAGAGATTCTCTCCTGATGAAAACTGCCTAACAGCAGCGTCTGATCTTACCCTTGTTGCGTGTAGATATTTTTCAGAAATTTTTGGTATGCGTGCTCATTAATGAGCAAATGCAAATAGTTACTGCCTTAAAAACAAAACACCAAGTGAAGTGTATAGTGGTCAAACATGTTTGTATGCCGATTAAATACCTTTTGCCATATGCTTGTCTCAATGGTTATGTAAGACAGAGTGCTGTGTTTTCACAATATGAGCTAGTTTACTGCCAGCCTTTGGTACACCAAATCCCAAATTAATGACACCATTTAATGGGGACATAAAATGACTCCTCTTGGTTTCTGCGGCACTGCATCTGTGACACAAGTGCTATTGAATGTTGCATTTCACCTCACAGACACTTGGATGTTCTTAGAATTTTTTAAGTAGCCTGTTATCAATTTCTGCTTTATGTGAGTGACTAAAGGAACATATTTTCAAGATTGGTTATGCAACCTAAAAACCTAGTCTGTTTACTATTGTGCAGGATCTGATTAAAATCAGACCAGTGCCTTTCAGTGCTGTGCTGTGACTTATTTGTTTTTAGGTGAATATTACCTACACAATGCTTTGTCTTTGGACTTTAGGTGAAGAAAAGTTTTGAGCACTCTGAGTCCAAAGCTGGCACAAACATTTTTTTTTTTTTATATAAAGGCTAATGTCTAAATCTGATTGGCTGACGAATACAGGTTTTCCAGGAGCCTGGTGTGTGTGAGTTTTCAAACAAAAATTGCAGTGTATTTACAAGTTCTTGGACGGCAGAAACGGGCACTTCAGAGGAACAACTAAACACTGGATTTTAAAAAGTTGTGAAGTTTACGACTTATAAACTTTAAGACATTCAAGAGTTTTGTTTGAGGAATTTAAATTTAATAGAGATGTGTTCACATCTCCTCAAATGGGAAAAGTACTATTTTCCAAGCTTGGCCTACCCTTTGGATTCCTAAGTGATTTCTGATTTGTGGTTCCTCTCACATCTATAATTGAAGTTCAGGTGAAGTAAGGGAATGTCTTTGGCATTTGCATGCAGGTAAACACAAAAGTACTGGTAGTCTGTTATGGCTGTTGTTGCAGGGACATTTACCCACCTTTAAACATGAAGTAGAACACAAATGGTATACTATATACAAGGCTATACGAAACTACCTGACCCATCAATATTGTGTAACTAATGACCATAGAACCACAGGAAATGGCAACACTAATTATCGTATGTCACCACACAACACACACAGTCCCAATGCCCTTCACTAAGGACTACTGTGACATCAAAGGCAGCAGACATGAAAAAAATAATATTAATCCATTTTAGGTTTAATTGAGTCCTTCAGTGGGGGAAAACATTCGTAAAACATTGACTCTAATGAATGGTTTCAGTGATTGAGCTGCAGTAGAGGTGAACTCCAAAACCTCTCTGATTGGATTAACCATGAGGTGAATCATCCGGAAATCACACTACACAGCTTGAAATTTCCTGTCAAGAGGATGTAACATCCTTCACCAGAGACATGTTAACTTCGTCATCCCGAATCACATGCATCTGTCCAGTGGTCTATCGGAAGCGTCTTGGCTCCCATTGGTGTAGAGAGAGAAGGATATGAGTGGGTCCTGACCTCTCTGTGTGGCTCTCCATTGCATGAGGTATTTACTCTTATTCAAGCTGAAGTCTAGGTTCCTTCCTGTATCCTCAGCAGGTAACCTTCACAGCACTGCTATCATTTTACAGAGACAGAGAGGATTTCTAATTCTATGTGTGAATGGGATCATTTACAGTTACAGGAAATTATGTATGCGTTTATAGAGCCCTAAATATGCTTTATGGAAGTTTATGAATGCAAGCTTGATTTTGTTGACTACAGTTTATAAAGCACCAGAAGTGCACATTGCATGCTCACCACCAAGCTTACGGCAGGCGTTTCCAGAAACTGTCAAATAATGCATCTCTATTTACTAAGCAGTGAATGACAGTAACGGCCTGATTTATTTCTGCGGGTGATTTACTGACAATCAGGGCAAATAAGCGTAAAGAACACAGAAGCAACATCTAATTTACATATCGACCGAACCAAAACAGCAATATACCGATGGACATGGACATTTCTGCGGGTGATTTACTGACAATGCGCAAATTAAAGAACACAGAAGCAACATCTAATTTACATATCAGAGCCGAACCATCGCTTATCAAGTGTGGGTGATACCAAGCGCAGCGCAAATACTAGCATACACAGTTGCGTAAAATAGTTTAATACATGCTTTTTGGGGAGCCTTAAATAATGGCACAAATACCAGCTTATCAAGTGTGGGTGATTTGACAAGCGCGAATAACTACACAGGCGTAAAATAGTTTAAGACATGCTTTTTGGGGGCCTTAAATAATGGCACAAATACCAGTAATTTGACAAGCGTGTGATTCATATTAATATTCCCCTCCCAGGAATTTTGCGTCTGAAGGGAAACTCCTACAAATGCATGTTCAATAAATGTCAGGTGCAAAAATAACTGTCCACACCTTTTCAGTGCTAATTCTTCTCTGCGCGTCTTTAGTAAATCCTGAAAAGTACTATTTTAATGCCAAAAGACGGTTTGCGCTGGCGCTAACTGTTAGTGAATCTGACCCTTTCTAGTTTGAGGCTTTGCATTTGTAAAATTTGTATTTGTGAAGAGGTATCATATCGATCACAAGTTCAGTATGGAGTACCTCAAGGCTCAGTACTAGGGACCGTTACTTTTCACGCTTTATATGCTACCCTTGGGAAATATAACCAGGAAACACGGGGTAATCTTTCACTGTTATGCTGATGATACTCAGCTCTATATTTCTTTACGGCCCGGTGAAACACACCAAATTGAGAAACTTATGGAATGCATAGTCAATATAAAAAACTGGATGACAAGTGATTTATTACTGCTAAATTCTGAAAATAAACAGAGGTGTTAATTATCGGACCTAAAACCCTCACAAGTAATAATCTAGAACACTGTCTAACACTTGATGGCTGCTCTGTCGATTCTTCATCATCAGTCAGGAACCTAGGTGTGCTATTTGATAGCAATCTCTCCTTTGACAGCCACGTTTATAACATTTGTAAAACTGCATTTTTGTCATCTTAAAAATATATCTAAACTGAGACCTATGCTCTCAATGTCAAATGCAGAAGTGTTAATTCATGCGTTTTTGACCTCAAGGTTAGATTATTGTAATGCTTTATTGGATGAATGTTAATGTTCAAATAACGATAGAATAATTACACTGACATTAAACCTGTCAACATCTCATCTGACCGCAGATACTTCTCAGTCACTCATTCTTTACTTAAACTGCATCTGACAGAAGTGTCAACCGCTTTCATGCACGCCTTTTAAAATAAAAGTCCCGCATCAGAAAAGCATTTAGAATTACGTTTTTTGTTGATGTCGTTTCTTTGGCTGTATACTGTGTTCCTGTGGCTCAATGGTAGAGCATTGCGTTAGCAGCGCAAAAGGTTGTGGGTTCAATTCCCAGGGAACACATATACTGACAAAAAATGTATAACCTGAATGCACTGTAAGTCGCTTTGGATAAAAGCGTCTGCTAAATGCATAAATGTATACAATCCGCGACCCACTTTTGGGCTGCAATTTTGACCCACCAGTTGAGAAGCACTGTAATAGATTGTGTTTAACACACAGAAGAGTGACGATCAGGTCAACAGAGAAGTATAGAAATTCTAAATTAAAAAAAAAAAAGAAAATGCGCTGGTATCGGATTGGATCGGTATCGGCCGATCCTCAGAATGTTCGGTATCGGATCGGTTCTGAAAAAATGGTATCGTTGCATCCCTAGTTTTTACACTGAGGTTCCTCAAGGCTCACCTTTAGTTCCATTTGCATTTTCAAAATGGTGGGGCAAAACTTCTCACTCTGAGATTGAATCCATCCTCCACACTTCAATGTCTTATTAATTGGGAGTACAACGTTTATGAGAAATGCTGTCCTGCATAGTTGGCAAAAAAAAAATCACACTTTCCACTTGCAGAATATCAAGAGGAAATTGCATGCCAATGCAGGGCAAACATGCAAACTCCACACACATTTTTGTTGTGGGGTAACAGTGCTACACAATGAATATGCTCAACAAATAAAAAAAAAAGAAGCACGCTGTATTTAATTTTTTCCTTCCACCAGATTAAATAATTTGTATTATAATCTTAGATCAGAGCCATTAGTTTATTTTCTGGTGGTTATGGGCAATTGGACAGGAGGGTATACACCATGTCTGTAAATATCTCTGATTCAGCATCAGTGCACTTAACTATATTCACCTCCCACTTCAAAGAGGCCCAGAATGGGCAAAGCTTTGGGTGTATTTTCATGCTTATGTCAAAGGTACTTTCATTAGGCGTCTCTCGTTTTGGTTAATCTCCCTTTCTGACTGAATGCAGATGTAAGCATCTGTTCTCATGAGTATTTCATACTTCACACCTGCCTTTGCTTACTCTTGCTGTAGGTATAGGGGATTTCTGACAGCAGTTTTTGTTGGTTAAGCAAGATAAGAGATTTAATGTGGACACCAACATTTCTCAGGAAACTAAAATAAAATTTGTGCTGACAGAAAAGCAAGGCAATGCAACAATTTGATTCAGGATAACATGGCTTTAGAGCTATGGTGAATGGACCACTAACACATAGATGGGAGTTAAATACAAAACGATCCCAAACAAAAGTAGTGCAAGTTTTGCACAGAGATAGAGGTAACAGTCCAGTCATCAGTTTAGTGCAGAAAGGCTAACTGGTGTTCGTCTGAGAGCCATGATAGTGGATTTCAGTTCTAATGATGAGGTAAAAGAAGTCCCAGGTGTGTTCTGTTTTCACTTTATTATGAGCCTGAGCCTAGTCAGTGATGACTTCTCTTACATTACATTTTACTTGATCTATAAAGGCCGTGGCACACCAACCTGGCAGTTGTTCGTTGGCCAATATTTGGCCATCATTGAGCATATGCCATTACCAGCCTAGTTTTTGCATTGTGTACTGCATATATATCACTGTTAGATCTTTGATGTTGGTTTGGTGTGTCAAGGCCTTAAGCCAATGGCACATTAAAGAACTACAACAGAAACATTAGTTGCTGAACTTTAGCATGCTTTGAAAACAAAGAAACAGGTTTGTGACATTGTAAATCAGGCTGTTTCCAAAACCCAATGAAAGAAATCCAACAATTTGCTATCGTATTGCCCACATTCTTTT
The DNA here is from genome assembly GCA_027422405.1 of Ptychobarbus kaznakovi. NCBI lineage: Eukaryota > Metazoa > Chordata > Actinopteri > Cypriniformes > Cyprinidae > Ptychobarbus > Ptychobarbus kaznakovi. Next base: position 24,250,259 of record CM049802.1, on the reverse strand, counting down.
AAACAGGAGGCCATCCAACTTTTTAAATGTTCTTTTATGCAGCTCCAAAACTTTTATGTAAAACATTGTCAATGAGAGCTTTGTACAAATCCAATATTCCCCCTAACGACACTGGTTTTCCAATAGTTTCGGTAGGCTGCAATAAATTGCCTCAACATCTGCCTGAAACGGTCAGGCACGATTCAGTCAAAACTCATTTAATAACAGAGAGTATGTTTAACATCTAAAACAACACAAGTGTAATTTCCCAACATACATAAAGAGCCCATTTATTCTGTGACAAGACATGAATGAGAAAAAAAAACAGTTGTCAGTTCTTTCTCTTAAAGAAGAAAAAGGCTTATATGCTCCATTTAAAAAGTAAGAAAATTAATATATATTTTTTTTCACACCCAACTCATCTGACTTTCCTTCTTCTGTGGAACACACAAAAAAAGAGATTTTGAGCAATGTATTGGTCATTTTTTACCATGCAATCACAACTGATGTGGACTGAAGCTACAAAAGTATGCAAAAGCACCCTAAAGTATCTTGAGTTGCAGGTATTATTAAAGAGGTCCATCCACTTGTGTGCCATATACAAATGGATCATTTTCTGTGAGAAACAGACATCATTCATTGATAATATTTTTAAGACTGAAAAGATAATGATTCATTCTTGAAATGGACATTACTACTCTCTGAAGAATGCATCAAGATTTTAACTGAACCATAAGATTGCCATATTAGGATCCATTTAGTATAATATGTTACTTTACCAAGCAAGAAAGCAAACAAACAAAAAAACAAACCTGTATGTGTAACTTTGTGTGTTTATTTACTGAGGAAATGTACAATTTTAAGGAATAAATTGGGGATGTGTCATTCATTTTCAGTTTCCTAACTTTATGGTCACTATGGCAAGTTTGTTACAGAATAACACAATTTTAGTCTGTTCGTCACAGTCCTCTTTAACTTTCATTATATTGAAAACGTAGCCAGGATATTCTTCATATATTTAAAAAGGTTTTATGGAGCATAACACCTTTGGCACCTGCGGACAGAGATTCCATTTTGGGGTGAATAATTTCTTTAACAGCCCACACTGTTGAACTCTATATTTTATGTAATAAAGGTTTCTTGTAACTGTGATGACAAAAGCACCTTGTCTCTAATGAGGTGAATCGTACTCGGCTAAAAATAGTTTTTTTTTCTCTTTTCCCTCAGGATGTTGTTGAAGTTTCTGGTACATTCCTTGCACACTTGGCCTGTCTGCATCATCATCCCTTTTTTGTATTTTCTTTCCACTTTCCCGTTCCCTCCTGTCTCACTGTGAATGGTTTTTGAGAAGCACTTTGTGTCCCATACCTGTGGTTTTGTGGTGTTCTGCTGTATCGTCTAGTAATGAGTTAAGTTTAGACAGCTGATTCTTTTTCACGTTAAAATGTTTCCTATTTTCTTCTCCTTTTCTGGAATCATTTTTTTTCGTCTCTGGCACAGGTCTGGGATCTTATATTGGATGCATGATGCAATACATACACTGAGGATGAAGAGAATCAGATGTATTATAAGACTGCTTACTGCTGTAATTCTCCACTGGGCTTTGCTAAAGGAAATGGGCCTTTGTTAAATCATGTATAACTGAGCTCAGTGTAGCTGTCAGTTTGTTTGAGGAACTAATGAAATGCATATGAATCTGTATTAATGCATGATCACAAGGGTTTCATTATTAACTTTAAATTAACCTTAAATGTAATATCGAATATCACATACAGTTAAAATTATAATAAAGTGCATGTGTTTTGTATGTAAATAAACCCATCAAAATAAATGCACAGCAAAATATTATTAAAACATGATTGATTGATGATTTAAAATGTGCTTTAAAGATGACTTTGATATTTTTACAAAGTGCACTTTTATAAAGGCTACTTAAGTGTGTTAAGAAATATAATCATGAAGTCACTTTAAGTACACTTAAGTGACTGTTTGATTTATTAATATTATATTATATCTACAATTAGTTAAAATATGCAAGTGCTCATTCAATAAAATTGAGGACAGTTCTTCTTCACAAGGGTGACTCAATGTCAGAATTTGTGAAAAATGGGGTGTGATTTGCAACTGACATGAAATCAGTGCATCCAAACTCGTGAAAGTCCTAGTTTTCACAAATGTTGAGATTTTACTCATGACCCCTAACAAGAAAAGGATAGAGTGTTTAAATGTTCAATGTTCCACGAATGCTGGAACATCCTGTGCTTCCAGATTCCACCAATGTCAATATAACCAATGAAAGATCTCCAGTCTGCAGCCCAGATGTGCCTCTCTGAAGCACATATCTCACACAGTCATTTGACCTTTTAAAGCTGTCCCATGACTAATAAACCTAATTATCTTCAGACACACATTGTGTGTGAATCCACAGAGGATGCACACACAGACACCTGTGAACCATTCCAGCCAACAGGTGGTCTAAACATCTACTGTTGACCCCTGAGCTGAGGTCAGTGAACCATATTCAACCCTTGAATGATTGTAGAGGCCTTGAACCCTAAAGGAGACCCCTGTTCCTATAAATAGCAGCAAGCGTTCAGCAGCACCTGATATGTGTTCTGGAATGAGGTTTAAGTCGATGTGAAACACCGATATTCAACGAGAACACACGTTTGCAATGCACAGTAAAAGTGGAGCATCACCAGAAAACCTAATGCTAACCCCATTTGCTCAAATTCATCATTTTCTATTGACCTTTGTAACATTAATATTAGAAGAAAAGTGTAACTACCTACTGCATAAAACAATTTGGCTTTTTATATTATATTGGTTACATTTATATTCCTAATAATACCATGCACATTAACACCACAATTGTTTAATTCATTTCAAGTAGACTTTAACTTCAGAGAACCTGAGGGTAAAACTCCCTCTAGCAACTATAAAAGCCTACACATCTAACTAAACTAACCTTATCTGCTCTTCCACTGTGGTCAGGGTGGTCATTTGGATAGTTTGGGAACTTTTGAGCTGACCAGAATTTATACCAGCCAAATCAGCTGAACACAAGCCTAACCATTCTGGGGGAATAATTATATCTGCTAAAGACCAGCTAAGCCAGGCTGGGACCATGTTAACCAGCATGATATGTATTTCTATCATGATAACTCTCTGAAGATTTTTGCATGGTAATGGATATGTAAGGAATAATTGACGACGGGCTGTTGAATTATTAGAAAAATAAAACCGTGATGCGGTCATGACGTGAAGCGGAGTGGCTGTTACAACTCGGGTGTGCATTAATTTCTATTATACTACGGGGCCGTTGAATGCTTGAATCTGATTGGCTGACGAACGTTCAGGGACGCGCACAGCGAACGTAGTTCCAGGCAGATCTCTTGACCGCATTACAGTTCCGTATCACTTCGCCAAATGATTTCTGTTCTTTCAAAAGTCTTATAACAGAAAAATAACCAAAACCCACAACGACACTGGCCAAACAAATACATACAGCAAACAAAAGGATAAAATCGACAGATCTTGTCCATGTTTTTGCCACAAATTTACGTTTTATTATGTACGGAAAGCACATAGACTAATGTTTCTCGGTCTCTCCCTCACAGATGCACATATAGTTTGCAAACACCTCAACATAAGCGCTAATATAGTTAGCACTACTCTGACGATTTTATCAGTCACATAGTTTAAAAACGTAAAAACTACATGACTTCTCACAAGCGATGTAACAACAACGGCTCTGTTCGTGAAGAAAATGAACTTAAAGTCTCATTATAGACATTGCTGCCGATCACTGACTCACAGAGGTAACATTACTCTCTCTCTCTCTCTCTCTCTCTCTCTCTCTCTCTCTCTCTCTCTCTCTCTCTCTCTTTCTCATAACTTAGTTATTAACTGCATTAGTCTGCTATCAACGGCTGAAGCGTCCGTTACGGTTTAAAATGACGTTTTGAAATTAGCAAGGGAGGCGTTAGATGAGACGCGGAAGAAATAATCCTCCTCACAATAGCGATTGAAGTAGAAAAACGGACGATGCTTTGAAATATGTCATCTGATCGATGTCTTGAGGTGTGGCAACCGTAGTATAAGCGGAATAATTGACTCCGCTTCGCGTCGTGACCGCATCACCACCTCGGGTGTGCATTAGGCCTATTATATAAAATGAAAAAATGAAGTGTGGAATGTTGGACACTTAATGCTCTTAACTGTCACAGATTTTGAGCTGTCACAAAAAGGTACAAAAGCTGTCACTGAAATAGCACCCTTCCCACCTTATTTACCACTAAAAAGGTGCTTATAAGATACTTAAAGTTACATACAAGTACCCAAAGTATTCATGCTAGTAGATAAATGGAAGTACCATTGATGCCCCACTGACAGCCTTTGTACCTTTTTTTTACTAAGAGTGTAGCGTATAGAGATGGGCTCAGACTCAGGCTCAACAGTAGACAGTAGAGTACATTGTGCATATAAAAATGCATATCAAAATTTCACAGTGTATATAAAGTGTCATGGATGGTTTATATAAGAGGGTGAAAGATCATTGCAATGAAAATGAAGTCTGTAATGCAGTATAATTAAAAAAAATGTATCCTGAAAACCATTACAATGTGGTAATTACAAGCATGGAGGTGATTAATGTCAAACTAAGCTGATTTTTTACTGTTCATTTGGCATGTGTTCAGCTCTCCCACACACTGTTACGCTTTACGTGGGAGGTAAGGGAGAGATATGCTTTTCCAAAATGATATACTCCATGAAATATTGAGTTAAAGATTTGTGCTTCTGTCCCAGAATGGAACTCCACCAAAGCTCCGGGGTGGTCTGACGTCTCATCCCAAAACTTGCGTATTTTCAGAGGCAAGAAACTATATTCCCCGTCAGTATCAGCCCGTCTGTGGTTTGGCTGTTTATATTCCCTGTCATTATCATACTGGACTCCGTTTGTGAGCTATTTTCTGAACAGAGTTCTGCCTTTGCTGTATTGGTGCATGAGGAAGACTCGTTTTTATTAGTGGTGGAAGGGTCACGCACACATTTTCAGGTTGGTTTTTGGAGACTTCAAATTAAATAATACACTACTATTATGAGCTGACGTGGAGCTGCGATGAGTCGAACTGGACTTTTAATTCCATTCTGGGACAAATGCACAACAGTTATGCGAGTTATGTTGTGGAAACATTTTACTTGAACAACTGATTACATAACAGCACTGCTGTGAGGTCTCAGGAGGTTGCGTTTACCGAGATCTGGCTGTGGAAAAGCATTTTCCAATACAGACTGGTAAACAGGGCTGTCAGATCACTCAGGTTAGACTGTATGCATCTACATAATCAATGATAAATGTGATCAATTTAAAAAAAGGAGTAATATCTTCACAACAAGCAAACCATCTTTGGAAGTCAAGGTGATCTGTGCAATATTTAGATTTGCACGGTCGAACAAGAGAAAAAATATATATTAAACAAATTACAAAAGAGTGTTCAATAGAGGTTTCCCATAAACATTCCTTCCTTTGTTCAGACAAACAGATAAACCTGCCATTAGTTGAAATGTTGGACTGATCGACCAAACAGCAATATTTTAAAAAGTGTAACGTTTTAAAAAGTGAAAAACAGTCAACAGTAGTTTAATAACAAATGGCATAATCGCATGTGCAAATGTGAAAATATATATATATATATATATATGTAATATATGTACTGTATATGTGTGTATGTATCTATGTATGTATACATACCAAAAATTCATCACCAAACACCAATGACATATGGGACATATGGGTACAGTCATTTCATACACTTCAAAACTGTTGCAACAGAGGTTGAAATACAATTTTTAAGTACATGAAAGTACACAGTTTGGAAGTGCCTTTTTCTCTTCTAAAGAAGTTGGTGTCTCAATACTTTTGTCCATATAATGAATGTACAAGTCATTGGTGTTTGGTGATGCATTTTTGGCTCAAGGTCTGCATTTAAAGTCACACCAGAGGTGTTCAGCTGCTTTCTGCAGACCAGTCAAGTTCTTCCACACTGACTGAATCATCATTTCTCTTTGATTCTTGTCTTATACACAGAGACACTGTCATGTTAGAATAGAAAAGGGTTCTGTCCAAACTGTTGCTATAAAATTAGAAGCACACAATTCCCTAGAATATCATTATATGCTTAAACATTAATATTTTTACTCTTGGAAATTGCTAAAGTAGTCAAACTTGTTCATTAAAAGGGGGTGACCAAATACTCTTGGCAATATAGTGTGTATATGTCACTCTTGATATAGGACAATATACTGTATGTCATGTATTATATTTTCGTAAGGGATAATTAACCTCAGTTTTCTAACAATTGCAATATAACAATTTAAACATGGAATAAAATAATATATATATATATTTTTTTAATTGTATGAACGGCTGGGAGATTTTCAAATCTTTTTAAATAAAAAGTGTAATTTCCATTGCAAAAAATAAATAAAAAAATCAGTTTTTGGTTGTTGTTTTTCTTATTTTTTCACAAGTTAGTGGACTTGTTTACCGAGGAAACAGCAGTGTCAGTGGATAGATTGAGATGAAATGAGACCTGCGTTTTGTGAAGAAAATCAAAGTTTAGACCAGTATTTTTTATAGTACATTATCTCTATCAAGCTATTTAATTTTTTTAAGTATTTTAGAAAAATTAGACAAAAAAGGTTAAACAGTGAAAGAAGTATACAATTTTTGTATTTAATGCATTTAGTATATATAAAATGCTAGCTTAAATTAGTTTTAGCAAGACTAAATATCACACGATGCTAAATCATTTGTGGTGAAATCGTTAATTTTCTTTTTTAAGACTACAATCTATCGTGATGTATGTTTATATACTGTTAGACTTAAATACTGTGCCCCATGAAATACTGAGTTATAAATTATCAGTAGTCTGAAATTTGTGATTCATAAATAAATGCCATTATTACTTCTGAAACGTTGCAGAGTGTGTTCACAGAAGATCTTTATTTACTCTTTTGGACAATTTTTTGGGTAACGCATTACAAGTAACGCAAGTTATTATGTAATCAGATTACCTTTTGTAAGTAAATAGTAAAGTAGCGCATTACCTTTTTTTTATTTAGAAGGAAATATCTGAGTTCCCTGTCGATACTCCACTCGTACTGCGTCTTAATAAAAGACGCATATGGGAAAAAGCCTTTTTTCTCCTGAACTGAAGCCTTGTTCATCGCGCAGTGAAACTGCACAACTATTGGTTCATGCAGTGCATAAAAAACTAACCAATGGGGCGGCAGCAGAGCTGCAGGAACCTATGGCGACGAAGCCCGCCAGACCCCGCCAGAATGGGCAGAGTCATTTCGCCATAGGATCCTCAGATTTCTTCTCCTTCATTGACGACGACTTTGCCTCCGCTGATCCCAGAAGCCCAGTGAACCCAGTGAACTCGATCTGGAGCCAGTGAACTCGATCTGCTCGTCTGATTCTCCTTTTCTTCGCGCCCCAGCTTCGCAGCAGTTCCAGTTCCGTTCTCTGCCAACATCCGGCGATCTACACTCTATCCAAAAGAGCCGGTGTTGTTGCAAATGCCACACCTTTATTGCGGTTCGTGCAGGTCTCCCCTGCATGCTGATGACGGCCACAGCGGGTGCGTTTCCTGCCTGGGGAAATCCCATGCGGACGCCGCGCTCGCTGGATCTGATTATTCCCACTGCGAGAACATCAGTCTCACCTCTCTGCGCTCGTGGATAGCTTTCTTTTCAGCAGCCCCCTGACCCATGTCCCTGAGACGAGATCTCATCTCTCAAGCGAACGGGACAATGCGGCACCCTTGGCCCAAGCTCTGGGCTCTTCACCTTTGGCCGCTCGACGGCAGCCTACTAGCCTCCCAGAGAAAATGTTAAACATCATTTCTGAGGCCAGAGCCCCATCTACAAGACGCCTCTATGCCCTTAAGGGGTCTGTTTTCTCCACCTGGTGCCTAGACCGCGGTGAAAACCCATCTACCTCTGAGTTACAATTAAGTTGTCCGCTTTCTGAGGGGAGCCATGAGGCTGAATCCGCCTCGGCCCCTCACCATCCCTACATGGGAATTGCGCACTGTGTTGAGGGCCCTAAAGGGCCCTCCCTTTGAGCTGCTACAGTCTACGAACCTTCGGCCACTGTCGCTAAAGACTGCTCTGCTAATAGCACTAGCATCAGTTAAGCGAGTAGGAGACCTACAGGCGCTCTCCATTAGCCCTGCCTGCCTGGAATTCGGGCCAAACAACTCCAAGGTTATCCTGAAACCCAGACATGGTTACGTACCTACGGTGCTTTCCACTCCATTCAGAGCTCAGGTCATCACGCTCTCCGCGCTTCCTCCTTCTGAAGAGGTCCGGGAGTTATCCCTACTCTGCCCTGTCAGAGCCTTGAGGATTTACTTTGAGCGTTCCCTTCTTTTAGACGGACGGAACAGCTCTTTGTTAGCTTTGGTAACCATGCCAAAGGGCATCCGGTCATGAAGCAGAGACTCTCTAAGTGGATAGTGGCTGCTGTTACGCTGGCTTACTCTTCCTTGGGCCTGCAATGCCCCATTGGAGTACGAGCCAATATGAGTGGAGTATCGACAGGGATCGTACTCGATTACTGTCGTGACCTCGGTTCCCTGAGATACGGAATGAGTACTGCATACTTTGCCATGCTAGGCAGCTGCATGACTTATTCGTTGCTTCAGTCGAAGTAACCTGAGTATCCTATGGCGAAACGGCCACTTATATAGCCAGATGGCTCCACCGATTCTGGCGGGCTTCGTCACCATAGGCTCGTGCAGCTCCGCTGCCGACCCATTGGTTCGTTTTTTATGCATTGCACGAACCAATAGTTGTGCAGTTTCACTGCATGATTGAATAAGGCTTCAGTTCATGCTTTTTCCCATATGCGTCTATTATCAAGACGCAGAACTCTTTCCGTATCTCAGGGAACCGAGGTTACGACAGTAACCGAGTATGTTACTTTTTCAAATAAGTTATTTCTATTACTTTGTTTCATCATGTATTGATTGACTGTTCTCCTGTTGCCATGTTGAGAGTAATTGGGAGTAAGTGCAGAGGCTTTGTGTGCGCTGCGTGAACATGATGTTTCTGTATTTGTAGACTAAATATAAACATGGATTTACTAATCTCACTTGCACAAAAACAGATTCAGTATTCCTCAAAATAAATCAAAAGAGTCAAATGCAAACTTAGAATATTATACAAACCTGCATTAATTAAATATGTTAAATAAGACAAATATCATGTATGTCTTTAATCCCATTTTATTAACAAATGTCTTTGCTACTGACCTTTGATGATCCAATTCAACCCTACTGCGCAAACATATTTGTTATTGCTGAATAGTGTTGAACTTTCTTCTACTGCATCATATTCTTCATGCAATTTGTTTGAGCTGTTCCCTCTACTGTACAGATGTGAATTTACATTTCCTTCAGCCTGAGGCGTATTCATTTAACATTTGTGAAAGTGCTTTTACATTTGTAAAAAAATTACTTCTTTATATTAAAAACAAACAAGCAAGCCCTGCCCAGATTTAAAAAGTAACGCAAAAGTAACGTAACACATTACTTTCCATAAAAAGTAACGAAGTAATGTAATTAGTTACTATTTAAGGGACTAAAGCAATGTTGCAATAATGCATAGCTTTTAAAAGTAACTTTCCCCAACACTGCTCGTGGATGAGTGGCTGCAGGTGCTAACTGAATGGTGCACGTCCACATCACTGTCTCATGACTCCTTCATCCTCATGCATCCTCTTCATTTACCCTGTGACCAGTCAACCATAGAGCTAGAATAATGCACACAGGCAGAGAGAACGTTTACAGGCGCTTGAGCTCGGTTTTCTGGAAATGACTTTTCCCCTCTGCTGCATTCAGCCTTTTTGGGTTATTTCTAAAGTATTTTATTAATGACATTATTCGTTATTATATTATTAACTATAACTTATAAAATGTGTATGTCTCAATAAACTCTTAATTTGCTGCTTATTAATACTTAAATAATTGTTAAGTTTAGGTGTGGGGTAGGATGATGAGATCTAAAATATTGCCATGCAGAATAAGGCAATAATATGCACTGTATAAGTACTAATAAACAGCCAATGTGCTATTAATATGCATACTCATAAGCAACTAGTTAATAGAGAAAATTGGTCCCTAAATTGTTACGTGTTCTGGGAGGTCAGTTTAACAAACTGTTGCAGAAATTCTAATGCTTTTAGAATGAAACATATCTCAACATCACACAGTATTTGCTGCTATAGAGGTGTGTTGGATTGCACCAGAGATCTGTAACATAAAATGAGAATGAATTCTTCTTTACAAAATCAGCTCTGACTTTTCTGCTGGGAGTTGCATTGTTCATTCACTATAGAACACTGTGCTAAATTTAGCCATTGCGATTGGCTAAAGCTCAATGGAAATGGGATCCCAAAAAATGCACAGCTGGAAAGCCAATTTAAGTGCTCAGAGCTGCATGAATGGATCATAGCGAGAATGTTTGCATGGGGAAAATTGTGGTAAGGCAAATGAAAGCAGTATTTATTCAATGCAGAGGCAAAGGCAGAATATCAATATTATGTAAGAAGTTCAATTTGTGGACATTAAAATCATTCTGACTTTACTTTAAATAACTGTGACACAGAATGTCCTGAACATGGCCAGTAACATCCCAGTAATGTTTGCTTTTGTACTCCCTATTCGCAGCAATACTCCCTATTAATACTGAGTCACAATTTGGTCAACGTGACCAAATGCCAACCCGTTTTATTTCTGCAATCTCACATATCTTTGAGTAAAACAGGATATTATATGAAAGAAAAGTAGTGTGGGACTTGTTTTTATTCTTCAGAAACTGTCTAGATCGTAATTACATATAACAAGATGGAGCAAACGTTTTTTTCAAAGGCAAAGCCAATCAAGGTTTTACATTTTAAAGTAGCATGGATTTAAAGTAACATGGTTACATGGACCCCCCCCCCCCCCTCTCTGGAATAATGTGCACTGATAAATATGCATTCAAAAGTAAATATGGCTAATTAATTTCATGTGGATCATAATTGTAATGTCTCTAAAGACGTATTTAACACTCCAAAACTAAGATAATTGTTCACAAAGTAAAAAGCCCAGGGGTTGCATTCTGTTATCCCCAGGATTGTGCTTTTACAGTGAGATCATCTGTATCTCAAGCTGCTTTTTCAATAAATGTATGGTCTCTTGGCACACTAGGCTAAGGGAAGATCTTTAGGGTGGGATGCAAATATATTATGATGTCCTGAAGCTCCACTGCAGGTCTCAATAACACAATGAACTGTCCTGTGGCAACCAGAAAAACATGTGGTCCTGAATTTGTATCCTTGGCTGCAGGTTTAAAAGAGCTCCCTCTGTTTGTACAGTTTTAAAAGACCTCCCTCTCACTGCTGGATATGAGACAGATATGAGAACATTCGGACGTCTGTGTCAACTCGTAACTCTTGTTATCGTCTTTATCAGTCTACCATCAGCAGTGAGTGGTGGCTCAAAGATGTGGTAGCTGTTCTCACGGCCAGAGCAAAGCTAAAACATCCTGCATGGATACACAATCACTGCCTCTGGGTTTGCGTGGACTTTGTGCATTTTGACAAAGACAAACTGAGCTAATAAAAAAAATGCAAGGCGAAAAAAGCAACAAGACCTGAGGAATGTTCTTCAGTACAGCCGCGCTTCACGTTCACGGCAGGAAAAGCCAGTCAAACCACAGGAATGCAAAGCACTGCAGCAGACATGGTTTTCCACAAGCCTGTCTGTGTGCATGTGTGTGTGCGCGTGTGTGTGTGTGTGTGAGAGAGAGAGAGAGAGAGAGAGAGAGAGAGAGAGAGAAATATTAGGAACTGTTGTGGTGAATACACTCTATGTACAGCACCAGAGGTGACGGAAAGGTTGTGCTGAACAAATCAGTCTCAAATGCTTAACAGCTATGAGACATTTATGTTTTTTCACTTTTTAAAGAAATTAGCAAGCAACTATGGGGTTGCATAGCCAAAGAGTATAGGTGCATTGGTCACATTTTATTTTAAAGTCCCATTCTCGCCATTACCAAACCAATTAACTTTGACTTTTGCCTCAATAAACAAATAATTTGTTGCTTATTTATAGTTAGTACGGTAGTTGTTAAGTTTAGGTATTGGGTACGGGTGTAGAATATGACCATGCAGAATATGTACTTTATAAACACTAATAAACATCCAATATGCTAATAATAAGCAGACTGATAGGCAACAAGTGAGAATTGGTTGCTAAACTAAAATGTTACCCGTTTATCATATATTTGAGAAATGTTGTATAAGTAAAAAGTGCGATGGAAGATGTACCTGAATAACTGAAATAAATAAGAATGGAAAGCTGAACACTTCATGCACACATCATTCAAGTGCTGTAGAAGGAAAATTGTCTTACCATTGGCTGGACATTTTATTTGAAACCTTTCTGATGAAGGTGCACGATTCGGTAACACTTTAGTATAGGGACCAATTCTCACTATTAACTAGTTGCTTATGCCTATTATTAACATATTGGCTGTTAATTAGATTACACTTTATTTTGATAGTCCACTTTAGACATTCTACTAACTATAAGTAACTTTGCAACTACATGTCAGCTATATGTCAACTAATTCTCATTAATGTGCAACTACATGTCTACTAACTTTCAGAGTAGTTAGACTGTTAGGTTAGGTTTAGGGTTAGTAGAATAAATTGACATATACTTGCAAAGTTTCTCATACTCTGTATGTTGTGGACCCATCAAAATAAAGTGTTAGAAGTTATTAAGCAGACAGTCTACTAATACTCTACTGACTGCTAGTTGACATGTAGTTGCAAAGTTAAACTTACTGTTAGTAGACTATCTAAAGTGGACTATCGAAATAAAGTGTTACCGTTAATTAGTACTTATAAAGAACATATTCTACATGGCCATATTATACATCCATAATCCTAAACTTAACAACTACCTTACTAACTATTCATTTACTGAGTTTACTGAGGCAAAGTCGTAGTTAATGGTTTGTTAATAGTGAAAATTTAACCTTAAAATAAAGGGTGACCCTGACCCACGATTCAAATAAACAAAAATAAGGCATCAAGAAAGCATCCATTGCAACTCATGTCTTCTAAATATTTTTACCACAATGGAAAATTTAGGATCTTATTTCCCCCTTCAAAAATAATATGGAATATTATATTAGAAACAAAATCACAAGGTGTCTTCTTTGCGTTTTGCCTAATTAGTTTTATTAGGAAATGGAGGCTAGTTCAAATATGATGCTGTGAGGGACACAACATGAATTTTGACCTGTTGACCAAACATATAGAGCTTTGACCCATCCTGTATCTTTGGCGGAGATAATAACTGAAAGAGTAAACCAGTTACCTTCACCATACATCACATTACACAACCCCATACCCAGAGCAAATGTTCTGCATCAATCACTATGCTTTATTACAGACATATTCTCAACTAACATATTCACCATCCCATTTGGTAAGCCTGTACGAGGAAAGTTATAAAACACCCAGAAGAGACAACCCAGCCTTTGCTCTATAGGTAAACAGCAAGAGTTGTTGGTTGGGTTAGGCACTAGTAGTGCAGACTCACAAGGCAGTTGGTCAGAATAGAGGGTTGTTTTGACTGCTCCATGCTGGCAGAGACTATTCTGTCCCCAGAGGTTTGACTTGGAAAAACTCTTTCACGGAAATACCTCTAGCATGGCCCAGGCTGACTCTGGGGTGGGTCTCCATTGAGCTGAACGGATGAAATGTTGCACCAGGGCTGGAGGCTGGAAGTGGGAGGGAGGCCGGGATATATCGGCTAGGGTAGAAAGGGTAGGGGCGTGGACAGGCCTCAAGGATGAAAGCAGGGGAATTTTTTCCTTCCAAACTAAATCCCACAGGTGCTCAGCAGTGGCTGAGGTGGCATATCACATTGCCTTGGCTCTCTCCAGCGCCCAATAACCCGTCTCACTGTTTCCCCCCAAAGTGCATTCACACATTCCAGACAGGAGAGGCCCTTGAAGGCCTTCCAGCTTCAACATTGGGTCTGTCTGGAAGGAATTAAGGGATGGGGAGGTGGACGAGATGGTTGGACCTATTTTCCCAGAGTCAGAGAGACACACCCCATCAGAATTAGGTTCTTCTGTCATTACCACCTCTCCCTGTTCCCACCTTCATGACCAATCCCTTGCTCCTAAGGAGCACATCGCTCTCTAAATGAGAAGGACATATCCACACCAGATCTGATATCAAACATAGTAGTCATTTCGACGCCTTTGTAAGAAATTATTGTCTGCCTCGACTAGCTTCCACTCCAAATTGTGTATTCCACTATACTCCTTTCCCTAAAAAGAGCTTAATTATCATATATATGGTTCTTTCCATTTAAATAATATGTAAATTGTATCTCTGAAGTGATAATTTGCCACTTATAGCATGGGAACGGCAGTAGGCCACCGAGAACCATATGCAGACCAAAAGGGTACCGGAAACAACTGATAGGTATTCTATTTAATCTTATCACCTTAACATTTGGTTTTTCTCACCTGAAAGTCTACCAAAGATGTGGGAACGGAAGGCATCACTTTCATTGTTATCCGCAATTTACATTTAAAACGAACCTTCATTTACATGTTGAGCGGGAAGATGAACGTAATACAGCATAACATGTTGGAGCTTAGGATGTTGGGGATTCATTTTTGACTCCGAAGTGCTGTTTGTACTTTGTCACTGCTACGCTGTAATAAAAGTTATTTTTCATCAAAGATTTTCAACGTCTTAAACACTATTTCTTATACCTTCATCAATGCTCACTTCCACTATTACAGGGACAGTTAGTCCTAGTTCTCGATGTATTAACAATGTCCAATTTGTGAGGCCCATTCTATGAATTGTTGTAAGGTCAGAAGAACCTCTGACACGTTGATATTCTGAGATATGGGCAATACAAACTAAATGTATTAACGTAAAGACATGTTTCCACATCTCACTGAGAGCAGATGCGGAAAAGCTTCTTTCTCACTTATACTTTTGTTCCTTTTCCCCTTATTCCCTTCCTTTTACCATCCTTAGCTTCATTCAGCTCAGCAGGTGATATTCATAGTCATGTTTAGTATCATTTGAAATGTCTCTGTATGACTGGTACAATGGTCTCAATTTTACAAGTAGACTAAAAGGTAATAAAGATTCAGGTTTAGAGATACTTTGCTCACTGAAGAGGGTGTCTCCTTTCCCACTGTCTTTCATGCAAATTACCATCTGTCCCTAAAAGGTGAAAAGGCTTTGATCAGTGCAAATTCCATTTGGAGGATGTTTGCCTTGGTCTGAGTACTGAAGGAAATGTTGCAAGATGAGCGCGCTTCTGTAGCCAGACGAGCCTGTAGTGTGGAGTGTGTCCATACCATAGTCAGATATGCATCTTTTACTCTTTGATTTATCTTTGAGAAATTGATGTCTTGTATTGATTATCTCTGAATTGACTCCATAATTTGCACAATACAGTACATATTTACCTGACTGATAATACATTTGTCACCTGATTTCATTCTGACTTACTCTGTGATTAGATTACGCTAAGTCCATAACACCTAAAATCTTCACTCAGGTTAGTGATGCTAAAATGCAGCTTAGGTGAAGCAGAGGGCACATCGACTGATGTTTTAGAGCTCCGACTAACACATTGGCACTAGTCATGTATACTTAGTCTGTAGAGGCTAATAATGGGTTTTCCATTTAGAACAACAGTGTGTTGTTGATCTAAATATGGGGTGAGCCTCAACCTCTGATTATTATTATCTCAATAAGTGTATGTGAGAAATCACAGCATGATTATATACAATTGCCATTAGAAGAAGTTAAGTTGGTCAGCTTGGCTCTATGGTAATGGTCATGACCTCTGGTTAGATATAGTCTTACCTTAATTAACTGTGTTCAGATCTATTGGGGACTAACTAATACATTCCAGATTGAGCAAGTAGAGTACGGCCATCTAGAATATTAGTCAGCCGCCTCTGTCTAATGACCAAGACTGACAAGATTGTGAGTATGAGATCCGTACACGGTGCTGGTACGAGAATCAAAGTGTTTTAGGAATCTAAATGAACAAGTAAAATATGATTAAAGAGTTAAATAGTATAATCAAGCCTGGTCTCGTGAAAATGCATATCAATGGCACGATTTTCTGTTTTTATTTGGCGTGCTGTTTCTATGCAGAAATGGCGTGCATACAGTATGATACGCACGTGTTTGGCATGCATATAATACACAATTTTCACGTACATATGATATGCAATTTGTTGGCGTGTACATATAATACGCACCTACCCCACACCCCTAATACTAACCATTTTGTATCATGCAAACCAAAGTCAATTCCTGCGTATAAATAACACGCCAAATAGAAACAGATACTTGTGGCATTGATACGCACTTTCATGAAATCGGGTAGCATAATCAGGTGTCTATATAAATTATCCTATGAATGAGCAACAATAATTGGTAGATTAGAATTTAATAGAAAGTAAATTACTTTGCACACCAAAAAGACTGATTGCACAGGAAACCTTCAGCCTCCATTGGATACCTTCGTTTTGGGTGGACGTTACATGATTAATAAAATAAGTCTCAATATATTGTTGAGTTCGGTTTACTGACTCAATGATCTTAGACTCACTAGGATGAGAAGGTTCTGAGTAAATATTGATTTAAGTTTTGGTCTCTGCTTTGCCTCAAGGATCCAAAGGCATCTTGAGTTTATATTTGACTAGGTCTTTAGATGTCCTAAGGATTGGAAGTTTTGTCAGAGGTTACCTTGCATTGTAGAAAGCCAAATTTTGACACTCACTGATTTCAAATGGTCTGTGTAATATGGCCTGCTAGTTACTATGCTATTACATATTCCTCTCCATTTATAGGGCGTTAGTGTGTGACTCTGGTTGTAGCCTAATGATTAAGTGAATGCTAGAAGACCTCTTGACCTTCTGTACCCTAAAAAGTTTCTTCCAAGACATCTTTTGCGTCAAGGGCCAAAATATCAGACATCCATTCCAGCTGGCCCTCGATTAATCAAAATGACTGCCAGATCACATTTAATCCTTTTCAGAAACATCTTGAAGTTTAATGGGTTTCTTCTCCATGTTAGTGGCCCAGCTCTCTGAGAGCTTTCATAAGGAACGGAGCTGCTGTGTTATTTTCTGGGTGAGGTCTACAGAGGAGTTGACATAAGCAGTGAGGAGCCGGGGCGGTACTGTACAACTGCCAGAATATTGACACAGGCCTTGTACTGAAAGTTAACACTGATGTTATTTAAAAAACGTGAGGGCTGGGTGTCGGCGCCTGGAAACAAAAGAAATGAGGTCACAAAGGCACACCATATTCAATTCTGAGATATTCAATTCTGAGGGGGTGGCGGCGTGTGTGGTTGAGATGCACGAATGGATGCAATGCAGTTGTCTGGGTTTCACTTCGTATTGAATCATCTTGAAATGATAATTCGAGCATTCATGTTTTCATAACCTCTGGCCAAACTCCAAAACGAACCCAAAATTAAAACATATTTTGGATTAAGGGGGCCCCCTGGTGTTTCGGGCTTGACTCAAGCTTGATTAGACATAACAAACAAACCAATGCATGTGCAAGACTAGCTGTCACTTTCAATGGAAACATAGACACGTTGCCAGATATCCCATTTTCCCTAGATGACACACAGGGGTAAAAAAAATAAAAATAAAAATAAATAGATAGATGATTCAGCTGCCCGTGTAATTCATACAAGAGCCGGGTTTCCATCTGCCCCTGCCACAAGATTAAAAATATTCCATGACAGCTCAAAGATCAGCTTCCACACGGGAATCCACGTCGAAGCGCCATGGAATGGGAGATGGAAAGGAGCTAGATGGATAGAACCGTAGAATGGAGTCATAGCAAAAAATACCAAATATAAAAAAGGCACCGCCCAGGGAAGATCAGCCCAGTACAGCTGATCTTCCTTCACTACAGACTGGAAACAGTGATGGTTTCCAACCTCACTGTCTCTCGAGTACAGCAAAGGGCGCTCTAATAACAGCGCCAAAGGACTCATTGTGTCTGCACCTTGATTTATTTTTAATAGAAGGATCAGAGACATATGCAGTTTTCCTAAGGGCAGCATGCCCTATCGCATTCCAGTAGCTTGCTATTATTATGTTCTATGGAAAAACACTTTATCGATGTTATTGAATTGCCAGCACATGCTGTTGCTCTACTTTTTTGACATACTTCTCTGAAGTATTTTTGGAATACCATATACCAAGAAAATAGCCATGCTTTAGTCCCATGATATAGGCCTATCATGTACCATGAGATTACCATCTGAAACCAACACTGTAATATGGTAATGCTGACACAACACTTTTTTGTAAGAGTAATTCAGTTTCTGCAGCAGTGGGCTAAACTCGATGTCAAACTGAGAACCTCACACAAAGCACTTCACATTGGAACAGCTGATGAGGCAATAGATTCTGAGACTTAAGTGAATTATCTCACAATGTCAAGCTTCTCACCACCCAGCAATTAATCAAGCTGCTCTTTGGCATTTGTTCACAGCAGACACACAGGAGTGGCTGATGTTCATCTGACAACCAACTTTATACTTTGTTCTGAAAATACTGATGAAAGCTCTTTATCATTGTGTGGTTCTAGTACACAGAAAAATAAGTAAAAATATTACCTTAAGGGTACGTATTACTACTCCAAGGTACTAATATGTACCTATTAGGGGTAAAAAAAGGTACAAATATGTCCTTTTAAGGGTAGCTCCAGGGACAAGCTGTTGTACCCAAAGGTGACCCAAATACAATGTGTGTATTTATTAAATAGTCAGCATATTTGAACAATGCATTTTAAATATATTACTATTATAATAGGAAGTTTATGTGTACAGAACCATTATAATGAAGAATGCGGTTTCTTGAGCCAGATAAAGACTGAAAGGTTTATTCATGACTTACTCCTAGGGCCTAAATGAAGAGCAAAATCCCCGGGCTTCCTTTCATCAAAAATACATATTGGGTTGAATGCTTATTGAAAAAAACACTGGAGAAATGACATATGGTATTTTGAGGTAGCGAGCAGCGTTGTGTTTGGGTGGTTGTGTTATGAGTAACATATTGGTGTTATATTAATCCTTGCTATATGCCATCATACTGGGGTATGGTGTATGGAGACGGGAGGAGTTGGAGACGTGTTAGAGTCATCGGTTAGATCCTCTGAAGCGTAGAGCTTGGTGGAGCTGAGTGACAAAACCAGAGTGGGCACCCATGGGCCCATAGGATAAAGGTGACCAACTCTGCAACCCATGCACCCGCAATTATCCCTGGGTGAACCTCATGGAAAATAAGACACAAACTGGAATGTAAACACAACCCAATGGGAACTCCCATTAACTCTCTTGCGTGAGCAGCAAACTCTCATTTTGTTCTGCTTCTTCATCTTGTTTAATATAGATAGACAGCACAGGTCCCTTTCATTAGCACACAGAGCCGATCCTCCCTATACGCAAATACGCAAGCTGTGTAGGGCCCCCGAAACACCAGGCCCCCCTAATCCAAAATAGTTTTAATTTCGGGTTTTGTTTTGTAGCCAGAGTTGAAAACATGCTCGAATGATCATTTCAAGATGATTCAAGACGAAGTGAAATACAATGCATTGCATCCATTCGTGCATCTCTCGCCCCCCTTGGTGCTTGCAAATTAAGGTATTGATTGTCTGCATGTTAGCTTGCTTATTGTGCCCAAACACAATTTTGAGTAAATAAAAACTAACTACATTTGAGAGCTGTAGTTCCACAATGCAATATTGCTGATACATTTTGTTTAAGCATTAAGCAAACACCATACAGACATGCAAACACATTAAAAACTTGATTTGACCACTTGACACAGCTAAAGTCCTGCTGAATGAATCAGCATCTCCATAAAGCTTTGTCAGCAGACGAAGCATAAAGTGCTCCATTAATATTTAGACGGCTGACTCTGGACTTGATAAAACACAATGGACCAACACCAAGACGTAACAGCACCTCAAACATGACTGACTTAGGTCATCAATGGACTTCAAGCAGCTTGGATTCTGTGCCTCACCCTCTTCCTCCAGACCTTGATTTCCAAATGACAGCAAAATTTACTTTTATCTGAAAAGAGGACTTTGAACCACTGAGCAACAGTTCAGTTATTTTTCTCCTTAGCCAGGTAAGATGCTTCTGACGATGTTTCTGTTTCAAAAGTGTCTTGGTAGCTCCCTGAAGATGTCTGAGCGTGGGACTCTTGATGCACTGACTCCAGCTTCAGTTCACTCCTTGTGAGCTCTCCCAAGTGTTTGAATCGGCTTTGCTTGACAGTATTCTCAAGCTTGCGGTCACCCCTGTTTTGCTGTGCGCATTTCCTACCCAATTGCTTGTGCACCTTTTCTCATCCAAGTTCTTCCTTCCAGTCAACATAGCATTTAATATGCTTTGATACAGCACTCCTTGAACAGCCCCCCCCTTTCAGTAATGACCCTCTGTGATTGTTGTGGAGGGTGTCAATGATCGTCTTCTGGATTGCCAAGTCAGCAGTGTTTCCCCATTATTGTTGTTTCAAAGAAGACCCAGAATTGATACTGTATGATGGTCATTTATTGAAACTCAAATGTCAATATTCTAATATTTTGAGATTTTTTTTACTTTCAGAGCTGTAATGTTTAATCATCAAACTTAAAACAAAAACACTTTTGAAATGTTTTTCTTTGCATGTAATAATCTAAAATATACAAGGGTTAGAAGAAAATATGAACTTTTTCACGTTATTCCATTTTTGAGATGCACCTGTATGTGCATGTAAGGCTTTAGTTCCAGATTTTTCAGTGATTAAATAGTTGGGGATTGTGGAGCTGGATTCAATTCAAACGTCTCAGACATGATTCACGTGATCATGGCAAAGGATGATTTGTACTGGCAGGTTAAATGCAATGCCCTAAAGTGTAGCACAGAACACCATCATTTTACATAAATAAAGCTCAAGGCTTAAGAGACTACACTGCATGAAGATTCATGATCACTGATATATGTCATGGCTTACACAAGGCTTAAAAGGTCCAATAAGGATTTAGATTCTCTCAGTTTACTTCCTTGAATATGCCTTCATAATTTTTCACAGTGTGTTTTTCCCAAACTTATATCATGCTGTGGTCTATTGCATTCATATTTGTCTGTAATAGATTGAAGGCTAATGCAAAACAGAAGCCACTGTTAAAGAAAACTGCATATACCAGCTCATAACCAGATAATAACCAGCTTAAACCAGTTCAAACCAGCTGCCATGCTTTAAAACATATCTACCCAGCATATGCTGTTTTTTTAACAGGGGCTAGGAATGGTTCTTGAACTGATGACTTCTGGAAAACATTAGCCAGTGTAATTGTATAAATGTTCAGTGTCAAACTGGGTGTAAAAAATGTGAAAGGGTAGATAAAACCACAGAAGTTTTCACACAATGTGCACTCAAGCTTGATTAGACATAACAAACAAACCAATGCATGTGCAAGACTAGCTGTCACCTTTCAATGGAAACATTAGACACGTTGCCAGATATCCCATTTCCCTAGATGACACACAGGGGTAAAAAAATAAAAATAAAAATAAAGAGATAGATGATTCAGCTGCCCGTGTAATTCATACAAGAGCCGGGTTTCCATCTGCCCCTGCCACAAGATTAAAAATATTCCATGACAGCTCAAAGATCAGCTTCCACACGGGAATCCACGTTGAAGCGCCATGGAATGGGAGATGGAAAGGAGCTAGATGGATAGATAGAATGGAGTCATAGCAAAAAATACCAAATATAAAAAGGGCATCGCCCAGGGAAGATCAGCCCAGTACAGCTGATCTTCCTTCACTACAGACTGGAAACAGTGATGGTGATTTCCAACCTCACTGTCTCTCGAGTACAGCAAAGGGCGCTCTAATAACAGCGCCAAAGGACTCATTGTGTCTGCACCTTGATTTATTTTTAATAGAAGGATCAGAGACATATGGCAGTTTTCCTAAGGGCAGCATGCCCTATCGCATTCCAGTAGCTCGCTATTATTATGTTCTATGGAAAAACACTTTATCGATGTTATTGAATTGCCAGCACATGCTGTTGCTCTACTTTTTGGACATACTTCTCTGAAGTATTTTGGAATACCATATACCAAGAAAATAGCCATGCTTTAGTGCCATGATATGTAGGCCTATCATGTACCATGAGATTACCATCTGAAACCATCACTGTAATATGGTAATGCTGACACAACACTTTTTTTGTAAGAGTAATTCAGTTTCTGCAGCAGTGGGCTAAACTCGACACAAAGTACTTCACATCGTGACAGCTGATGAGGCAATAGATTCAGAGACTTAAGTGAATTATCTCACAATGTCAAGCTTCTCACCACCCAGCAATTAATCAAGCTGCTCTTTGGCATTTGTTCACAGCAGTGGCTGATGTTCATCTGACAACCAACTTTATACTTTGTTCTGAAAATACTGATGAAAGCTCTTTATCATTGTGTGGTTCTAGTACACAGAAAAATAAGGGTTTAAAATATTACCTTAAGGGTACGTATTACTACTCCAAGGTACTAATATGTACCTATTAGGGGTAAAAAAGGTACAAATATGTCCTTTTAAGGGTACTGCTCCAGGGACAAGCTGTTGTACCCAAAAATACAATGTGTGTATTTATTAAATAGTCAGCAATATTTGAACAATGCATTTTAAATATATTACTATTATAATAGGAAGTTTATGTGTACAGAACCATTATAATGAAGAATGCGGTTTCTTGAGCCAGATAAAGACTGAAAGGTTTATTCATGACTTACTCCTAGGGCCTAAATGAAGAGCAAATCCCCAGGCTTCCTTTCATCAAAAATACATATTGGGTGTGAATAGGCTTATTGAAAAAAAACACTGGAGAAATGATTCCATATGGTATTTTGAGGTAGCGAGCAGCGTTGTGTTTGGGTGGTTGTGTTATGAGTAACATATTGGTGTTATATTAATCCTTGCTATATGCCATCATACTGGGGTATGGTGTATGGAGTAGACGGGAGGAGTTGAAGGACGTGTTAGAGGTCATCGGTTAGATCCTCTGAAGCGTAGAGCTTGGTGGAGCTGAGTGACAAAACCAGAGTGGGCACCCAGGGGCCCATAGGATAAAGGTGTAACCAACATCTGCAACCCATTGCACCCGCAATTATCCCCGGGTGAACCTCATGGAAAATAAGACACAACCAACTGGAATGTAAACACAACCCAATGGGAACTCCCATTTATTTTCTCTCTTGCGTGAGCAGCAAACTCCATTTTGTTCTGTTTTTCTTCCTTTCTTGGCCAGAATGAAAACATTTTGATCATTTCTGTCAAGACGAAGTGGCTGTTCTTGTTTTAGAGCCCCCAGAAGTCTATCGGCTCTGTTAGCACATATGCCATTGCAATTATCCATGATTTGAATCATTCCATTATTCGGCAGGCAGTACCTCATTCACTCTCTCCTGTTTTCATGGGAAGTGCCAGTTACTGCAACAGCTGATATGACGCAGTCTTTTCAGGATTCGTTGGTGTTCCAGTTCAGGGTACATTGATTCTAAAATATTGAAACTCTCCACAACAGTGAACACGTGTTTGTGTGCACACTCAAATCACACCACAGGTCTGCGGCCCAGCTGTCTCCGGTGAGGGTCTAGGCTTTAAAGAACTACCAATCTCACAGGCACTGGCAGATTTATCCCAGATTTCCAAATAAACTCCAAATACCAGCTTGTGCAAATCCCAACGATTCCAAATGCTGAAACAATTATGGTGTATTGACAGGGTGTGAGAAACCATCGTCAACCAATGCAGTTTGGCTAGACTTTGTTGTGTAACTGATAAACAAACCATTTAAAATTCAAAATAAGAGAGAAAATAATGTGTGTTGGGTTATCGGTATTGTTTGGCTAACATTATTGGTTTTTAAATGAAAGAGAAAGTAAAAAAAATATGATGGAAAATTCACAAACCCATTAAGAAAGGTCAGTAAAAGAGTCATTTTGTATATTCAATAAAAACAGATAAACAATTACTCTGTGGCACTCTGGAATATATATTTTCAGAATACTCTTATGATTTCAGAAATGGTAGAGCTATTTCATACCTTAAAAGTTGCCTCAAATCTTTGATAATGAAAAAGACATATTTAAATGTTGAGCATACAAAATACTATTCAAATAGGCTAAGTTAACTGTCATGTCTTTCAAAATGTGCGTCTCTGTCATTGGATAAGGCGCGTTTGCATAGCTAGTCTCCGTATGGCAACTGCAGTGGACGAATAGGCTACCAAAACACGAACTAGCGATCTGAAACAATGGCCTCAGCACCCGAATGTTTAGGGACTGGGTGACCAGACGACCCGTTTTTCCAGGGAGTCACAATTCGTTGTTGATTAACTTGAAGTTAGTGAAGGCGGGATAGGTGGAATCGTGCTGATAGAAGTGCTCTCTCTCGCACACGCTCCACTTCTTCAGTCTCATACAGCACGCGCATCCATTCGTGCATCTCGTAAAACAGTCACACACAGGTGGGTGAAAACTGAATGTATGTCAGTATTACAAGCATACCCTCCGTCTTAAAGGGACAGCATTCCTAATTATCTGTGTCATCAATGATAACCAACAAAAGATGTTAAATAAATGTATACTTGTTAAGTAAACCTACTTTATCTGAAAAATGTGTTTAATTTGTATCTCTACCAGAGTTTTTCCAAATTCAATCCTTGATTCAAATTTCTCAAGCTAAATTGATTTGAGATAAGATATGATGTGTGGCCAAGCATGGTGACCCATACTCAGAATTTGTGCTCTGCATTTAACCCAACCAATTGCACACTCACAGTAGTGAACACACACCCGGAGCAGTGGGCAGCCATTGCTGCGGCGCTCGGGGAGCAGTTGGGGGTCCGGTGCCTTGCTCAAGGGTCTCACCTCAGTCGTGGTATCAAAGGTGGAGAGAACACTCGTTGTTCACTCCCCCCACCGAAAATTCCTGCCGGACCCGAAATTCGAAACCATCAGGTTACAAGTCCGACGCTCTATCCATTAGGCCACGACTGCCCCTCGGTCTAATTAGGTCTAAAGAGAGTAGAATTGATGACTATTTTTGTTTGAATACAACATATAAAATAAAATGAATATATGTTGGTAACTGCAGTTTGACAAAGTAATGACTAAAAGTTGACTAAAATGTAATGACTTTTCGTTGACTAAAACTATGAAATACTCAAATGACTAAAATGTGACTAAGATTATTAAGCATTTTCGTCTCAAGATAAAGAATAAGACTAAATCAAAAATGCCTGCCAAAATTAACACTGTTTCTGACCCTCCATAGACAGCAACACAACTGAAGCGTTCAAGGCCCAGAAATGTAGTAAGGATATTGTTAATATGTGTCATGTGACATCAGTAATTCAACCGTAATTCATTCAAAGACTGACATGGAAAAGAAGAAATAAAGTCATTATTTTTGTTTTGTGTACATGTGAAATGTACAACAATGTAACTCTCTGCTTAACCAAAAATGGTACGATTCATAGTTATAGAAACTAACTAGCTAATCACGACAGTTTCGCCAACCATGTCCATCGTTTGAACCACATTAGTTGAACAATATAGGACGGTTGTCAATAACATCACACAAAGGTGGTGGAGTAATAACTTCTGCTAATTCATCATTTTGAGATCTCAGAGATGCTGCTGTGACAAATAAGGCACCTGATGAATATTTTTGTTCTTGTCGTTGTGCTTTATTTGGTGTATGCTTCTTTACGGATTCCATCTTACGTCATAGTTTGGGGTTCTCCTATGCACTTATGCATATGCGCACTCTTCAAAAATGGGGCTTGCAAAATGTAAGGTATTGATTGTACTGCATGTTAGCTTGCTTATTGTGCCCAAGAACACAATTTTGAGTAAATAAAAAACTAACTACATTTGAGAGCTGTAGTTCCAACAATGCAATATTGTGATACATGGTTTGTCATTAAGCATTAAGCAAACACCATACAGACATGCAAACAACATTAACAACTTGATTTGACCACTTGGAAGTGGGTTTGACACTGTGGGCAGGTGCTAAAGTCCTGCTGGAAAAGGAAATCAGCATCTCCATAAAGCTTGTCAGCAGATGGAAGCTGTGATAAACCCTGTTCTCCTGATAACTTTGATCATGGCAAAATAGATTGGTTTAAACACATCGTACTTGTGAACACTTGATGGAAATCCTAATATCCCAAGCATTGTTGACAAAACTATACAAACTGGATTAAGAAAGGACAATTGGTGATCTTTATAAAACTAGCTTCCTTCAATCTGAATTATTTGACTTGCCAACACCTTTTTAAGTACTTACAAATAAGACACTGGATTAAAAGTAACATTTGAGCATCTCAAATCATGACTGATTTAGAATTCTTATTAACGATCTTCCAGCAACAAAGATTTTCACAATGGATCTGGAGTGTTTCTTATAATGATAAGTACTCTTCTAGAAAAGTCACAAACTGTATTGGTTCCACCAAACACAGACAAATTCAATTTAACATCTTACATAGAACATATTACACCCCTATAGACTCAAATTTAATGTGGGATCCTCATGTGTCAAAGATGTAAATTTCACTGGGTCTTCATATTCTGGAAGTATGTTATTGCAACAATTTCTGAAATATCAAAGAATCATATTGATCCTGATCCTAAAATTTGGATACTTGGTGATATCAGTTCACTTCGCATGACCTATCATGAAGGCTATTTTATTTTGCTTGCAAGCACTGCAGCTAAAAAATGCATACTTAAAAACTGGAAATCAGAGAACCCCCCAGAGCGAAAACACTGGATTAATGAGCTTGTATCTTATAGTACCCCTGAGAAAATACTATTTTCAGGCAAAAACCCACAGACTTTGACTATATTTGGGCCCCCTTTCTTGATGCACTACCTTTGTTAGGCTTTAATGATTGACCAGTTTGTTTATTAATTGTTATGTGTATGTTTCTTTTCTCTTATTTTCTTGCTTCATCTCTGGACATTATTGTTTTTATTTATTATTATTGTTAATTATTGTAATTCTACCTTTATTTAACATTGTTATGACCAATGTTTTGACAAACATTTGAGACAATTATGCCATGTGTGGGTGGGTGGGTGTGTGGGTGGGGGGTGTTCATTTTTTTTTTAACCTTTTTTTAACTGTTAAAAAAAGGACGATATTCTTGTACTTTTTCTAAATAATTGTATTTATATTCCCAATAAACATATCTTTACAAAAAAAAGAAGTGTCTTGGTAGCTCTTTTCCTGAAGATGTCTGAGCGTGGTGACTCTTGATGCACTGACTCCAGCTTCAGTTCACTCCTTGTGAAGCTCTCCCAAGTGTTTGAATCGGCTTTGCTTGACAGTATTCTCAAGCTTGCGGTCACCCCAATTGCTTGTGCACCTTTTCTCATCCAAGTTCTTCCTTCCAGTCAACTTTGCATTTAATATGCTTTGATACAGCACTCCTTGAACAGTCACCCCTTTCAGTAATGATCCTCTGTGACTTACCCTCTTTGTGAAGGGTGTCAATGATCATCTTCTGGACCATTGCCAAGTCAGCAGTGTTCCCCATTATTGTGGTTTCAAAGAACAAGAGATACCCACAATTGATACTGTATGGATGGTCATTTATTGAAACTCAAATGTCAATATTCTAATATTTTGAGATTTTTTTTACTTTCATGAGCTGTAAGGTCTAATCATCAAAATTAAAACAAAAACACTTTTGAAATGTTTTTCTTTGCATGTAATTAATCTAAAATATATAAGTTAGAAGAAAATATGAACTTTTTCACGATATTCCATTTTTTTGAGATGCACCTGTATGTGCATGTAAGGCTTTAGTTCCAGATTTTTCAGTGATTAAATAGTTGGGGATTGTGGAGCTGGGATTCAATTCAAGACGTCTCAGAGTTGCAGTATTAGACCCATCCCATGAGCTACACCTTCAGGGAGTCCTGATGGTCCTCTGCTCACAACCAACCCCCCCAAAAAGCTGTAAGGACAATAGAAAGTCCTCGAAAGAAGAAATATGGAGTCCCTTAGAGGTCTTTAATCTCTCCTCTCACTCACCCCTCCAGTGGGACCATGATTAGACATGTCAGAGCTGCAGAAATGCAAGCAGTTAGCCAGTGTGTATGCCAGCAAAAAGCTAAGAAATAAATGAGAAACGAGTGTTATAATGACAAGGTCTGGACAACAAACCAAACTTCTGACAGTCACTTGTGGTTTGATTATGTAACACTCCAGCAGGAGGTATGTGCAGCTGGAGTGTGAGTCTCTGCACTAGCTTCAATTAAAGAGAGAAAGAACGACAAGTTTAAAACCAAGAACGCGCTGTGCTGCTGGCCAAGATACAGATTGCAGAAAATGTGAGGAACAGCAAAAAAAATGCAATCATCAGAATATTGCAACATTAAATGGGATGAAAACTAAAAAAGTGAGATTGAACAGATTTTCAAACACTAATATTGGTCAAAAGATTTTGTAAAGCTTGTCAAGCATTGTGATGCAATTAATCATCAAGCATATCCTCACTACCCAACAATGCAGAAGAGGCCTAAAAAATAATAAGAATAGGAAGTGGTGTTTTGCTGTATATAGATATTTCTGCACCTTTTTCACTAGTGTGAGGTAATAAGATCTCTCTTCTAATTAGAGAGATTCATGCAAGAATCGTGACTCTCACAGATGGACAGGAAGGGCTTCAACATACAAACCACAACGGAAGAATGATCTCAAAGCTTGCAGCTTAAAGCAAGCCAGAGTTTTTCATCTCTAGCCCTCGCGGCCCACTCCCTGCATTTAATCCTTGAAAAGATCAAACCACTTTGTAGAAATGCAATGATTCAACACAACGGATTCTAATAATTTATAAAAGAAGATTAAAAAGATACAGCTACAGCCAACCCTTCTGAGAGAAACACTAATATCGACCCTGTAAACACACACCTAAACCAGTCAAGGTGTTCAAGATTTTGTAACTTTTTGCACTGGGTGCTTGCCACTTTTTTTCTTATGCACCAGCACAAAAGTTTGCACCCAATTTTCATATCATGACTGTAAACGATTAACTAACTTGCATAAAGTTCTTTATTGAAGCACAATACAAGAAAGGTAGCTGTTGGTGATTTTCTCTAATATTTAAAGGCATCAAACTGGCATATCCTCTTATGGACTACCCAACATGTCCCTCGGATGCAGAGTTTGGCTTTCTTGATCTTTGGCCTCGGCTAAACCAGGACCACACTCTCTCCTAATCTTCCAACTCGGCCCCTAATAATATCTTCCACTGTGTCTGAATAGGAAGCTTCTCAAACCCTCCCCTTAAACCTATTAAAAAATGACCCATCCCACCTCAGACTACCAAATAATTTCACTAAACATTATGAAAAAAAAAGTTTTGCTGTATTGTCTCTGTTCTATAGTATTTTAATGCAGCAAATTTCTGCTTTATATATATTTTACCTTTTTCACGGGATAAATATGAAATAGTGTGAAACACAGCCTTTAAGAATACATAAGCTCTCCCTTAAGATCTCTCTAATTTATAATTTTATTCTCAAAATGTGCGTTTCTTATTGTTTTGAGAAAATATACCACAGATTCTAATATTGTTATGACTTTTCAAGAATCGACTAACATTTAAGGACACCAGACTCTTTAAGTTCACAGATGGACAGCACCTGAAGGGCTCACCCTTCAACATACAAACCACAACGGTATTTTTAAGAGTGTTGCTCATGATCTCAATGTTTCCAGCTTGCAGCTTAACTGCTTCTGAGCAAGATTACACCAGTTTCCCAGTTAGCAGACGTTTCAGATATATCTCTAAGTAGTTGAGATAGTTCAAATTAACTTGTATCCTCGTCTAAATATAATTTATAAATACGGCTGATAAGCCTATAAGTACTCCCTAATAGCGGTAATGTAATGTATTTTTTATTTTTAAATAAGTGTTTGCTTTCCTACAGAAACTTTTAGTTTAGCTCCATCCTTTAAAATTGATCAAAGCTTTGATCTGGAAAAGTTGTGTGAACATTTAAAAACACTTTGTAGATTTCTGCCAACGTTGTTCCTGTAGTTTTACTATGTCATGGTGAATGGTGGTGATGTGTTTATTAACAGGTTTCCACATCAGTGGCGTTTGTAAAGTCATGCCGAACATGCTTCTCACAAGATTGACAGAGATGTTAACGGTGAATTTGACTACTTCACTGATTCCCAGCACTGTGTATATGGTGTCGCGTGATCGAGAGCAACGGCTCCGGTCGAGCAGATACACGAGTTAGCCCAAACGATAGCGCGGATTTGTTCCGCTTTCGGTTCGTTTGTCCAAAGCTCTTGAAGATGAAGAGAACACAAAGCTGTTCATTCCATTGAGAAACAACTTGACAAGATGCGCATTGCGATGAAGTACAGCCTGTGGAAAACCCAATTGGGAAAATTGAGAAAATGCGGAGTTTCTTGATTTTGCGATAAATTGAGAGATCCTGGAACTATCCTGAACAGAGCAGCAGAGAAAGAGCTGCGCGCATCTCTACTACTCCAGCTTCGACCCTAAGTAAACAGGAATATCCGCCCTTCACACCTGATTGGTTTAGACCACGAAACCATGTGTGTCTGTTGTTGAACAGCAGAGAGACTTTCTGACAAGGTTTTTTCTGTTGGACGCACCAGGATTTTTCTAGACGCACCCTTTTTGAAAGCCCTGATTAAAGGCAGGTGTGTTGGAGCAGGGTTGGAACTAACATCTGCTGGAAAGTAGCTCTCCATGAACAGAATTGGCTCCCCTGTGCTACAGAATGTACTGAAAGATTTGGCTTTGTTACCAAAGCATGCCCATCGCTCTCCCTTATCTAACACACCCAGTTCAGTTCATGAAACTTTTTTCCTTATGAGCTGATGATCAGAATCAGGTGTTAAATAAGGGACATGCAAAATGTGCAGAGCAGGGGTCTGCCCCGGGATAGAGCGTTGGACTTGTAACCTGAGGTTGTGGGTTCGAATCTCGGCTCCGGCAGGAATTGTCCACGACTGAGGTGAGACCCTTGAGCAAGGCACCGAACCCCCAACTGCTCCCCGGGCGCCGCAGTGCCGGCTGCCCACTGCTCCAAGTGTGTGCACTTGAATGGGTTAAATGCAGAGAACACATTTCACTGCTGGTTATACTCTGTATAATAGTGTATGTGACAAATAAAGCTCATCTGAGCTTAATCTTTTTTTTTTTTACCATTCTGATGAAGTAGCCATTTTTTTAATTTCCTAAAAAACAATTGTTCAGTCTAAAAGGACCAAACAACAGCAGAGGTTTAAAAACCACTGCATTAGTATGAACATCAGTGGACACTCCAGGGTCTAATCCTAAATGCTGCCCTCAGCCTCCCATGACCACAAGTCCACACTTTGGTCACGTAATACTGCAAGGTCAACGTAATACGTGAAGTCACGAACGCGCATCGCAGAACAGAGCAAGGCGAGCATTTGTGTTTATAAAGCATATAATTTTTTTTTTTATGACCAATCATTTCGCTAGATGAGACCCTTATTCATCGTTTGGTATCGTTTATAGTCTTTTGTAGCTGCACTGAAACTGTAATTTTGACCATCAACCGTTTGGAGTCCATTGAAGTTCAGTATATGGAGAAAATTCCTGGAATGTTTTTTTCATCAAAAACCTTTCCATATACATAAACCCATATAAGAGTTATCGGATAAGCATGTTATACACTTCTGAAATATTGGTGTTTCATATTTTAGAGCACTCACTGCAATTTATGAAATAAATCAATTAATTCTGTATGTTGTAGTGTGTGTGAAAAAAATTAGATGTAATCCTTAACATTTTCATAAGTAACTGTAATTTAATTACACATTTTTCTTAGTAACTGTAACTAATTACAATTACTTTTATTTTGTAATTCAATTACGTAATTCCATTTCATGTAACTAGCTACTCCCCAACACTGGTAACCAGTAATATTAACTTCTCTATTGTTGTTAAGTTGTTGTACAAGTAGGATGATTGGTCGGTGTAGAATTTGTCCCGCCCCATCTCCATTGATTGGACGGCTGGCTTAAAAGTGACAGTGCGGTGTTCTACCCAAAGCTAAACAGTTTATCAACTCTCAGCTACAAAAAAATAAATACAAATGAAATAAATAAAACAGCAAACTTGTAAAATCTTATAATGGCAGTGCATCAAAATTCAGTGTCATCAGTTGGCCTAAAAGAACACAGAAATTTATACACGTGGTAGGGCGCAGGTGTACATTTTTTTCGTACCAACTAACGTTTTGAAAATACGAACATGAAAATTTACGTCAGAATAGCTTTACAAACGATTTACACAAAAAGTAGTTCTGCTTGTGTTTCATGAATGAGACCCAATGTCCTTAGAGAGTACATATGATTTTGGCAAGTTTGGTACCAGAATTGAACTGGCCTAGACTGAGGAAGAGAAAACAGCCTTTGACTGTTGTTTACTACCTTCCAGTAATTACTCAATCCTAAATATTCTGTTCTGAATTTCCAGAATAGGCAAGCCTCATGTTCTTGGTGCACTCACTGAAGTAGATCAAACAAGCGAGCACTCTGGGCTCATGGTGACAGCTCAGCAGGAGGTTTGGAGCCAGATTAAGCAACAGATGCACATGAGGAGAGCCGAATATCAAAGTCTTGAACCGAATCCATATCCATTAACCAGCCTGATGAATCCCACGCCATTTCCAGGATTCGTTTGAGGATGCGGCCCAGCTATGGGGAGCATGAAATGAGGGGTATCATGAGCTATGAGTGCACTGATGGAAAATCTCAGACAAGGTTGATTAAGGTTTTACCTGCGGCAGACAGGCTGTAACCGAGCCAGGAATTCCCCCTGCTGTATCGTCATTTCAAAGCCTTGTGTTCTGCTTAATTTGAATTTTTTCATACCCATACCTGCTAACCTTACCAACACTGCAAACAGGGCCAATCAGACAACTGGTGATGCTCTTCGATCTGTAATCATATCCATCCAATTTAATCACATTGGACATATACACTATATTGCCAAATGTGCTTCTAATTTTATAGCAACATTTTGGACAGGACCCGTTTCTATTCTAACATGACAGTGTCTCTGTGTATAAGGCAAGGATCAAAGAGAAATGATGATTCAGTCAGTGTGGAAGAACTTGACTGGTCTGCAGAAAGACAAGTCCTAATCCCAGCTGAACACCTCTGGTGTGACTTTAAATGCAGACCTTGAGCCAAAAACTCATCACCTAAACACCAATGACATATGGGTACAGTCATTTCATACACTTCAAAACTGTTGCAACAGAGGTGGAAATAAACATTTTAAGTACATGAATTATGTATCCATTTTTGTTGCCACAGTTTGGAAGTGCCTTTTTCTCTTCTAAAGAAGGGGGTGTCTCAGTACTTTTGTCCATATAATGAATGTACAAGTCATTGGTGTTTGGTGATGAGTTTTTGGCTCAAGGTCTGCATTTAAAGTCACACCAGAGGTGTTCAGCTGCTTTCTGCAGACCAGCAGTTCTTCCACACTGACTGAATCATCATTTCTCTTTGATTCTTGTCTTATACACAGAGACACTGTCATGTTAGAATAGAAAAGGGTTCTGTCCAAACTGATGCTATAAAATTAGAAGCACACAATTCCCTAGAATATCATTATATGCTTAAACATTAATATTTGTACTCATGGAAATTACTTTAGTCAAACCTTTCATTAAAAGGGCCCAATACTTTTGGCAATATAGTGCGTGTGTGTATATATATATATATATACATACTCACACACACACACACTCCCAGGCCACTTTATTAGGTACACCTTGCTAGTACCGGGTTGGACCCCCTTTTGCCTTCAGAACTGCTTTAATTCTTCGTGGCATAGATTCAACAAGGTGTTGGAAACATTCCTCAGAGATTTTGGTCCATATTGTCATGATAGCATCACGCAGTTGCTGCAGATTTGTCGTCTGCACATCCATGATGTGAATCTCCCGTTCCACCACATCCCAAAGGTGCTCTATTGGATTGAGATCTGGTGACTGTGGAGGCCATTTGAGTAAAGTGAACTCATTGTCATGTTCAAGAAACCAGTCTGAGATGATTTGAGCTTTGTGACATGGTGCATTATCCTGCTGGAAGTACATCAGAAGATGGGTACACTGTAGTCATAAAGGGATGGACATGGTCAGCAACAATACTCAGGTAGACTGTGGCGTTTAAACGATGCTCAATTGGTACTAAGGGATGCCAAGTGTGCCAAGAAAATATCCCCCACACCATTACACCACCAGCACCAGCCTGAACCGTTGAGACAAGGCAGGATGGATCCATGCTTTCATGTTCTTCACGCCAAATTCTGACCCTACCATCTGAATGTTCAAAGTCACTTAAATCCTCTTTCTTCCCCGTTCTGATGCTCGGTTTGAACTTCAGCAAGTCGTCTTCACCACATCTAGATGCATAAATGCATTGAGTTGCAGCCATGTGATTGGCTGATTAGCAATTTGAGTTACCAAGCAATTGAACAGGTGTACCTAATAAAGTGGCCGGTGAGTGTGTATATGTATATATATACAGATTTATTCATAGTTTGCAGAATAAAGACTATTTTTTGCAAACATCTTTATTCACTAACAACAAACTAAAAGCAAAATAACACAGCATTTATTTAATAAAACTGAGTGTTTTCAAAACTATCAGTCATTTGACTGCGAAGGGCAAGCAACTCCTTGGCATTAACCATTGACGTGAGCAACAGCCATCATGATCTCTGGGTTCACGCAGAGGCTCAGTCAGAATAATATTGAGTCAGCTGATGAGAATTAAAGGTTAGTCATTTCGTTAAATGGCAGCAAGTCATCTGGGTTTAAGCATATGCATTTAATTCTAAGCGTTAAGCTGACATTACTATTTCAGGTCCAACGGACAGCTGAACTTTGTTCGAAGGAATTCTAAAATAATCACTGGTAGCAGTTTGCTTTGTAACATACTACGTAACTTTGTAACAAGTATGAAAACTCCAGTTCGAAATAAAACAATGCACAGGACAAAAAAGACATACAAGATAGCAATACTTGGCTAGTACTGTAGGTTATACCCTCAGTAGAAGCAATTTCTTAAATCACAAAAAACTTCACACTGACATCTGCTGTTGAGTCAATAATATTTATATTATGCGCATGCATACCTGAATGTATATAGCCACTACATCTGCCATGAAATCAGGGCATTGCTATACATTTGCATGAATGGATTTAAGCACTTTTAATGCAGCTGCTAAATTATGCCAGTTAGTTGTTTCTGGGTGGCTTCTTTTTATTGTCCACCAGATGACATTTCTGGATGTCTGATCCATTAGAAACATGTCCTCAACAAGCCACAGAATTTGTGGTTTCATTCATGTCAATGTCAAAACAGTTACACTAGTTGCCTGGCAAATTTGGCTATTTTAAATGGTAAGCCTAGAGGGTAATAAAAGCCCTACACTTTAATTAGCACACACAACCAAAGCCAATC
Organism: Ptychobarbus kaznakovi; assembly: GCA_027422405.1. Lineage (NCBI taxonomy): Eukaryota > Metazoa > Chordata > Actinopteri > Cypriniformes > Cyprinidae > Ptychobarbus > Ptychobarbus kaznakovi. The sequence continues at coordinate 24,214,557 of CM049802.1, read as the reverse complement.
AAAAGACTGCAGAGAACACTGGGTTAATATAGTGTACTTTCTGAAATATATAGCATATCCTGACTGCTCACATTCAGTGCTCATTTCACCACTGCTAAATTTGGTTTCAACATGTCTAAGAGAATCAGAAAGGAAGGTTTGATTTAGACATTTCTTTACTCACATACTCAGAGAGGTCGTATAAATCATTTTTAAAATAAGAAATAGGACAATAATTTTAGCATGTTCTAAAAGTATGGGTGCAAATCTTTTTACATAATTCGAAAGGTACTGTAGACCTAATCAACCCTAACCCTATTGATTACGAGTTCTTATACAACACATTTACAGCTATATGCACCATACAATAGACCTGTATAATAAACCTATCGGTTAACACCAGTAACAGTATTGAAACTGAACTTGAGAAATGTTTGAGCTTTAGGTATCATTGCTGCTTCATATTTGCAGTTCTACTACTGGTTTACATTATTAATAACACGGTGTCAAAGGTACGATTCATTTTGCAGCTCATCTAAGCAGTTGTAGTTAAACTTTGGAGTGACTAGACAAATCTGCAAAAGTTGAAATGTACAAAACATCTAAAGCCAAAATTGTATTACAGTAAGATGTAAAAAAGAAAACTTCAGTCATCAAAATGTCATTTTTACACCTTATCGCAATCCAATGAAATAATCTGGATTTATTTAGAAATGTAAAGTAGTGTTAGTGCTAGAAATATATCACAAGAATCAAAATTAAATCTTATATCACTTTTTCCCACCCCATCCGTGAGCTCTTCCTCCTTCGTTATGAATTAAAGGTCCGGAGGTCAGAGTCTAGGGAATGTTACATTCGCTTAAGCCACGTCATACTGTATCTAACCCTGCAGAACAAGAGAGGTGGACCTACAGGTGCTGCTGAGAGCCTTTGACCTCCCTTCCCATGTGGATGGCACTGGGTTTGCGAGTGAGAAAATTAAATAAAGAAATGAGAGAAAAAGGAGAAGGGTAAGGAAGAATCTTCACTTTGTCGACGCCCAGATGATAAGGGCGATAACACCGACCAATAAGGCAAGGACCACTGCCAGGATGCACATCTTCTTACGAGACTTTTGCTACAGTGAAAGACAGAAAATGTTCTCATTAGATTAAATAGCATGTACGCTACATATAGCATTGATACACATCTGAAATGCCACAGCTGTGTTTGTGTGTAATGCTGAAGCTCTTGCTGTACCTGATACTGAGCTGCTCTCTGGAGTTGCTCAGCTCCTCTCTCCACATGCACTTCTGCACTCTCCACATTAGCCTCTATGCTATCTGTAATCACAGTTACTTGCATTTAGGTTAGAGATTACAGGGTGTTTTAGACAATATGACAACCTTGTGTTAAACATACTCAGTTTAGATTATTAACATAAGTGCATTTCTTGATTCCGATGCTTTGACAGTAAAGCAAACTCAGATGTGTCAAAGCAATTTAAACCTGTAATGCCTAAAATATGAAATAGTCAGGATTTAATTAAACGGTTCATTGCTCCATTTAGACAAAAATACAAAACAATTTAAGTTTGCATGTGTTTATGGTTGAGAATATGGAGCTCATATTTGAGGGAAAAAACCTAATACTTTTTACAGAGGCCCAAATTCAGCAAAAATTAACGCATTTTGTTTTCGAAAAATTATGTGTGCATAATCAAGTAAATCAATTTACTTCAGTCCTGTAAGTAATCATCTTGAAATATAACTAACAATTATATTTACTTCATAAAAATCAGTTAAGTTTTCACACAAGACATAAGAACCATGGCCTGGAAGTTGAGGAACAAGTTTTTTAAGAAAAGTTGACAATTTAGAGGCCTTAGAAATCTGCATATCAAATATGATAATGTAAGTTTAATACTACAACGTTATATGGTTAAACTTGTTGAATGCACACATTTTAAACACTGCTAATAACCTAAAAATGCTGCCTCCATTTTACCATCACCACCACATTGTTCCAAATCCATGATTTTAATTGAAAAAACAATCCAGTATATTATTTTTTTAAAATTGCCTTTTGTGCGCCATAGAAGAAAGTCATACAGGTTGTGTGAATAATGCATGAATAAATGACAGAACTATAATTTTCGGCTAAATTATCCCCATTTAACTAGCAGAGGTGTGGAGAAGTATAGTCAGGAATCTCCAACGAAGCTCCTGGAGAGTTAAGGCCCGGGTACATTTCACTTTCTGCGTTCCGTTCCGGCTCGCACAACTTTCAAAGTACAACATCCACGCGGTCTCCAAAAATTGCCTGCACGCTGTCCGCGAGCCCTCCTGATGACGAAAATGATGTAATGCGGAAGGTGCATGGACGCAGATGGCCGAAGTATACTTTGGCCTTTACCTTCCTACAGACTTTGGTTTCAAACCTGCTCCAACACACCTGCTTGTAATTATCAAGTAACTCTGATCACATTGACTAGCAGTGTTTTATTGGGGTTGGAGCTGAAATCTGCAGGACGGTAGCTCTCCAGGAGTAGGGCTGGAGACCGCTGGTATAGATTAGAGGCAGATTGTACTCACCTATCATTTCACCCTGATCATGGATCATCACTGCAATATCCTTGAAAATCTGATTCACATCCAAAATGTCCGACTGCAATCACAGCAAGGGTACAAAATGACAGACAACATCAGAAATGTGTCATTTATGAATACAGAAATGCACTGTATTTTAGCAGCAGGTGACAGCTAGGGGTGTGCGATATTGTAATTGTTGTTTTAACGATGTGCAATTTGACAATATCGAGTATTTTGCAAAAACCCAACTAACACCTACATAGTGCACGCATAATTAGCCTGCGTGGTGATGAAGCGGGTTAAACAGTGCACGTGCGCATTTAGAGTGTGTTCTTTCACTACATGATTTATTAGATTAAAATGCATTAAGAATGATCGCAAAATTCAAGATATGGGGGCAGAAAATGTATATATATATTTACGTTTCACATAGTTAAAATCACACAAAGGGTGCCGTTTTTTCTTCGAAATATGCATGATTACAAATGTAATATTGATTTTATACAACAGTTCAATAAACAATAAGTTAATATTAAGAGACATACGTTTTAGACACCATATTGCCTGTTTTTGCTCCATTTCGCCAACACAAAATAATTATAAACCGCCACAGCGCTGTTTTGCATCTCTGAGCAACATGATAGTGATCAGTTTCTGAATGATTCAACTGTTTAAATGATTCGGTTCAGTCGCAGTGACTCACTTGCTAAATGAATTAATCGTTTAAATGATTCGGTTCAGTCGCAGTGACTCACTTGCTAAATGAATTAATCGTTTAAATGATTCGGTTCAGTCGCAGTGACTCACTTGCTAAAGGAATTAATCGTTTAAATGATTCGTTTAAATGATTCGGTTCAATCGCAGTGACTCACTTGCTAAATGAATTGAATCGTTTAAATGATTCGGTTCAGTCGCAGTGACTCACTTGCTAAATTAATGAATCGTTTAAATGATTCGGTTCAATCGCAGTGACTCACTTGCTAAATGAATGAATCGTTTAAATGATTCGGTTCAATCGCAGTGACTCACTTATTACCAGTGACTTTCTGCCACCTACTGGCGATTTGAATTTCACATTTAAAGTATTTTCGTTTTTAAAATAATTTTAAATATTAGTATTCAATGTTTTATGTTTAAAAAGTAAAAAAAATATGCATTTGTAACTGGTTAAAGCACTCCATATCCTTCTAAGCTGCATTAAACAGTGTGTAAATACATCTAAATGCCACTTCAGCTACAACTTCTGCAAATATTAATTTTGATAATACTGGTTTCATTTGTTTGGTAACTGCCTAAATGTGTATTATCTTAATTGACTGATTAAATATAACAATTTGACTCAAAAGATATACACTTTTAGAAAAAAAATGCTTTATTAAAGGTAAAAATCTATTTAAACTTAAATAAAAGATTAATTAATCACGATGTTAACTGACCACACAGAATATGACGAATATCAAAAACTGCAGCTGTCCACGGTTGTCAGATATCAGCACAATAACACACTCTGCAAAACATCGTATAATTATCGTTATCGAAAAAATCCCCAAAATATTGAGATATCAGTTTTTTTCAATATCGCACACCCCTAAGTGACATCTATTGAAGAGCCTCCTTCTTAAACCTTAAGAGGGTATTTAGCATATATACATTACCGGTCGGAATCATTTTTGAAAGAAGACATTACAAATATTATACATTTTCCGGTTTGGAACATTTCTTGCCATTATTAATGCTGAAACAAGTTTTTGCTACTTAATATTTTTGTTGAAACAGGACACATTCATAGGTTTGGGGTAAGAGAAAGCATTACATTTATAAAGCTATTTCAAATAAATGCTGTTCTTTTAAACTTTCTATTCATCACACAATCCTTAAAATATGTCAGTTTCCATAGCAATATTAAGCAACAAAAACGCGTGTTTTCAACATTAATAATAAAAAGAACCATTATTAATAATAACTGACAATACTTTTGATTTCTGAAGGATCATGTGACACTGAAGTAATGATGCTAAAAATTCAGCTTTGCATTCATTTGAAGTAATTGAAAAATATATATACTGAAAATACAAGAGTTTTTTATTGTAATTTTACAGTATTTTTCATCAGATAAAACCAGCCTTGGTGAACACAACAGACTTGTTTCAAAATATATATTTAAAAAATCTTGATTATTCCAAACTTTCAACCGGTAGTTTAAGATCTTCAGCACTTTCTGTTTCAAACACAGATACTATGAGACATTATTAAGGCCAAAAAAGAGGAAGAATGGGATGTGTGTGAGGCAGGCAGTGAGGGCAGGAAAACAGGAAACTAACCTCAAGCTGTTGAATGGCAGTTTCTCTTTCTTTAATCAGCTCCAGGTCCTCCTCTGTTATGGCCACGTCCTCGGTCTGAGTGGTGGTCATACCCCAATCATCATTACTGCACACACACACACACACACACACACACACACACACACACACACACACACACACACACACACACACACACACACACACACACACACACACACACACACACACACACACACACACACACACACACACACACAGAATGTGTTCAGCTCATGCTTTTCCTCAGTGCAGGGAGCTCATAAACAGGGACTGAGACATACTTATCAAAGGAGACCAGCTGCTCTTCATGACCTCCATCTTCAGCCTGCAGTAAACCACAACACAAAACCACTTCACTGAAGAGTACTACATAAACCGCAGCAGCATCCCATTTAACTAAGTGACGTTTCGAGGGAATCAGAATAGTCTTGCGTAAATCGTAATAACAAGTGCAGCTATACACTGGGTATTGCTTGAACGGTGTACAGTAAATGTTACAGAGTGGACAGAAGCGTGATTTCAAATAATATGTGACCCTGGAGCACAAGTCTTAAGTCACTGGGGTATATTTGTAGCAACAGCCAAAAATACATTGTATGGGTCAAAATTATTCATTTTTCTTTTATGTCAAAAATCATTAGGATATTAAGATCATGTTCCATGAAGATATTTTGTAAATATATATAAAACTTCATTTTTGATTAGTAACATGTATTGCTAAGAAATCATAATTTCATTTGGACAGCTTTAAAGGCAATTTTCTCAATATTTAGATTTTTTGCACACTCAGTTTACAGATTTGAAATGGTTATATCCAGTGGTGTAGTCTAGTTTTGTTGTAGTGAGTATACTGTGATTTGTCCTTCCCAGCCTCATACTCATCCGCACCAGAGCAGCCTCTCATAAGCACCACCACACTCACTAAACAGGGCTCTACGCTTACTTGTATTTTTAGGACCACTTCTGCTGCTAATTAAAAAAAAAAAAAAGCATTAGGGGCACAGTAAAAAAAATTCAGGAGCACCTTCTCCTCAATAGAAATTTGCCTTCCCATTACGAAGTAATATTGGACTCCTGAAAGTGATTTACAGGGGCATTGTTTTCTAACTTTATTTGAAGTGTTACCTTTCATGTCAAATTCAAAAGTGTAGGCCTATTTTTATAAAAAATTATTAAAACAATACAATAAGAATAGGTTACCGATCAAATAACTAAATTAATTTGCACTACAGAAGAGGCACAGAAGAACACAAACGTGGCTTTAGGTATTTACAGAGATTTAATGAGGCTCAGAGGTGGCATGAGTACAATTAACTTCATAAATTCATGTTGAGATTAATGTTTTAAATATAGAAATATTCAATGATTTAAATAACTGAAATGACACTTTAAAAATGAAATTAAGACTGCCGTTAAGTGGTGGCAAGTTACTGATTTGATCACCGAATCATTCATTCAATTGATTCGTTCGAACTGATTCGGGAACAAAGCAAGTCCCTGCGTCCCAATGTGCATACTATCCACCCTATCTGCCCCAAATAGTATTGAAAATGACTAATATCACATTTAGGATGGACAGTATGCACATTGGGACTCAGGCAGTGACTGACTTAATAAATGAGTAACTGAATCGACTCACTAGATTCGTTTAAGTGCAGATTCATTCATAAACTAAACAACGCTGTGTTTGAATGAAGATGTGCAGCGGCTTAGTTGTGAGTTTATTTGAAACTGTTTTAGTTGACGAAAGAGCAAAATCATGCAATACCGTTATATTCAGACAATGTAAATCACTAAATATTAACTTTTTGTTCATTGAAATCACTCATTGTTCTTCTATGCCAACAACCCCCTGCTGTTACAGTTAAGTTAATGACAGCGTATACTCGTAACGTTACGATAGCATCGGCCTGGTTTTCTGTACCGCGTAGGATAGTATCAGTCTTCTGGCTCGTTTTCTGTCGTTTCTATAAAGTTAACATTCCTGTCATCTGTTTGCAGCAGCAGCTTCAGAGTCAGGCTGCTTACGAAAACACTGAAAGGGTGTAGTTTGTTTCATATCTCCTTTATTAGTTCATTAAAGCTTAGCTATAGTCGTCAACAGAAATACAGCGTGATTATAAGAAAGACGGTGCTTCGCAACACAGACTGGGTGAATTTATGAATGAACCTCACAAAACGATGTTGTTAAATATCCGCATGCTTTTTTAAGTGGGTATACACAAATCCTTGACCTTCCCTAGTGAGTACACCTGCGTATCACGTAGACTACACCACTGGTTGTATCTCAGCCAAATATTGTCCTATCATAACAAACCATACATCAGTGGAAATATTATTTATTCAGCTTTCAGATGGTGTATAAATCTCAATTTAGAAAAATTGATACTTATGACAAGTCTCAGTTAGCTTAACGCAGTACACGTAGCAAGTTTTGTTTATTATATAATAAATAAGAAAACAGATAGAATAGAGCAAGCTAGTGCTAGAGGCCTTTTTTGCTTTTGTTAATTGTATAATAAAAGAAAAAAGATCGAATACAATAAGATTAGAAAAGCTAGTGTTCAATTTTTTTGAAGAAAACAAGCAAGTAAATGAAGAGTGCAAGTCTAAAAGGGGCAAGTTTTTTTGTTTTGTTTTTAAATAGAATTAGAATAGAGAGTGCTAGAGTTAGAGGGTCAAATAAAGATGGAAGAGATGCGTTTCTAGCCGATTCTTGAAGATGGCTAAGGATTCATTGGTGGAGGTCATTCCACCAGGAGGGAACATTTAAAATGTATATATATTTGTATTTATATTTTCTATATATTTTTTAAAATACGGAAGTTTTTTTTGTTTTATTAGTTTGCCTGTACTGCTCAGTAACTTGAAAAATAGCCTTAAAATGAGTATAAAAAAGAATTGCTAAAAAGATAAGATTGTTGATCGTATTGATCTTTGGAAAGGTATGGAAAAAAAGTTGTTATATATTTTTGGCATGTGAAAATCTATTTCATCAAATATTTTGGGGTTTGAGTACAGAGTTGTATCACTGTCACTTAAGGATGCTGCCAGTGTAGACGGTTCACTAAGCTTTGGATCCGAGCTAATGTGGAAAACATTAATATTAGAGTGTATCTTACAGAGAGTCGAGACCCTGCTCGGGCTCTGGCCACTGACTCCTTCTCCTTCTCTGCGGCTCGACGCTGCACTGCCTGGAAGTTGTTGAGAGCTGCGGAGAAATCATTCATCAGCCGGTCCTTCTGGATTTTCTGCTGTCTCTGTTTAAAGAAGAAATTCAACGAGTTAGGATAGACAATTCAGATAATATAAGAACTTCAACAAATGACCTTCCCATTTTTATTCTCATTTCCTTATGCTTCATGTAAACCCGTTTCTCTGGATGTTAAAAGTGAGGCTGCACCTGTTCGGACAGGGAGGCGGGTAGAGAGAGTGAGCCGAGGTCTTTCAGGTGTTTGTTGGTCTCCTTGGCCAGCTGGTTTGTGTAGTGCTGCACCTGCTGACTGTAAACAAATCACACATATTGAAAATACAAGTGCACAAGAGAAACAGGAAACGCACAGCCATAAATAAATCAAGAACTAAACACACTCACAGTCTCTCCCGCAGGTCACTGGTGTCTTGTTTTGTTCCCAGTTGGTTTACCATGCTCTTGATTTGTGCCGCTAAAGTAAAAACACACAAATTCTAACTAAAACACTGTGAAGGCAGTGCAGGTTTTTCACAGCATGACAATACTGTGAATCTCATGAAGAAATGTCCAAATTACATTTCACATCAAAACAGGAAAAAAGTGTTCCTGTGGCTCAGTGGTAGAGCATTGCGTCAGCAGCGCAAAAGGTTGTGGGTTCGATTCCCAGGGAACACACATACTAATGAAAATGTATAACCTGAATGCACTGTAAGTCGCTTTGGATAAAAGCGTCTGCTAAATGCATAAATGTAAATATATATATATATTTTGTGTAAGAACATAGAAGAAAAAGATCAGATTTTTTTGGGCATAACAGTAATGAGAAGAGAGAGAGCAACAGTCTGTATAAAAGAAAAAAAGTAAAATTAATCAGAAATAAAATCTCATTAATAATATATTAATGTTCAGATTATCCATCCATGATTTATGCTGGAATTCAAAAGTTTAGGGTCATCCCTTTTGAAAAAATTACTTCTTTCAGCAAACTTATATTAAATTGAACAATTTGACAGAAAGTAGATTTAGAATGCAAAATAAATAAAAATGACTATTGTGAAATATGACAAATTAAAATAATGTTTGTCTATTCTAATATGATTTATTTCTGTGATCAAAGCTGGAGCATCATTACTCCAGTCTTCAGTGTCACATGATCCTTCAGAAATCAGTCTAACATGCTGAGCTCACTTATGATCAATTATGAACCATGGTTCTTATTATTATCAATGTTGAAAACAGTTTTTTGCGGCATATTTTTGTGAGAATTTGTAAGAATTCTTTAATGAATGGACATTAATTTCTTCTTTTGTAACACTATAAAAGTCTTTACGGTCAACTTGCTCAAATTAATGCATCCTTGCCTCATAAAAGTAATCTTTTTTAAGCATACTTACCCAAACATTTTGTACCACAGTTCAATAATGCTTCCCAATATTACGGTTTTTAGTTTTTTTCTGCATTTTGTTCAAATTAATGCAGCATTGGTGAGCAGAAGAGACATTTTCAAAAACACTAAACTTCTGAGCAGCAGTGCAAGTCTCATGATTTTTGAGAATTACTCATGATTCAGATTATTATGAGCCACCACATAATAATCTCGGTGCTGGCTGACTTGCTTCATGGATCAGAATTCCTTATTTAACAAATGTTTGAAATCCCAAAGTAGAAAACGACGGAGAAAATGCAAACAAAGGCCACGGAAAATGTGCAAGTTATTTCCGTGCCATAAAATAATCACAATGCCAAAAATCCTCCCAAACAGGCTCCTTTTCTTTATAAAATACGCAGAGCTTCATCATCATGAACCTTCCACTAAGTTGTCAAACTGATTTGATTTGATACTCCCTGCTGATACCTTTATTGCTACTAACTAGCACACTCCGATCACTAAACGGCACAGATCCAGACACTCACTGCTCTGTGTGATCTTTTGGATGTTGGAGCTGCATGTCTGGATCAGGCTGCTGAAGTCCTTTGGCGGGGTGCGCTGCTCTGTCCTTCCGTACGACATGACTGCGGGATATTTAGCCGGCTCTGACTGGCGTCTCGGGACAAACGGTGGAGGAAACTAGAGCAGGAAGCGTATCCGTGCCTGAAAATGCTGAAGACAGGGAAACATTTTGTCAGAACATCCACATTAATATTACAATGACTTGAAGCAGTCAGCAGTTACTATAGCATTACAGGTTACAACACCTTTTTCATTACAGCCGCCTGTGCCTTTGACTTCATGCATAAGGGACAGTGTGTAACATCACCTCACATGCATGGCAATGATTAGATAACCGACAGTAAACAGCCCAGATCTCACAGAACTAATCTAGTTATTAGTGTAACCTGACTTAACTACTCTCACTCGCTGTGACAGTGAGCTAAAGCTTGATGATTAAAATAGGAAATCTCACACATGCGTAAAACACATAAACATGATACAGATACGAAGTAGTGTCAAACTGCTTACTCATATTACAGTGTAAACAGATATACTTCACCAGCATCACACTCGGTTTAGTCCAAACTGCAGTAACAGCGAGTATAGAGCTCTAGTATGGTTATTTAGGGAAATTGGGAGCGATTTATGTAAGATTAAGCCATTAAATAAGATCATGATATATTTAAATAATAATAGTATTAATATAGAGAGCTTTTAACGTGACTGTAGTAACAATTAATGGTCTTTTTTGGTTATATTATTAGTATGTGTTACTTTTTTTTTCTTTTAAGTGAACACAGAACAATAATAAAGAAAAGCTTTCATATCAGTCATAACGGATCCCAGATCAGTGAAGGCTAAGCTAGTGCGCTTGCTAACTAAACACTCGCACTAAAGTAGAATATCACTGGAAACTGTTGTTTCATGACTCAATGATTATGTTGTATTTATTTCAACTCAACAGACTGGTTTAGTTACTCGTAAATAAAGACAACTAAGTTACATAACGTTAGTCAAAAACCCGTTACAACACAAAACACCCGTCAACAGTATTAGCATAACATAAACTGACACAAAACACCATCCGCATTTAACCTCGTCTGACATCTAGAGAAGCCATTCAGAGTATGTTTGTGCGCAGTCAGAGCTTTGTTTCTGCTAATTCTAATGAATTGATATAATGATGATCTTACTTCAGCTCAGGGCCGCTCCTCACTCGGGACTTCCGGTCTGATGCACTTTGTACTTCCGCTAAGGGGCAGCGCCTTCAAGAGCACGTGATGGCACAGAAACCACATGCCAAGTCTCTTTCTCAATATCTTGAAATGTATATAAAGAACTGAATAATTGAATTCGTTGTCGTTATTTCTCACTCATATTTTATCATGATTAACTTCCGTGTATTTATTACATTGCGTATACGTGTTCTGTTGTATACACTGTACTCAAGCTCGAATAAATATATTAAATAAATAAATAGTGATCTGAACAAAATGTGCCTGGTCTATATTAAAATAAGAGTTTTTGATATATTAAAATTCCACTTAAATATTACCAATGTTTTTATAAGACAAATTAATATACTACTATTTATTTCTTGAATTTATAATACATAAATGAATGAAACCTGTTGCAACCCTGTTATCGCCTATTTTAGAATTACATTTTTTCATAACCTTTTATTAATTTTGATGTTCATTTTATTTTGATTTGTTGGATGAATAAAGCTAAATGGATAAAACGTATGAAACGGTTTAAATATTTGTATTTTATTTTATACCTTTTATTTTTATAAAAATATGTAATGCTTTACTTTTTTACATTTACATTTTAATTTTCATGTTATTTTTTTTGCATTTGTTGGATGCATAAAGCTACATGGATAAAGATATGTAATTTTATTTTTTTTCGATTTTTATCCTATTTGGATTTGTTGGATGAATAAAGCTAAATTGATAAAAACATATGTAGTGTTTTAAATTATTTTATTTTATACCTTTTAATTTGATAAATAAAAATATCAAATGCATGCATTTATTTTAATTATATTTGTATCCCATTTGGATTTGTTGGATGTGTATAGCTGCATGGATTAAAACCAATACGCAATGCTTTATCGAGTAATAGAAAAACAAGACATTGCTGTTTAAACAAAAACTGTGCGAGTTATTTCAGTTATTTATTTTACTAAACGTATGGTGTACTATACACTTCCCATCAAAACAAACCGAAATTAATTTCATTTATACACATCTACAAACCACATACATTACTGCATAAGCTGCATTCTTTTAAAAAATCAAAATAAACTAATGTTATCATTTTTAATTCCTCCTCAGTAACCTTAATAATTGGTTCTTTGTAATATAAACAAATAGTAAATATGAACAAATGAGAATACGTATGCTCAGTCCATCTCCTCATACTGGTAAATGGGCTCTGGGAGGTAACACGTCACGCTACAGGTGACCCCGTCCCATGATTCAGGAGGCTGGAAGAAACAACCCATCAGAGCACTGTACAGTTCCTCACTCTGGTCCATAAATCTCTCGTTCGCCTGCATCACATTTATCTCAGAGTCTGGATCTGCAATAAGATACTGGCGTGAACACCTCATTTAGTGGAATCAAGGCTTTTAGATAGTGTAGAGTGTAATTATGATTACACCATGCTACTATTAAAACCTCTAATTATGATGATATCATGCTATAATTAAAGTGCATTTGTGGAATATTGAGCCCAAAGAGTAAAAAGACCAATTTATGATCGAATATGCAAATGAAACTTACACTCCAGGCCATCATCTTCTATCTCTTCAACCTGCAATTACAATTTCGTTCTTTAACGTTAAAAAATAAATAAAAAATTAGACATTGAAGCAAAGGATGCTGGCTATAATTTATGCCAACTGATAAAGAATCGCTGATTATTAAAGGTGTCATAGAATGGAAAACTGTCTTTACCTTGGCACAATAGGAGTTCTGTACATGGGAATGACATGCCGTGAGCCTCAAACACCATAGTTTCCTCCTTATTATGTAAATCTAGTGCGTGAAAAAGACTACTGAAAAAGAAGCGAATCCCAACATAACATAACTGTGACGTTACAGTCGGGATCATTAAATGTTTACGCCCCCAACATTTGCATAGCGTATACCAGCCGGACCTGTACAGCTGAATCATAAAGGCAGTGTTGCCAGATATTTCCATTAAAACAAACAAAAACCGATAAATAAATAAAAAATAACCTAAATTATTTCAAATCTTTTGCAATTAAGATAAAGATATTGCTGATCCTAAACTGCAACGTGCTACTTTATTAACTTTCTAAAGTGTCAAAGAAAGTGGAAAGGACAAGTCCAAAAACGTTTATAACAGCTGGATCTGGCAACACAGTCCGCGCCCTCACTCACAACTCTCTCAAGCCTCTCCACCGGTAGCTATGTTTCCGTCCGAAGATTCGAATTGAACTTATGCGCAAAACTGGAATATCGCATAAAACATATGCGAATAAAGCACCGTTTCCATCCAATGAGTCAAAGAGAACAAAATCGTCACTTCCTGGTAAACTGTGGCACTAAATATCACTAAGATATAGGAGAAGCCACTAACTATTTGTGCCTCAGAGAGAGCAAACGTTACACAATAAATGCTGTCACTGCGTTCGGAGGAGGATGCCGGCTGTTTGGGAACACCGTCGTGTAAGACAACTATACAGAAATACTTTGATGACAGACTTTCCTCAGGCTTTGCAGAACGACCATAATAACTTATAGATGCTGTGAACGAGATCGGTCCGAGTTATCCCGTCTCAAAGCGCAAAGTCACATGACTTTATTGATGCGCATGGAGGGATTTATTCGGTAAATGTGTTTCCATCGTAGTTTATGCGCATTTTTTCTTAACGGATAAAAAGTTTATCCTACTCAAATGTGCGCATACATTTTTTATGTGCATTTTTAGAATTTATGCGCATCTTGCCGTTTCCATCCAGAGTTTTTTTATGCAATATTCTAAAATGCGCATAAAAATAGGTGGATGGAAAGGCAGCTAGTGTCTCGCAGCGATCATGTTCACACCACGGACGCTAAACATTCTTGCAAAATCTCTCAAAATATGTATCTTCCTCTGATACAGGCTCAAACATATAAGGTCGGATGCCTAATCTCTCCATCGTTCACGGACGGTAGAGATCTGTTTGCTGTGTGAGCTACTGAAACGAGCCGCACTGTGAAACAGCCAATCAGAGCAGAGCTCTACATTATTATTCATGAACCTTCCAAATAAGCCAATAACAGACCGTTTCATTCTAGGGAGAAATCCTAGGGTTATAAATAAACATGTAAAACCGTTTCTGGAGAACTTTTGCCCTTACCTAAGCCGCATACCTTCTATGTATATATCAGAGAATCATTTTAAATAGTATATCAATGCATTCTATGGCACCTTTAATGAAACAGATTTAGCATGGCATGGAAAAACATGAAATAAAATCACATTCACCTGTGCGATGTTCTGTGAAGGATCTACACAGTTGTAATCATAGTTCCAGTAATATGTAGACAAATGGCCGTACTGTGAGTAATAATACTGGTTCAGATACAAGTTATGGCTGTTGTAGCTTTCTGCTTGGAATTGACCATTTTGGTTCTCGGACGACTCTTTCTTCCTTGTGGATGGAAGGATTAGACATATTAATATCAAATATATCATATACTGTATGTATTGCTCAGACAGTACTCAAGGTTAGGGATTTGTTTAAACTCATAACTCATTAAACTTTTGCTACACTGCGCCTCACTATAGTGCCGTCAAACGATTAATCGCATCCAAAATAAAAGTTTTTGTTTACATAATATATGCGCGTATACGTATATATAAATGCACACACATGCATGTATATATTTATGAAAAGTGTGTTGTTTACATGTTAAATATATTTATATATAATATAGGAATATAAATATATACACATGTAAATATTTTCAAAATATATACTGTATGTGTGTGTGTGCGTGTATATTTATATATGCACATAATAAATAAACACAGTACGCACACATATATTATGTAAACAACATTTTTTATTTTGGATGCGATTAATCATTTGACAGCAATACCTCACTACACTGAGTAACTGTTATTCTCCATTCTAAAGTTTGTGGTCGGTAACATATATATATATATATATATTTGAATGTTTCTCAAAGATGGCTCTTATGCTCATCAAGGCTGTATTGATTTGATCAAAATAGAGTAAAACCAGTAATACTGTACAATATTATTAAAATTTTGTGTTTTCTAAGTTTAAAAAGGTGTTTTATCTTGTAATGTATTTTAAACATTACTTCACCCTTCAGTGTCACATGATCTTCAGAAATCAGTCTAATATGCTGATCTGATGCTCAAGAAACAGATATTATTGTTGAAACTGTGGTACATTTTTTTAAGGTTTCTTTGACAAACATACAGTTCAAAAGAACCGCATATATTTAAAATAGAAGTCCTTTTAACTTTATAGATCCTTTACTGTCATTTTTGATCAATTTAATGTGTCCTTTCTGAATAAGACTATTAATTTCTTTCAAAACAAACTCTTACTGCGCTCAACGTTTTAAACAGTCATTTTATCAAACGCACGGTTACTGTCAAGAATGAAGAGAAAGAAATGCAACCACGCTGATGTAAATGCCCTCGTCACATCATTTCCTCTCATAACAAACACTCACAGTTTATTTTCAGCCAGACTGAGGCGTAAAGGTTTCCTCCCGAGTCCAGAAGCACCCTGGAGTTCTGCCAGAGCCCGTCTCTGCTCTCTCTCGCTCTCAAAGCTCACAAAGCCACAGCACCTACAAACAGCAGCAATCAGCAGAGAAAACGCTATGGAAATCATTAATCATTCCTTAATTCTCACTTTGAGCATCCACTGCTGTCCAGAACGATCTTCCCACTGCAGCAGGATGAAAAGTGATAATGAAAGAACTCATACAACATGCCATCATCCACATCCGGGGTGAGATCCGCGACGAAGAGGGAGAAAGTAGAGCTGTAGGGAACAGCGGTGAGACAAGGCTGAGAACATATACATTTAATGGACAGATCGAGATAAAGGAGCTAGTTGAGCACTTCTGCTAAGTTACCATATCTATAGCAATTCATAATCCTACACCTAATTGAGTGAACTCTATTTTCACCTGTGGACTGTCTACGGATGACCACTGAATAAAGGCTGACCTTCAATGTCAATTATTTCAAGACATTTATGCTCAATTGTGTGGGCCGTCCCGAGCATGGTTGCAATGTGCTCACTGCTTGTGTTTTCAATGCATATATATATATAATATATGTGATCCTGGACCACAAAACCAGTCATAAGGGTCAATTTTTCTAAATCACCATCTGGAAGCTGAATACGAAAGCTTTCCATTGATGTATGGTTTGTTGTTTTTGGATAATATAAAAAAAAATTAAACTGATACACTGTAATTATGAAACAAAGTGACATGTACTAGACCAGTGTGAAATTACTGTGGATAAAAATGATATTCTGAATCCATGTGGATTTACACAAACTGAGAAAGTCAAAACGTGTTACATTGTGGCCCGATCTCCCCTACAACACAGCAAAGAACTTGTAATTTTGGTATCAGAGTTGCAAGATACTACTAAAACCAAAGATAAAACAAGGATGATGTAAATACATGACACCCTTTTTTTACTTTGGATTTGCAAAGAATCTTAAAAAAGGCAACACGTTTTAGAAATCCAATTCTTATACTAAAATTAAACCCTGAGCTCAAAAGCTTCTGGAAGCGGCACGTCAGAATTAATTCTGGCATTGAGAATTATCATTGTAGGTTTACTAAAGATGAATGTGTCTTTAGTGTCATCTTCTACAGTCTTGCAGTGATATATGTATATCTAAGCTTCACTTCTTTCTATGCACACAGGATGTTCTTTGAATAGTTGGTTGCTTGCAGCGCTAGACTGCAGCAGTCATTTCAAAAGCTATTTTAACCCATAGCAGTCTACCAAAGAAAGAAAAAATGCATTTCTTACCAGCTGTTCCCATGTTTCCCGTAGGTGGCACGACTCAACTTGAACCTCGTAGGCTGTAAAATCACATTATAATATTAAAACGTTTATGATAGTGCAGTCTAACAATTTATTGCATTAAATTCGGTATTTTGCATATGAACTGGTCGACACTTAAATTGAGCATAGTAGTGACTTGTGAATAATTACAGGAGTGGCAAAAGGCAAAGGTTTTCCATTCACTTTGCGGAGGCATCTCTCTACTGATGTTTCATCTATCAGCTCCACAAAGCCATAGCCTGCATTTTGCCTGGAGAGATCAACAACAACCTGGCACTAAATGATGCATTGACAACAGTGTTGGGGAGAAACGTGTTGCATTTAACAGAGTTACGTAATTTAATAACAAAAAAAGTAAATGTAATCTTTTACAGTTACTGAGAAAATTAATGTGTAATTAAATTACAGTTACTTATGAAAATGTTAATGATTACAAAGATACATCTGAATATTTTCACCCACACACACACACATAAAAACGCAGATTTGATTGCTTTATTTCCCAAATTGCATTGACTGCTTTAAAATATGAGACACCAATGTTTCAGGAGTTTAGGGCACAGAATAGGACACATGCTTATTCGATAACGGTTTTATTTCCTATTTGGGTTTAAATATATGCTTTATTTTTTAAAGATGAACTGTTTTTCCTAAGGCATTGTTGGATGCCAGTGTTTCCTGTCATAGCTATGCAAAGATTTGATTTCAAAAACGGTTAAACGGTTTATTGTTATGATTTTAAATCTTTACTTTTAACCTCATGACAATCTCAAAGTAAAAAGAGGTGCTAATGTCTGGTTTTGTGATTGCCTGCTTTAAATGTTTTATAATTATTAACAGTTGAAAATATTCATTGAAAATTTAGAAAAGCAATCAAAAAGTAATCAAATGTTATCAGTTGCATTACTTTAATAAAGTAATTGAAATAGTTACTTACCCTGTTGAAAAAAAAAGCATATGCTGGTTAGGTAGGTTTTGAAGCACGGATGCTTGTTTAAGCTGGGACCAGTTTAGGACCAGCACATGACCAGCAATGGACCAGCTTGAACCAAGCTCAAACCAGCATCCATGCTTCAAAATCTAGCATATGCTGGGGGTTTTTCAACAGGGTATTACATTTCAAATAGTTACTTGTTATCTGTAACCTATTAAATTTCCAAAGTAACCTTCAGACTAGACAGACAGATAGACAGACAGACAGACAGATAGATAGATGACAGACAGACAGACAGATAGACAGACAGACAGATAGAGAGATAGATCAGACAGATAGATAGATAGATAGATAGATAGATAGATAGATAGATAGATAGATAGATAGACAGATAGATAGATAGACAGATAGATAGATAGATAGATAGATAGATGGACAGACAGATAGATAGATAGATAGATAGATAGATAGATAGATAGATAGATAGATAGATAGATAGATAGATAGATAGATAGATAGATAGATAGATACTTTACCCAGTTATTTTGTCTCGGATCAGTCTGACTTCTATCACTGTTTCTCCCATATGAGCAAAAGCTCTGGAGATGAACTCTTCATCCATGTAGGGCTCCAGCTGCACAAACAACACACATCACAAACATACAGCCTGTTACTGTGAACGTCCCTTTCTCGTGTATCTGTGTACAAACTTTAAACAAGTCCTAGTGCACCTATGCTATGAGATTCTGTGTCTGTCTGCCGAACTCACGTTGCCCATCCAGACGCTGTTCATTTTGCGTTCATACGTTCTTTGGCTTCATTCGAGATTTTTGCTGTTTCTTTAATAATTTTTGATGAAAGCGTTTTACAGTGCTGTCGAATAATTAATTTATTTTTCCCAAACCAGCGTTTCTTTTTGATTTATTGGGATGCAAAAGCAAGTTGAGAGACTCACAGCACGTGCAAGTGTTTATCAAAACTCATGCTGTCCCACAGCGTCATCTAGAGGCCAGAACAAGAACTGACCTGGCTATAATTATAGCCTATTAAATCTCTTTTTATATTTAAAAAAATAAGACATATAGCAACTGACATATTACAAAAAAAAAACTTTACTATAAGAGGCAATATAAATAAATAATGTAATAACTTTACATACATGTATATTGAAAAGTAGCAATCTAAACTTCTCTTAGAAAATAAACCATTCAAAAAATTACATATATATTTTTTAAAACACCTCATCCTAATGTGACTTTGTTGTTATTGTAAAAAGTGCCATTAGGCAACTTCTTGATACTCTTGAGAATTCTGGGGTGGATTTTTGTATTTTTTATTTATACATGTTTTTCATGACTTTATTCTGTTAATATCATTAATGTTTTTTTCCTGTCCTCACACGTTAAGATGAAGGCAAATTAAGGTTGAATCGTCAAACCCAAAACAATCAATACCGAACAATCCATGGATGTTTTGGTATTGGCACATTTCAGCAGTGATATTTGTTTTATTTATTTGATTAGTTTTATTTTTATTTTATTTTTTTCTGGTTTGATCTTCAACATCTTGCATTAAACAATATAAATATACATTTTCATACTAGCTGTAGAAACTGCAACATAACCAAGAACAGAAAATAGTTCTGAAATATTCTAACTGCAAATACAGGTTCCAAAAAGTGTAATAAAATTCACTATATCATGCTGAACCAACATGCATAAAGATGTGTATTTGTTTTCTATATATTCTACCTTTTTCTGTTGTGTTTCGGTATTGACCAATTTTGGGGCATTGTTTAAAATGAGTGGAAATTGTGGGGGAAAAAACATACAAAGATTCTAGTGTATCCACATTAAATGCATGCATTTCAGATACAAGGCTATACAAATAAGTTTGAAAACAAAAGTGAAAAATGCTCAACCTCATACAAACCTGAATTTGCACCACTACCGTAGATTGATTTTATATATATTTTATTAAAATATTCCCTGCTCTTCCTTCTTATCGTATATGGTTATCTACGTCACACAAAGCTGTCAATAAATAGGGATTTTGGCTATGACGTTTTCATGCACTCTGTATGTTTAAAACTAGGTCTAAGACACTGCACTGCTTTCATCCTTGAATGTATCAGATCCATGGAGTCAGTTCTTTTCAACATTGGACATGGCCCTTGAGGAGACTGTTCAACTTCTTTTGTGATGAATGCGTCGATCTGAGTTACTCTACATGGAGGCTGCCATCTAGTTCAGAACAATTTACCTTCACCTTGACAGGACCCTGAACAAAAGCCCCTTCTCCATCTGGTCGGTGGATTAATGGACATTTACCCCCTCTCAACTCACATTCAGATTCAAGCTTTATTTGGCATGGAAATACCAAAGCTTTCCATTGCGATGCATTAGTGACTTCACTTTAATCACTGGCCATTAGATAACTATTTCATTCATTTGAAGTGGATGGTGGAAAGTGGTTGTGTTTTTTCTCACAGCCACATGAAGGCGCAAGATGGCTTTTATCATATAAACGAATGTGATTTCCCATTCAACCTACCTTTCAGAAAAGAGTATAGGTTGGTTATTTAGATCAAAACACAATGAAAATGTGCATGATTTTCATTTTTATAATGTCAAAAGTCTAATGAAGAGCCTGTGAAATTCGGCTTTAAACATAAAGCATTAAAGTAAAGAGCGCAACTTTTAAGATCATTATAAATTAAATTAAATTATTAAATAAAAAAATGTTCAGGAAGCAGAAGTAGATAGCAGCAATGCTGTGCTGGCTATAATAAACCAGAACTGTTTGTGCTGTTAACTGGACTAGTTGCATTTCTCATATTGATAAAGGAAGTAAAGGAAGTGTAAATCATAAAAAAGGAACAATAAAATGTTATGGCGGAGACATTTGATATTGTAAGCCTGGAGAATTCAACCTGATCTTGAATATATTTTGAAATTAAAGTAATAGCTTTCTCAGTTTGAAACACATTTGACTTCCATTTACATTCAATATCCACAGATGCATTCATGTGTTATTAACAGGCAAGTGAATCTAATTCTTGTGGCCTGTTTCAGGCCACTTAATGCTGTAGCGTCAGTGAGAGCGCAGAGCTGCTAGTGCGGATGAATAATTAACTACAGCTCCCTGATCATGTGTCAATATGTCCTCCCTTCAGGTTCAGGTCCAAAGATTATATGCAAAGTGAGAGCAAACCATACAGAGTGCGGTGTATAAGACACTTAATTTAATGTCAGTCTTGGTTTACACACAGTACACTAAACCAGTCAAACCACTGAGCACTACTGGTGTCTTCAATCCCGATGATCACATTCTCCAGCAAGATTTTACAATGATTCAAAGAGCATCCCGAGCTTCACTGGAAGCAAGAACATCTGAAAGCTTCCCTGATCAGTGATCAAAATGCTTGAAAAATTATTATGTACACTCCCTGGCCACTTTATTAGGTACACCTGTTCAATTGCTTGGTAACACAAATTGCTAATCAGCCAATCACATGGCAGCAACTCAATGCATTTATGCATCTAGATGTGGTGAAGACGACTTGCTGAAGTTCAAACCGAGCATCAGAACGGGGAAGAAAGGGGATTTAAGTGACTTTGAACGTGGAATGGTTGTTGGTGCCAGACGGGCTGGTCTGAGTATTTCAGAAACTGCTGATCTACTGGGATTTTCACACACAACCATCTCTAGGGTTTACAGAGAATGGTCCGAAAAAGAGAAAATATCCAGTGAGCGGCAGTTGTGTGGACGAAAATGCCTTGTTGATGTCAGAGGTCAGAGGAGAATGGGCAGACTGGTTAGAGATGATAGAAAGGCAACAGTAACTCAAATAACCACTCGTTACAACCAAGGTATGCAGAATACCATCTCTGAACACACAACACGTCGAACCCTGAAGCAGATGGGCTCCAGCAGCAGAAGACCACACCGGGTGCCGCTCCTGTCAGATAAGAACAGGACACGGAGGATACAATTCACACAGGATCACCAAAACCTGGACAATAGAAGATTGGAAAAACGTTGCCTGGTCTGATGAGTCTTGATTTCTGCTGCAACATTCAGATGTAGGGTCAGAATTTGGCGTAAAGAACATGAAAGCATGGATCATCCTGCCTTGTCTCAACGGTTCAGGCTGCTGGTGGTGGTGTAATGGTGTGGGGGATATTTTCTTGGCACACTTTGGGTCCCTTAGTACCAATTGAGCATCGTTTAAACACCACAGCCTACCTGAGTATTGTTGCTGACCATGTCCATCCCTTTATGACTACAGTGTACCATCTTCTGATGCTACTTCCAGCAGGATAATGCACCATGTCACAAAGCTCAAATCATCTCAGACTGGTTTCTTGAACATGACAATGAGTTCACTTTACTCAAATGGCCTCCACAGTCACCAGATCTCAATCCAATAGAGCACCTTTGGGATGTGGTGGAACGGGAGATTCACATCAAATTGCAGCAACTGCGCAGACTGCGTGCTATCATGTCAATATGGACCAAAATCTCTGAGGGAATGTTTCCAACATCTTGTTGAATCTATGTCATGAAGAATTAAAGCAGTTCTGAAGGCAAAAGGGGGTCCAACCCGGTACTAGCAAGGTGTACCTAATAAAGTGGCCAGTGAGTGTATAATGCATTATACAAGTATTTGAATGCATTTCTTATGCCTTATAATGCATTGTATGATCTTATTAATAACTGTAACTACAGTTATAATAAATATATATTTTTAGAAAGTACAGCATAGCACATTAAAACACATGACAACCAATTTCAGATGAATCCACAAATAACAATGAATTTTTACTTTTACAATTATTTATGAATAAATATGCATTACATTATTTATAGCTTTATAATGCATTATACCGGCTTCAAGCCATGTTACCAAACTGTTTTACCTCTTTTTTCAGATTTATTTTTGCCTTTATTATAACAGAACAGTGAACAATGACGCTATATTTACATTGTTTTAATAAAAATCCTATAGCTGTTTGTTTGTAGGGTTGAATGGCGTTATTTCAAACTTTTGGTCCTATCTGTATATTTACGGTATATTCAAAACAATAAATGAACAATCATAATCAAGCAGAAACAATGCAAATTTGTGTTGGGCTACTTAACCTAAAATGAACCCGATTCAACACTCACCTAATCTAAGTTAATTGAATTATCATGAATATATTGCTAATTAAATAAAAAATAATTGCTAACACTTTACATTAAGGTGTCATTTGTTAACATTAACGTACAATACATTTATTAATCTTTGTTAATGTTAGTTAATAACAAATATCTATTCATGTTAGTTCACCGTGCATTAACTAATGTTAACAAGCACAACTCGTGAGTTTAACAATGCATTAGTAAATTATGAATTCAGCATTAACTAAGATTAATAAATGCTGTAGAAGTATTGGTCATTCTTAGCTCATGCAACTAATGAACCTTATTGCAAAGTGTAACCAAATCTTTGGTTTTTGACTAAAAGTCTGTTCCCAACAAATAAATGTAAACATCCTATGTCATCAATATAAAAATAACTATATTGAAAATAGTTTTTTGCACTTTTTATTTGACCCATACATCACAATTTCACCATCTTCTTGGAAGACAACAGCATTTTTTTCCCTAATGATCAATCTTTTATTTTGGCCAAAAAGAGCGTTGGTCCAAAAGCGAAGCAGTACAGCACAGAGACCACAAGAAATGGTTACAAACAATAATGACACAGGACGATTCACAATCATTTCATGAGCCAGCTGTCTGTGCGTGCAGGTCCCACATCCTAAACTTGGACCACAGAAAACAATAGAGGCATACACTGCAAACAAGACCAACTGGGAGCAGCAGACATTACCGATGCCACATGAAATGAGTTAGATGTGGGACCACGACTCACATCAAGATTGTAAGACTGTGCCAAGTATACAGTATAAAAATGAAGTACCAATATGCTCAACATAACATGCTAGAGGATAACCTGCTGGAAATGCCAATGCTACAACCTCCAGTGAGCTCAATACACACTTGATGGAACAGCACGTAGATGTGAACTATGCCGTATGGACTGATTCGGCTAGATGATGCATTACGTGGTTGCAGCTGAAGTACTGAGCTAATTAAGAGCTCAGGGAGGGTTTGCATTGCTGATCACAGAAACACCAACATTAAGTGCATTACCAGAACGAAATGAGATGAAGTTCTGCGGCATAACAGGAAAGTGTTGGAGTATATTGCCCACACGTTGGGTTAAGCAGATCTCTCTCATTGTTATGCTATTCAATTTACGGTTGAGCCGGTCAAGAATGTGTCTGGATCATATTTCTTAAAATCAAAAGATGAAAATAATATTATATTTTGCAAAATTATGCCTTTTGGAATTATTATCATGACAATTACAGCAATGCAGATCAATTTAAATGTAAAACTAAAATTCTTACTAATACATTACAGGTTAACCGTCATGAAAGAAATATCACAATGCAGTTAATTAATGACCAAGACATTGAGAGATTCATCCTTATAGTCGATTTTCAGATTCTTAGATCTTTCAGTCTTGAGGTTTGTACCCAGAGGACAGAGGAAAATGCTTGCATGGAAAACACATTCGTACAGACATTTATTGGCACAGTTTAACGCAATGGAACATTTTTCAGTCGCTGAATTTGGGAATGTTAAACGGAAATCTGTCTCGGAGAGCATACCTGTGGCTTCAACACAATACAAAACAGTGTGCTTAATATAGAATCCAATGCAGATGGTTCACACATCATGCTGGACATTAGGGACCTGTGTTTTTAAGGTACCAACACACAATACATTTCAGCCCATGGAGAGTAAACCATTTCTAAATGATTTATCAGTACTAAGAGTGGGAATATATGAAGGCCATCTATACAAATTGGCAATCTGATTCAACAACCAGACACAAAATGATTCCTGTGTTTCTTGGACTGTGGATAAATTCAATCTGGAATAAACATAGTGTTTCTGCCCAGATTAGGTAACCTAATTACAACACATCCAAGCGCTCTGATCCGAACAAGATTAAGACAAACTAGTGGTGTTTAAGCATCGGACACACGAGAGGAAATAAACAAGATCATTAAAACAAAAGCATGAAGGTATGACCGGGTCTCAGTTGGAGGGTAAATATGGTGGTACAGAGTAAGTATGTGCTTTTCTGTTGTTGTTTTTGGCATGTGGCATGGCATTGAGACATCGAAGGCAGGCACCGCCAGCGGAGCAGAGGGGGACAAGCAGGCCTCCCTTTGGGAATGTGGACATGGACCAAGGAAGGGAAGAGGATGATGGTTGCTACCAGGTTTGGCTCTCATGCAATCTTCAGAAACTGGTCCACTGTGTCTGCCTCCACCGCCTCAGAAAACATCTCGTAGTTCTGAAAGAAAGAGAAACACACAAAGTATGAGTTTCAGCATATCTATGCAGACCTGAAACTAATCTGATAAAAATCAATAAATAAAAGGAAAAATACGGTTCAATTTGTTATTGAATATCTTTAAATTCTCATTAAGATATTTGTATAATAATGTTGGTAACCAAACAGTTGCTGGTAGTCATTGATTTCCATAGTGTTTTTTTTTTAATACTATGGAAGTCAATTGGGAACCAAAACAAACATTCTTGGCTACCAACTTTCTTCAAAATATCTTCTTTAAAGTTCCAAAAAGAAATAAAGTCACACAGGTGTGGAATGACTTGAGCTCAACGCCAGACAAAGTGCGAAAGCATGTTTGATTTTAGCAGTGAATGCTCTAAATACACCGGCGATCGTCCGCATTGAACGGCTCAAATCAATGCATTTCGGGGGTTGGAGGGGTCAAATTTAATCTGAGGTGGCACAAATCAGATCCGAGGGGTACGCCTCGCTCGAAATCGCATTCGGTTTAAATCGCGTTCTGCGTTTTAAATCATATTCCGGGGTGGAGCGGTGGGTTTCCTTCAGATCATTGCAGAGGGGCTTCAGAACGTGCGCTTGGAGGCAAGAATTTGAGTAAATAATGACATAACTTTGGTCTGTTAGTCCCACAAACCAGCATTTGGTTTTGAAAGTCTAGTATGGTCTAATTTTATGGTACTTTGGTTTTTGGGACAGTTCCCATTTACTTTTATAACATGGGACAAAATTGAAAAGGATGCTGTTAAAAACGCAGCTCAGTTCAACAGAAGAAAGTCAGTCATGAGGGACTGTAATGACATGAGGGTGAATTTCCATTTTTTTAGGCAACTATTGCTTTAAAGTTTTAAGTTCAAACCAAAACCCCCTGCTGTCAGTCCTCCTTACCCCACAGTACTGGTCTTCATTGAATATCTGAGGTGGGATTGCGGTGGGGTTGCCCGATTTACTCCTCATCTCGTCCCGAACAGCACCGCCCACCGAGATGTCAATCAACTCATACTTGATGCTCTTACTTTCCAGAATACGCATCACCTCGGCCTGCTGAGACTTGACCTGAGAAACAAGGGAAACGGTCAAGGTCGGGCGGTAAGTAACCGTGCTTTCCTTTCCTGGCACTGCTCTCTTGTTAAAGAACTGAACTGAGCTGCGGTCTCATTTGCATTTGTCAAGACACCGCTAACATTATTCAGATTTAGCTCAAGATTCAAAGACTGCTTCAAGAGAACAAACTAAAACAGATACACAACATACAGTACAATGAAATTAAGTGTTTCTTTAAAAACAAAATGACAGGCTAATAGCAATACAAATTTGAATGCATCTTTCCACAACTTCCTGAAAAGTCAAGTGATCATGTGAGAACATTAGATAGGACGTTTATGTACTTGTATCCATGCAGGAAATGCATTATAAAACAGTCTTCTCACCGGCTCTTTTAATGTACCAAATCAAACCATGCATTGCATGAATAGGTTTAGAAAACTGTACTTTGCTTTTAACAACCAGTGGTTTATCAACTACAAAAGGCTTAGTTGATGATTAATAATGAAACACTACATGACGAAGCTATATTCAGGAAGTTGAGTCATATCTGCAGAAACCACACCTTGAGCAACACAACAGTTAAACATTAGCCTACATTAAAATGGTAAAAGATGATTAGGGCTTAATAGTGGATTTCAATGCAAATCTCATATATTAAACATGTTTCCAACAATCCTTTCAGCATCCGCACAGGTTGACCCATTATTTACCATTAGTATTTAATACAACGGCCTGCTGCAAACACTCTACTTGCTGTCTTATTAATATATTGTTTAATTTGCTTGTGTGTGTGTGTGTGTGTGTGTGTGTGCATTTTTTAGAGTGCATTAAGCATTGGTTGCAAGTGCTATATTCTTATTTTTTTGCTATTATGATTAATATTAATTTGAATGTAAATTGCCACATGAAAGAAAATCCCATCATGTGATCTCAACATGGTGGCACCCATGAGGGGGCAACACGACTCCATGTAGAATCATTTGTTTTAATAACATTTCTCAAAAGTGTGGTCATGTGGATAATTTTAAATGCAAAAAAAATAAATACGGTGCACTTTCAGTATTTTCTGCTTTTCGCATGTTTGTAGCCCGGTGATTATAGAAACACAACAAAATCAGTTGTAAATCAAAACGCATTGTTCTTTATTCATAACAGATGTGCACAGACTGCAATGCAACTGTAGCGTGCAGCAGCTCAAGTATACATCATTCAATCTCATTTGCCATTATGTCCTGCACAGGATTTAAAGGGGACGTTTTTATTTACGCGCAAAATCAAATAATGTGTAAGGTCACACTAATGCAACATTAATATTAGAGAAGAACTACATTCAACACAGACAGACTACACGACTTCCGCTATCAAACCAATGCACATCATCCTTCAACATCGCTACAAACCCCGAATCTACAAAACACTGCGCTTTGCAATCGCTTAAAACGTCCGAGGGCCACAATAATGTCTTACTGATGCGTTTATACGTGTTATTTGTTGCAATAGCGTTTAAAGGTGGCCAGGTGCATGGTAACGAAGCAGCTGGGTGTGTCTAGAAGCCGAATCCTCCATTTCAACTGCATTTAACTCTGCATTCTTCTCATGCACTGCTCGCTTACGGAGTCCACAAGGCCACAGGTTTATCCTCACCTCTCTCGATGCAGTGACGGTGGTGTAATACAGTTTGATGCCCATAGCGTTGGTCGTAATGTCCCTTTGTGTTTCTGAAGGCGATCCGTTCCCGTTCTCTTGCTCTTCAGTCGCTGTTTCACCACAGACACCCGCAAGTCACTCATTTAAAGAGACAGCGCCGCATTTCTACACAAGGAAGTACGCTGAAGATTAAATTGGCGGCCTTTTGTTTCCCTCATGAACATGTAAACAGTCAGTTTAACAATATTATAAATAATAATAGACGACATTTATTTTCAAATAATGTCTTTATTTACTTTGCGGAATGGATTTTGTTCTCAAATTTTGCTGTATTAGCAAATATGGCTAGTATTTTGCATTTACAGTATTCTTTGTTATATTTGAATTGGCAAAATGTTTTATGTAAGGGACAGTTCACCCAAAAATGAATTCTGTCATTGTTTTTTTTTTCATCCTCTGGTTTTTTTTCTTCCTTATTGAACATAAAAGAAGATATTTTGAAGAATGTGGGTAACCAAATTGACTTTCATAGTACTCTTTAATACTGTGGAAGTCAGTGGGGCCATAAACTGATTGATTTCACACATTCTACAAAATATCTGAAGAAAGAAACTCAGGTTTAGAACAACTTGAGGGTGACTAAATGACAGAATTTAAATTTGTGGGTGAACTATCTCTTTAACCTGTTACCAAAGTCCCCTTTATTAAAATGATGTACAATAATAAACAACAACTCAACTTCTCTTGATAAATGGCATCATGTGAACTCTTCGCCTCCTCTTTTTTTATCACTTCATCTTATATTGTGTTCTTGTAGGTGCTTATTTTAAATAATCAACACGCTTACCATGATTTTATACTGATTATTGAAAACAACATTTGTAGTAATATCAACATTCAATTCCTTGTTTCCCATAAAAACTACTATTACTACTACCAATAATCATTTCAGGAGTTAACAGATATTCTAAACTACTGATCTTTTCTGTCAAAAACACATTATAAATATGAAGGAAAACAGGATAACACATGAAGAGATGTGTACATTGACCCAAATGCCCACAGTAACAGTCATGAAAGAGGAAGTTCCTCCTTCAGATAAAGTTTATCAGTGTGTTTGCAGCGGAGAGTTTGCCCTGCATTACTGCATCACACATTTTCCAGGAAACTGTCAACCGTTTCCTGTTGTACAGTCCACACGGGACATTCGTGTATTTTGACCTTTTCAGATTTGTGCCAACAAAACTATTTTAACCTAACATGAAGCAGACCACTCCAAAGAAAGCACAAGAGGGCAGTACAGCCTCACGTTGAGTGTTTACTCAAATCACACCATCATCTCCAAACAAGGTGGCCTTTCTTTCATAGAATGTTCTATGGCCCAGATGTGCGAGATATAGAAATAAAAGCACCTATATAAGAATTAAGTAATAGAAATGTGCCGTATTGTGTGTAGCATACTACTATTTAATTCAAATGTGTATTCGTTTTTCAAACTGCAACTATGGTGCAGGGTTTCTCAAAGTTTTCTGTAATTTATTTTTGTTACTATTCAACCATACAACAGCACATTTGCAAGTTCACAGTTCTTTGAAGTTAATGGTCACATGACATGCATAGTATTATTTTTAGGGTTTTATTTTAATGATTTTTTTTTTTTTTTTTAATTAATAATGTAAAAAAAATCACTAAAAACAATAATTTCTTAATAATTTGTACAAATTCAAAACATGACCCCCAATGAGAAATCGTGGTGTTATTTACTGTTCAGTATGCAGCAAGTTAGAATACATTCAGGAATGTTAAACATTATTATTCGATCAGGCTGCCATTATACACAAAACTGTGATGCACAAAAATTTGGCAACAAAGTAGGAGTTGGTTTTAAATTGTTTAATCATTACATTCAAATTCATATACTATTTAAACAGTAGTAGGCATTATACACCGTGGAACATTATTTAGAGCTTTAATTAAGGATCCTAATTGGATTGGATGTCCCTTTTACATAAAAAGCAAATGTAGCAACACTAGAAAAGAGAATACTTAGGAAAAGAGAACAACAGTTATAAATGTTGAGCTGGTGAAAGCATAAATGTGCATCTGCATTGCCTTTCCCTTTAATACCCAGATAAATGACCCTGCTTTATACTGTAAGTAGGCACTGGTTTGTGCAATAATGATTTAAAAAAATCAGTACTGTCCATTCAAATGCAACCAATCTCAATAATATAGTGCTACTGTTTGTTTTCAGTTACACGTGTGATGAGAATAATTGAGGTTCATCTAAAATGCTCATTAAGGCACAGCAGTGATCATGATTGCATTGGTAATACTGTCCCTCTTTCTTGGTCATAAAAAAAAATCACTGAGAAATTTAGACATTGCCACCCAAAACCAATATGATGCTCGATGTTATAACATTGTGTTCTGTCATTTAAAAAAGACAGCATTCATAACAAAATCAGCGATTTAGAATTACTTCAGGGAAGAAAAAAACGTGAAAACACCTAAATATTCATATATTTTTCAAATACTGTATTCTGGTTTCATAAATGTTTGCTGGCTGGTGTGTAACAGACGTACACCACAAGACCAATATTAAAGGGATAGTTCACCCTGTCTTCATTTACTCACCCTCGTCCAAAGGTTTGGTTACCAACATTCTTCAAAACCTCTTTTTTATCCTTCTTTAGAACAAAGAAAGTCATTCAGGCTGAGCAAATGATGACAATTAAAATTTTGGGGTGAAGTCTCACTTTAACAAAAGCAAAATACATTCAAGAATACTAACACAAATGCTCAGTTAAATGCATTAAGCATTTACCTAAAGTGCAGTCCTTGAACAGCACGTGTAAAACAAACATACTCATAACCTGATCCCTACCTAACACTGTACATTTTACTTTGTTGATAGGAATGTTGTTACAGCACCAACAAAAATATTGATCCAGAAACATGCAGAATTACTGACGGCTACATGGGCTTGAATACACTTTTTCATCACAAAATGCCCATAACTGTAATGCTAGCATGTCCAGATGCTGACCATCCAGCATTAATATGCAGGACAAACTATTCTATTCTTTACTTAGTTTTTCCTTGTAACTGACTAATCTTTTAACTTTTGCAAGCATATACAATGCTATCAGAGTAGATGTGATGATTGTTAAAATAAAGAGCACAACAAAGAACAATGCCTCGCCGTCGGCATGGAGTTTCACATAGAGATCTCTGCGGTTGAGGTAGTCTAAATGTGAAGCCTTGATCTGGCAAACCGTACACAAAACCATCAGTACGTGGAACACCTGATGACCCTGACCTAAGAAGTCACAGTGACCTGGGAACCAGCGCTCGGGAATGGGCTGCGTGAAGAAAAAAGCGCTGGAAAGAAAAAACGCCACTTGGCCGAAGTGAAGGAGCAGAGCAGGACTGCTTCTGAAGTCGCCTCTCGTCCAGGACAGAAACCAGATGATAAAACGATGAAACACAGGACTGGTGTCCCAAACGTAAGCAACAGATGAAGGCACCACTTGGCATACTTTACGAAACCAGGAAGGAAGACTGAAATTGCGATATTTCCCGTAACAGCAGCCGAAGCAAGACAGGCAACACAAGAAGCCAGAAATAGGCATGAAACGACCTCGTACAAGTGTGTGCCAGCTTTCCTCAATGGCGTAGTAGTAGTGCACCACTGCACTGCCATACTGATACAGCGCCACTCCTACGTAATCCAGGTAGAAGAAGCTGTAATGGCAGAGTTCAGATTTGCCCGCAAACAGGTGGGCCACGGTGCTGAAGGTCAAGTAGCTCGCCGAGGACAAGAGCAGGATGAGAAGCGGCCAGGAATGAGGGTCGTTCATGAAATCGACGGTTTCGGTTAACTGCGCGGTTTTCGCGAGGACAATTAGCGTGCCGATTAGGTGCGTCCAAACGTTTATGGTCTCGTTGTGCCGCTGTAAGAGCGACTGGAAGTAGTAGCGCCAGTTCTGGTGGAGCGGACGGTAGCCGGAGTGAATGTAGCGTTCACGGAAAAACCAGGGCACCTCCGTGTCACGCAGGGTGTCGGCCGTGGACTGTTGAGTCTCGGTGATCATCTGGGGAATCCGCCTCACCTGCTGCAGGTTAATGAAGAGTCGGCCAATCCGCTCCATAACGATTGTTGCCATGCTGAGCTCAGAACTGAGGATACACTGGCGTATCTGGGAATTCAAAGGAAAAATATATGTGAAAATATAAATATTGTTTTGGTTAAATATATAATATTTATCATAAGTACATTTAATAGGAAGCTGACAACATAATTCTAGTAATAAATATATATATATAATAGTACTCAGTGCTGGGGAAAGTTATTTTTAAAAGTTACTTTTGCATTACTTTTTGTCACCTGGGTTGGGCTTGGCTTATTTATTTTTCATAAAAGAAAACCCCAAAAGTTATATTTTTGGTGACTGTAAAGGCCCTTTCACACCAAGAATGAAATGAATAAACCTCAGGCTGAAGAAAGTGTCTCTGACTCTGCACTTACTCCCAATTTCTCTCAACACAGGTGTCAGGGAATAAATATGAAAACAAAATAACTTGCTTTACTTATTTGAAAAATATATGTTCTTGTTAATTTTAAAGTAATATATTACTTTACTAGTTACTTGAAAAACATAATTTGATTACATAACTTGTTACTTGTCATGCATTACCTCCTAACACTGTTAGTAATATATATAAAATGTATTTATTATGTATTAACAGTTCATTTAAATATTCATATAAGAATTTAAAAAAAGTCTATAGCAGCCTCTCAATATCATCTTATAAAAATGTATTATGATAATTTACAGAAACATTTGAGTAATACAAATGTCACACATATAAAGATAAAAGAGATAAATATATCTCTATGAAGATAAAGTTTTAGAAATCGGTATTTTAGAAAGTCCACAACAAAGCTACAGTAGTGGTCAGAATTATTGGCACCCTTGGTAAATATGATCAAAGAAGACTGTGCAAATTAATCTGCATTGTTAATCCTTTTCACAAAAATCTAACCTTTCATTGGATAAGAATTTAAAATGGGGGGGAAATATCATTATGAAATAAATGTTTTCCTCAAATACACATTGGACACAATTATTGGCACCCCTAGAAATCATTATGAGTAAAATATCTCTGAAGTATATTCAAATTCATATTCACAATTTTGAGCACTCTGTGGTGATTATGAACATGTAATTATCCAGCCATGACTTCCTGTTTCACAGAAATATAAATAGTAGGAAAAACAAAGCCCAAATTCCCTTAATCATCCATCACAATGAGAAAAACCTAATAATATATTTTCTGATAATAGATAATTGAGCTTCACAAGTTAGTGAAGTAATTTTCGAGAGCAGTGAAAATTCCCATTTCCACCATCAGGGCAATAATTAAGAATTTATAATCAACATAAAATGTTATGAAACTGCCTGGAAGTGGACGTGTGTCTATATCATCCTAATGCACGGTGAGGGGGAGAGTTTGAGTGGCTAAAGACTCTCCAAGGACCACAGCTGGAGAATTGCAGAAAATAGTTGAGTCTCGGGGTCAAAAAACCTTAAAAACATTTGTCAAACAACACCTACATCACCACATGTTGTTTGGGAGGGTTTCAAGAAAATCCAAAAACAAACTCCAGCATATTCAGTTATCAGACACGACTGGAACTTCAAATGGGACTGGCTTAACTGGAATAAAAAGTACCCCATGAGTACAATTAAATGTACTGCTGTACTGTACAACATGTTTGATGTTGTGGGCCTATATTTCTGCTGGAGGTCCTGGACATCTTGTTTAGACACGTCATCATGGATTCTATCAAATACCAACAGATAAATAAATTAATAAGAGACTGACTCTGTTAGAAATCGTATAATGGGCCATGTTTGGATCTTCCAACCGTACAATAATCCAAACAAAAAAATGGGTCACTGCTTCTGCTATGGCCATTCCAGTCCTCTGACCTGAACCCTGTAGAAAATGAGTGAGGTGAACAAGGTGAATCTTCTGGAGTGATTCAAAAAAATCTTCTAGCTCATCTCAATCTCTCCAGATATCTCACTGACTGGATAGGAGAAAGTGTAGAGCTGTTAAACTGGCAAATGGAGGTTTCAAAAAGTATTGAATAAAAGGGTGCCGTTAATTGTGGCCAATGTGTATTAGAGAAACAAAAAATAAATTTAATAATGATATTTTCCCCATTTTAAATTCTTATTATCCAATGAAAGGTTAGATTTCTTTGATCATATTTACCAAGGGTGCCAATAATTCTGACCATTACTGTATGATGATACAGTTATACAATATAGTTGAAATCACTTTCAAACCATTTTTTCGAGCTGATGAATGATAAAAGCATTGACAGCCAATCAGAGTAAATCCAGCGTAAAGAGCTTGAGCTTTATATCCTGACAACATAACTGCAGCGTGTGATAATAATAAAGAGAACGCTTTCATCCGCTGGTGTGGAAGCTATAGCCAAGTTATCACTATAGATATCTTTATTATTCATTATTGGAGGGAACAGGCCTTAAGACGGTTTCTGCTTTTTCACTACCCAAGCTTTACACTTTCATCATATGAGGATGTTTCGATAGCAGTCCAAAATAAAGACAAAGAGGAAGCATCGTTTGAGACAGTGGTGTCAAACTCAGTTCCTGGAGGGCCACAGCCCTGCAGAGTTTAGTTCCAACCCTGCTCCAACACACAAACCATGTAGTTTGCAAATAAGCCTGAAGGAATTGATTAGTTAGATCAGGTGTTTAATTAGGGTTTAATCTAAACTCTGCAGGGCTGTGGCCCTCCAGGACACCTCTGATATATGACATTCAACCCTAGTTCCTGTTAGTCATTGAACTGAAGGGCTTTTGGTAAACAGAAACATCTATTTTAAGTCACATATTTATATAACTGTCAGTTTATTGCAGATATAAATTCAAACTATCATTAAATGTCTTCTTTCATGTTCCATTTAAGTAAGAAATAGGCACTTTACCGGTTCAGTTAATTAAAATTAGCTCTTGCAGTTTAAGAAATTCTTAAAGAGGAGATCCAAACTTGGAGTTAGTTTGCAAATATATATGTTCATGTATATAGGCCTGACTATAAAAGTGTTAAAACCCATGTGAGAGTAAGTAAATAGGCTAATGACACAGATTTCATTAAGCTAACTTAACCACACCATTAGATAAGATAACACACTTTCCATTTTCTATGCATTAGCAACAGGTGGTCAAAAAGTTACATTGTTCCTTTTTATTGATGGAAATCATATTCAGTTCTACATGAAATCACTGGTTCTTGTGGTGAAACTGATGAATAATCCATTCAGCGTGTGTGAACAAGAGATGAATAGCCTACTAACAAAAGCACGGTTACGTTAAATCGGGCTTTCTGTGTCCTGAATTGCAGTCGGATGAAATGTAAACGTTCATACGAGGGCTGATCAAGATTGCGATCAAACAAGCACGCAGAAGCGCTTTACAGTCTAGCATCAAAACGACCACAGTATGAATGAAGCACCCCGCACGAGACAAATGATGTTTACCTTAGTCTGGTGTCTTCCGCAAATCCCGCACCAGTTAATTTCCGAGTAGGGCTGGATATTATGTGGCCGAGCTGTTCTCTTCCTCATATGTCTCTCGGTAGTCACGCCTCTTGGGCAGCGACACTGCGAGAGAAAATGATCGACATATCGTCTCATTTCTGCTGTAATCCATGCTGATGCGGTTGAGATTTCGGTTAAGGTTTACAGAGTAAAAAAATGATCATATAGAAGTCTATTAGTATATAAAAACAAATAATAAAGCAGTAAGAAAGCGTATAAACACTGTAGCTGTTTATCAGCTAGGCCTAGTCAGGGATGGGCGGTATTTCAAAGACGTATTTGAAATGCAAAATACTATTTTGTATTTAAATACATTTAATCTTAGTATTTTAAAAATACATCAAATACTTTTTGCCAATCAGCCTCTTTATTAGACTGCTGGTTTCCTGTATCAGCTAGTTCAGACATGCCACTTTCATGCATGTGAGCTGCAGCTGTATGACTCGTAATGAAATAGTCTGGATTCCTGTAAGGAAACAAGGAATAATACTGCCTTCGTGTGCTATCAAAATGCCCTATTTACAATTTCAGAAGTCCTGATCACACGCATGTCGCATTCAAGTGCTTTCGTGGAGGATGCCAGGTTCTTATTAAAGTCAAAATCGTAGATATTTAAGATATTTCATTTTGAATCAAATGTAGCATCCCATTTGTTGACAACTATATCATCATTCGCAGTGCTATCTTTGCAGTTAGCGTGTTGGTGATTCTGGATTTTCAGTCAAATACATGCTGTTTTGCTGTGCATAAAACAAATTGTTATTGCACTACTATGTGCATGACTTTAACACATGGTGATCTTTTGTGGGGGGGAAAGCATACCTGTCTCAGCAGGTTAAAGAAAAACCTAGCAAGGGGAACATAACATTAGCACATAGCATTTATTTATTTTTTGGTCAGATTTAGGTTTTATCAACTAGTCAAATGTGTTCATTAGACTTTAATCATTACTGCTTGCTATGGCGATATGGCAAAATCAATGTTGGCGATTATATAAAGTGTAAATCGATTTAAATCGTTTATATATAATCGTGTTATGCTTTTTATATATCTGTGGAGCTTTTAGTGGGCAGGAGCTATTGACACGTCAGAGTGATAAAGAAACATGGATAAATGAGTAATACACTTTCTGTGTGTGTGTATCGCAAGACAAAGATAACTATAATGCTGATAATAAAGATATCAATAAAACAATTGTTCTAAGGGTATACTCACACTAGGCACAGTTGCCTTGTACTAAAGCCCGAGCACAGTTGTCCTTTCACTAACAGACAGATATCACAGGATTATTACAGAGGTAGTTGAGGATAACGGTGGAATTTGCAGCTTTACTCACAAACTACAATACATTCATCAATAAGATGAGAACCAGAGCCATTGTAAATCTAAATGCACTCAAATTAAATCCATTTAAAAGTGTGATATACAAGATTTTTGCTGTCATAATGATAACAATAGCGCATACACAAATAGTACATTAACTGTTCCATGCTCCGGCACGGTTAGCGGTCACACTACATGCGTCCCGCACCTGAGCCACGTCTTCAAGCGGTTTAAGGTTAAACGAACCGCACTGGACACGGTACAGAGCAGTCGCACTTGTGAAATGAACTGGACTTTGGGGGTCAATCGGGCTCAAGTGTGAGTACATCCTAAATCTAAGTGAATAGAAGAGATAACTATAACCATAACAGCACAAACAATGATGAATGATAAAAACATTGACAGCCAATCGGAATCATTTCTGCTTTAAAGAGCTCGAGCATTTAGATGACACAACTGCATTGTATACCTAGAATACACTAATATAGTTATCTTTATAATGATAGTTATTGGTGTAAACAGGCCTTAATGGTGTTACTTCACTGGATGGCCAATTTCAAATGTATTTTGTGTATTTTCAAAAGACAAAATACTGTATTTGTATTTAAACACATTTTTCCATACAGTATTTTGTTTTTTATTTTAAATACATTTTGATGTATTTGTGCCCATCTCTGCCTACAGTAGATAGGTCTTTCGATGGAAATGTCCAATCTTTTTTTGTCCCTAGTCTTTATAGAAACATTACACACATTAGGGTTACAATTCATTTTTATTTTAAACTGAAACAATATGTTATTTGAACAATTTGGGGAGAGTGGGGTAAGATGAGCCATTTTTTACTTACAGTATGTGGTCCTCAAGTCAGAGGCGTAGCCATTATTTCAGAAGTGAGGGGGACAGAAATTAATCTGTAATATATATATACAACATTACAATATAACCTACCAGTCCAAAGTGTTTGAACAGTAAGATTTTTAATCTGTTTTAAAGAAGTCTCTTCTCTTCATCAAGCCTGCATTTATTTGATCCAAAGTACAGCAAAAGCAGACATGTTGTGAAATATTTGTACTATTTAAAATAGCTGTTTTCTATTTGAATATATTTTAATATGTAATTTATTCCTGTGATCAAAGCTTTTGAATTTTCAGCATCATTACTCCAGTCACGTGATCCTTCAGAAATCATTCTAATATGACAATTTGCTGCTCAAGAAACCTTTTTATTATTATTATTATTATCATCAGTATTTAAAACAGTTGAGTACATTTTTTTCCGGGATTCTTTTATGAATAGAAATATCCAAAGATCATCATTTATCTGAAATAAAAACTTTTGTAACATTATGCACTATACAATTCAAAAGCTTTTTTTTTTTAATGAATTATAGAAATTAATACTTTTATTTAGCAAGGATGCTTTAAACTGATGATAAAGACATTTATAATGATTTTCGGAATGTTATACTCATCAAAGAAACCTGAAACATTCTACTCAGCTGTTTCCAACATCATCATAATAATAAATGTTGTTTTTTGAGCAGCAAATCAGAATATTAAAATGATTTCTGAAAGATCATGTGACTGGAGTAATGATGCTAAAATGTAGCTTTGAAATCAGAGGAATAAATTACATTTTAGAATATATTTAAATAGAAAACAGTTATTTTAAATAGTAAAAATATTTCATTGTACTGTTTTGCTGTACTTTGGATCAAATAAATTGGTGAACAGAAGAGACTTCTTTAAAAAACATTAATCTTACTGTTCAAAAACGCTTGACTGGTAGTGTACAGCCAATTTAAATTGGTCTCTTATTTCTAGCTTTTAATTGGCTAAGAAATCAGATACACTGCTGGACAATAACCAATAATAATGATTCGTTTATATACTAAAAACACTTTTTATCACATAATAAGGCAGAATAGTTTCTATACTGTAATGGATACTATGTCAATTAGCACTGCATTGTTCATATTCTGTATTTATTTCCTGGAGATGACTTGAAAAACGCACATAAACCATACATTGTTGCAATCGAGTGTTTAATGTCTTGATGTTTCCAAACGTTTCTGTTTTTTATTCAGTTCATACAGCGATAGCTGGACGCTTTTGTCCATATTAGGGATTTTCTGGTACGACTTTCTGCGCGAGTTCGCCTCCTGCTTCGAGTATGAATGAAACATACACTGCATGGAGCGTTTAGTGCTCCGTGATGTTCATCTCGCCTTATTCTGGGTCCGCCTTATCCTGTCTCTTTGAATATTTATTCACACCGGCTCTTGAAAACCTCAATACAAACACACTTGCCTAAAAAAGTGCGGGGGACAAATTTACATGATATTAAAAGAGGGGAGGACAACGCATAAATAAATTGACCAGCAACCCCAAAATTGTACATATGAAAAACCCATACACAACTTTCCACGCCCATGATATTTTAAAAGATGGGCACAGACACGTCCCCCATATGTGCCCGGAAGTGATGTTGTGTAGTAGGGAAAATTAAGTGATCTAGAATATGGTCACACAGAATACGACAATAATATATGCTTTATAAGTTCTAATTTATAACCAATATGCTAGTAATATGCATGCTAATGAGCAACTAGTTAGCAGTGAATAATGTTCCTAATCTAATATGTTACTGTATGTTCTCTCTTGTGCCCTTTGCTGCAATCCTGAGAATGTGTCATTATGAATTACAGAACACAATTTTGCAACACAATGCATGCAAACCCAAAATGGCTACAAATTGTAACTGAGTTGGCCTTAGTTTCTAAGGTAATGATGCAATACTTAAATCAATAATAAGAGATAAATCACTAATAAATAATATGTGAACTCAAATATGGGATAAAATGACACATTTTAATTAAAATAAATAATTTTAGCAATACTTTGCAGTAGTACAGAAATGATCACCATTTCTGTGTCTTGGATAATATTTTCACAGCCTTGGATAATTGTTTTGACTGAGCAGTATCTTCTTTGTGAAGCATGCATCCACTGACATCTACTTTTTATAACAGCCTTAAAATAACATCTAGTTCGGGCGTTTATCCCTTACTGAAAACAGCAAACCAGATCTTCACACCAAGACAGTCTTAAAATCCACTGGACATCTCAGGAAAATAAAACAATGTCTGTGTTACAATCAGCAGTTGGAGTTCCCATGAGCTCTGCTAGAGGGAACTCAATCCCTCACCATTACCACTCACACCGGACTCCATTTTCCAGGTTCCCTCCACCCAGAAACTCATTATCAGTTCACACCTGGACTATTTAAGATGCCCACACACACACACTCACATTGCTGGATACTGTTTAGCCTGTAACGTTGTCTTATTTTCTACCCGTGTTTCCCTTGCCTTGCTTTAACTATAAGTACTTTATAAGTATGTATGTGTTCCTGTGGCTCAGTGGTAGAGCATTGCATTAGCAGCGCAAAGGTTGTGGGTTAAATTCCCAGGGAAAACACATACAGACAATAAATGTATAACCTAAATGCACTGTAAGTCGCTTTGGAAAAAAGCGTCTGCTAAATGCATAAATGTAAATATAACTAGCCTTGCCTAGCCTTCGTGTGTTTTATCTTGGTCTGTTTGGGTGCTTCTCAAACAGAAGGCTGCATCCTACGAAGGCTGCATATCTCGGCTGCCACGACATCAAATGATGTATCATTTGCGACCTTCAATCACCCACAATCCTTTGTACCCATTCCATTTCATGAAAATAAACTGACGAAAAACAAGTCAGTACTGAGCTTGTATGAATTTATTATGAAATGTAAGATAAAAATTGCGTTTTCGGACATGAAAGCATAGATGTTATTTTTTGTTTTGGTGTAAAATACAAAAAAAAAAAACAGTTTCAGTGACACGATCTGGAACTCTATTGTAATGAGGAAGTAAATTCAAAACTGTGTTTTTTCACAACTTACACTACACAGTGATCCTCACAGGCATCTCTATTGTTTTGATGATGGAGTAATCCTGTGTTTGCATCTCTAGCATCTGGAGTCAGTGGGCAGGGCTAACGAGGCAATAATATAGAAGTAGGCATTG
Organism: Ptychobarbus kaznakovi; assembly: GCA_027422405.1. Taxonomy (NCBI): domain Eukaryota; kingdom Metazoa; phylum Chordata; class Actinopteri; order Cypriniformes; family Cyprinidae; genus Ptychobarbus; species Ptychobarbus kaznakovi. Next base: position 24,173,345 of record CM049802.1, on the reverse strand, counting down.
ATTTTCTGTTATAGGGGCAGTCTTTTATTGCACTAGCCGGGCGGGGCCTCTGGCTATAAAAGCGACCGCTTCGCCGCTGCATCTCAGATTTCTTCGAAGGAAGCGACTGAGGCGTGCAGCTCATAGGACGGCCAGAAACGCAGTACTCGTTCCCATATCTCAGGGAACCGAGGTTACGATAGTAACCGAGTAGGTTCCCTTTCGATATTTCACTCGTACAATCACGCCATGCTATGAGGGGAAACGACTCCAAACCAAGACTCACGTGGGAGTAAGACCCAGGGGAGTCAATAGAATACACCAAGCACAGGCTTAGCCATCAGGGTTTTGTCCCGTATAGTTAATACCTGGTGTCCATATAATATGGACAGACCAAGTGAAGGAGGGACTTGAACAATGTTGGTCAAGTGAACCCATAAGACTGCTAAACTAAGCATAACGGACTCTGGCCTGTAAGGCAGGGACATCCAGGTTGTAAAACCTTACAAATGTGGAAGGCGAGGACCAGCCGGACTCCACACAAATTTCCGAAATGGACACCCCGCTGGACCATGCCCAGGAAGAGGCGATGCCTCTGGTGGAATGGGCTCTGACTCCGATGGGGCACTGCAAGCCTAAGGAGGAGTATGCTAGGGTAATAGCATCCACTAACCACCTAGAAATTCTTTGCTTCGTAACAGGGCTACCTTTAGCGTGGTTACCGAAGCTGACAAAAAGCTGTTCTGATTTCCTGTATGAGGCAGAACGCTCAATGTATACCCTCAGGGCCCTGACGGGGCAGAGCAGGGACAATTCCTGGCCATCCGTCGAAGGGGAAAGCGCGGAAAGCGCTATGACCTGGGCTCTGAATGGAGTGGAGAGCACCTTAGGTACATAACCCAGCCTTGGTTTCAGGACAACCTTGGAGTCATTAGGCCCAAATTCCAGGCAAGCAAGGTTGATGGAAAGGTCCTGCAGGTCTCTTACTCGCTTGACCGACGCCAGTGCTAACAGCAGGGCAGTTTTAAACGAGAGTACGCTGAGGCTCGTGGATTGCAATGGTTCAAACGGGGGGCCCTTCAAGGCCCTTAGTACGGTTGGTAAGTCCCAAGGTGGAACTGTACGAGGACGCAGGGGGTTAATTCTCCTTGCGGCTTGTAAAAACTGGACCACCGCATTATTTCTGCCCACCGACCGGCCAGCAATAGGGGCATGGAAAGCCGTTATGGCTGCCGTTTAAACTTTGATGGTGGATGAGGAATGCTGTTTATCTAGCATCTCCTGCAGAAATGAAAGAACCACTGACACATCGGAGGTGACTGGATCTAAGTCGCGGTCTTGACACCAAGCAGAGAAAACAGACCATCTCAGAGCATAGAGACATCTGGTAGACGGGGCTCTAGCTTCTGCCATCGTGCTTAGGACATGCTCTGGGAGGTCGAAAGGCTCCCGTTGAGCGGCCACACATGCAGGGCCCATACCTCGGGCCATGGATGTCATAGCGTGCCGTACGCTTGAGAGAGGAGGTCCCGTTTCAAGGGGATTGGCCACGGGGCTGCTTCGAGCAGCTGGAATAACTCCGACACCCACGGCTGGTTCCTCCAGAGGAGGGCTATTAGAATAAGCTTGTGCGGTTGCTCCCTAACTCGCCTGAGTACTTGCGGTAGCAGAGTGATTAGAGGGAAAGCATAGAGCGGAAGACTGGGCCACTCGTGGGCCAGGGCATCCATGCTTTTTGTGACAAAGATTGGGCAGTGAGAGTTGTCTTCGGAGGCGAAGAGGTTTACTTAAGCTCTGCCAAAGATTTCCCAGATTTTCTGAACCGAGAGCGGGTGGAGCATCCATTCCTCTGAGGAGACATTGTTCCTTGACAACATGTCTGCTCCTTGGTTCATTTTATCCGGCATATGCGTCGCCCTCAGTAAGCGCAGATTGGTCTGAGCCCACACAAGAAGGTCATTCGCCAGCGTACAGAGGCGCTGCGAGACGAGGCCGTGATTTATGTATGACACCACGGACCTGCTGTCTGAGCGTACTAGCACATGGTGTCCCCTTATGTCCGGCAGGAAGAATTGACAGGCATGGCACACTGCTAGCATTTCTAGGCAGTTGATGTGCAGGCCCGACTCCTTTCGGACCAAAGACCGAAGGTCGGTTTGCCTTCGCACAGCGCTCCCCAACCCTTGTTGGAAGCATCTGTCGTGACAACCTTCCTTCTGTGCGCCGTGTCTAAGATCACGCCTTGCTTTAGCCAGAGGAGGTCCCTCCAACGGGCCAGGGCTGATACACAGGCCCGAGTCACCGTTACGCGGTGGCGTCCGTGATGCCAAGCCGCGGATGGAACCCTCTGCTTCAGCCAGAACTGGATGGGTCGTATGCGAAGCAGACCCAACTGAAGTACTGGCTACGCAGCAGCGTATAAGCCGCTGCCATAAGGCCCAGTATTTTCTGGAAAGATTTGAGCGGACGGGCAGCCCCTTCCTTGAAGGAAGCCGCGTGGCACTGAATCTTCGTGGCTCGCTCCGCTGAGACAGTTGCTGTCATCTGCACTGAGTCGATAACTGTGCCCAGGAACACTACTCGTTGGCTGGGTGACAGTATGCTCTTGGCAAAGTTGACCCTGAGCCCCAAGCAACATAAGTGGCTGAGGAGGAGGGTCTTGTGCAATGTTGTAACTGCCTCTGACTGGGCCAGAATGAGCCAGTCATCGAGGTAGTTGAGGATGCGAATTCCCATCTGTCGCAGAGGGGAGAGAGCCACGTCCATGCATCACGTAAAAGTGCGGGAAGCCAGGCAAAGCCCAAACATGAGGCCCTTGTATTGATACGCCACCCCTTCGAATGCGAATCTCAAGAATCGTCTGTGATGGGGGGCTACCTGGATATGTAAGTAAGCGTCTTTCAGATCCAGCGACATGCGAGAGGATCTGCTACAAAGTGATCATCCTGAACGACCTTTTTACGAGGGCATGATTCAGGAGTCTGAGATCTAGAATAGGTCGCAGGCCACCGTCTTTTTTGGGGACGAGGACGTAGCGGCTGTAGAAGCCTGGCTCGCTCTGGGCTGGACGAACGATTTCTATGGCTCTTTCTATGGCTCCTTTTTCCAGGAGATTCATCACCTCTGCGCGGAGGACTTGAACGTCCTCACTGCGCACTGTGGTGGCAAGCACACTGCGGAAGCATGATGGTCTTCAAGCGAATTGGAGTGTATAATCTCGTCTTATCGTAGCCATTACCCACTCTGACACACCGGGGATGGCCTGCCAGGCCTCGGCCCGCTTGGCAAGGAGGTTGAAACAGCTCTAAAGACTGGCTGCATAAGGGCGGGACGCTTATGGTAGGCAGAAAAATATATTTGCTCTCTTTTTGAAAATGTATGTGTTTAATTTTGTCCGCTATCACACCTGTTGGATGCCCGGGCACTAAAGTGGGCCCATGGGGAACCATTAACACACTTTTCTCTGCACCCAGCGCTGAGCGGGACATTAAAGACTGCTTGCGGGGTGGTCCGGCGGAAGCGAGACTCGGGCCCCTCTTCTTTCTGCCTGGCTAAACAGGAGGACGTCTGAGGTGCCGGATCCAAGGCGATCTTGGGCCGGGGTCCTTGGTGCTTCAGGATGGGGTAGCGTCGTGCCAAGCGTGAATGCCCTCTATCCTGCCGATCCTTAACAGGTCGGGGCTCAGGAGTGGCTGCCGTTGGCTTACCTGTCTGCTGAGTCGGCGCAGGTTTAGGGCAACTGGAAGCAGCAGAATAGCTGGTGTGTTTGGGGAGGAAGTGTCGCATCACTTGAGACGACTTCTGAGCCTCCATGAAGCATTCCGCAAAGCCCTCCACAGCTGGTCCAAACAGGCTGCATGACGAGACCGGAGCGTAGAGGAAGGGAACCTTGTCCGCCTCTTTCATCTCCGTCATCGTGATCCATAGGTGGCGTTCCAACACTAACTGGCTGGACATTGACCGCCCGATGGCCTGAGCGGTGGCTTTGGTGGCGCGTAGGGCCAGGTCTGTCGCGCTCCTCAGGTCCCTGAGTGAAGCTGCATCCAGACCGGCCTCCTCACTGGCGAGCATCTTTGGCCTGGAAGACCTGGAGCACAGCCAAAGAATGTAGCGTCGAAGCCACTTGTCCAGCTGCCGAGTAGGCGCATCCAGCGAGTGCAGAAGTGGCTCTGCACAACTTGGACGGATGGCTCGCCCTCGCCTTCCATCCGATAGACTCATCCAGAGGGGGCAGGCGTTCATATCCTTTCTCTTCAGTGCCGTTAACGGAGGTGAGGGCAGTGGAGGCAGAAGGACGGATGCAAGACGAGTAGGGGGCGCGCCACGATTTAGTGAGCTGTCTTGGACTTCAGGAAAGAAGGGGGACGAGCGTTGGCAGGGGGCTTGATGGTGCCCCGGGAGAAACCACTCGTCCAGCCTGCTGCGAGATGGCTCCTCAGGCAGAGACCACTTGAGCCCGAGCTCATTGACAGCCTTTGTCATGATACGGATGAGCTCCGTTCTGAGTCTGGCGTTGCGTGAAGAGGACGGCAGCAAGAGGGCGGGGTCAGTCAAAGAGCCTGATAACTCCTCTACATCCAAAGCCACCAGAGAAAGGCTGTCATCCATCTCGCCGTCACTCCCACCGAAAGAGTTCATATCGCTCGCAGCCGCGGAGGAACGCTGATCATGCTGCGTGAAGAGGACCGGCGAATGCTCTCTCTGCGGTGACGACGAGGCACGCGGGCATTGAGCCGACATGGGCTCGCTTGTCGCCAGCCACTAGAATCCTCTGCCCCACTGTTTTTTCCTCACAGGTCCCTGGGAGGAAGAAAACAGGGAGGGCGCGAGGGACGGAGTCACTTTCTGCAAAGAAAGCTATCCACGAGCGCAGAGAGGCGAGACTGAAACTCTTGCAATGAGAGCAGATTTCCCCAAGCATGACACACTCTCAGCGTGACTGTCATCTGCGTGCAGGGAGTCCTGCATGTCTTACAATGATGGCGCGGCATTTGCAACAACGCCGCGCTGAAATTTTCTCTTTTGTGAGGCTCTTTTAGATCGTCGCCGGATAGCGCTGGGATAGACCGGATCTGATTGCTGCAAGACCTGCAAGAGGGGATAGACCTCTTGCAGCTAATTGCTGCAAGAGGTCCATTCCAGCTGCTGAGGCATTTAAATGGCGAATCTCGGCGTCAGCGAAGAGTCAGCGAGGAAGGGTCTTCGTCGCTGAAGAGAACAAATCTGAGATGCGGCGGTGAAGCGGCCACTTATATAGCCAAAGGCCCCGCCCATTTTGGTGGCCTGCATAGCCATAGGCTCGCTCAACACCGCCGCAGAGCCATTGGTTCGTTTTTATAGCACTGCATGAACCAATGGACGTGCAGTTACACTGCATGATTAAAAAAGGCTTCAGTTGAAGAGGAAAACATTTGTTTTTCTCATACGC
>CM049802.1:24163989-24167838 GCA_027422405.1 Ptychobarbus kaznakovi | reverse complement strand
TACTGACAAAATGTTTGACAGAAAAAAACGTAACTGTTTAATTTATTATTAAAATGACATAAATAAAACTCAATGTGTCCAACAAATACAAATAGATATGTACAAATGATTTCTCTATTGCAGACAAAACTACGGGGTCACTTTCCAAAGCGTTTTCACCATTTTTTTTTTTTTCAAACAAAACTACGGGTCCGTTTTCCCAAAGCGTTTTTTTTTCATTATTTTTCCCCTCCGTTTTCTCACCGCTCTACACGCACGTGTAAGATTGTTACTGTTACATACTGTAAAACCATGAAAATGGGCGTTAATTTCTATTTATTTACACACATATACATTTTAGTCAGTCAACAGTACAGTTTGGTCTTATTAATCTTTTAGATAATATTATTAAGAACAATAAACACCATAATTGGCCCCATTTTTATGGCTAACGTCTTAAATTCATACGATGGTTTTTGCAAATATAGATACTCTGTGATGAAGTGATTGTCTCTCGTCAGATCTTGATTGCGTTATCTTGTGCCATGATACCATACAGATATGAATTCATGAAATCAACCCGTTTCCTTTCGCACAGGCCTTCTGATTGTCGAAACGACGAGAGGCTCTTCTACATTTCCTCTGGAAGTAGACTTCTGACCAGCGATTGTAGGATCTTCACCTCAGATCAAGTCCTGAAAGTCACAGTCTGAAGTCAGATGGATCTCAGTAGCTCTGTGCCACGGGCGTCCAGGACGCTGTAAGCCTGGCGATGGAGCTCTCAAACTGGGCGTCTCCAACGCCAACCTCGCTCAGGCCAGGGTCATACATAGAGGAGGGAGAGGACACGGGCAGAGAGGAGGTCAGCCCTGAGTAGGACACAGAGGAACCGCGCAGGAACTGAGACGTCAGGCCGCCCGCGATGGACCCCGATGCTGAGCCCGACGGGGCGAGGGTCGTCCCTGCAACGGACCACAAGCTCGGGTACTGGCTGTAACGCAGGAAATGCACGGTTAGCCAGTGAATCCACCTTAGAGAGATCTTTGTTTAGATGTAGGAAGCACTGACCTGGTGTTGGAGGTGGTGTTGGTGGTGTGGGCCAGGTTGCCCATGCCACTGGAGTTGGGTATCTGCAGCGCCGACCAGCTATCGTGAGAAGCAAGAGTTCCTGAAGAGTTGTCCATGTAGTTATCTACAAACACAACACAAGCAATAAATAAATGGATCAAATAAAAACCTACACTAGAAACGACACAGGCTCCACAAGGTGGATTTCACAGAACAACAAATGTGGTTCCTCAAGAAACCTTTCAGAGAATATTTCTTAAAAGAACCATTTTTTTTGGTGTGAAGAACATTCTAACAATCTAAATAACTTTTTGTGGAATGGATGTTTGAGGTTCTTCATGGAGCCATCGATGCCGGTCAAGAAGCTCTTTTTACGAGTGTATAATGGACTGACACATGTCTCAGAGTTAATTGTCTCTTACTGCTGGTAGTGCTGCGGTGGGGGTAATGGCTGGGATACGGAGCAGCTCTGTGGTTTCTCAGGCTGGAGTATCTCTCGCAGTACGAGCCAGAGGAGTGAACGGGGGCCCCATTGAACTGAGGAGGGCTGCTGCTGGGGCCCATAGGGCCGTTACTGGGCAGGAACCACCCACCGACTGTTGGAGGAAGACACATGTGTTAAATATGCTAAAGACACAGTTTGAGGGGAGTTATTTGTTCATGAAGTACTGGATTACTTACGTTGCGAGTATCCAGATTGCTGGTTGTCAGTGCTGTGGTCTGGGACTTCCTTGTGGTCACTTCTGTTGATGTGACAACACATAAAGTTCAGTTTTAATAATGTTAATAAGTATATAACAAAATCTAAATACATTTTATAAAGAAATGATGTACCTTTCTTTGGCATCCAGGAAGGCTTTGGCAAATGGGTTGTGCTTGATCTTCAGAGCTGTGATCTGAAAAGTAATTAGAGCAAATTAATATAAAGGAACGTTTTCTTTATGCAACATTTTAAAGGTTGAGGATGCATCTCAAGCTTTATTTAATAAACACCCACCTCTTCATTCTGATAAGCTGTGACTGCAATAAACTGAGTCGCAGGAAAAGACTGACTGCTGATCATTTTCTGGACCCCACCGACTTTCACAATGTGAATCCTGGGTTCGTATTTGTGCAAAGAGTTCAACATAATCTAAAAAATATATATAATAATTGTTATGAAATTTCATACTGGATATAATTTAATTATTATTTAAAAGAATAGCATTTGTGTTGCGTTTTTATTTATGCTTTTTTTTCTCCATTGAGAACTAAAGAGTCTTTACCTGTCCTCCTCCATTGAGTTTATTGGAGAGTTTGACTTTGCTGAAGGAGGCGGGCGCTTTCATCCAGTGTGCGCCGAAGTTGGGTGAGTCTGGATGGATGTAGACACAGCTCGGGCTCTGCGGTTCGGGTTTCCCTCCCGGCACCCATTCACCGTTCACATATTTCCACCGATTATTATCGGCCGCCACGAAGTCCAGCAGGACCGAGTACATAGCGTTGGGGTCCAGACCGCTGACACTGGCTCTGAGCACGGGAAACATTCGCCTAGACACCAAAAATAAAAAAATATAAATAATAAATAGACTGGTCAAAAACATTTCATTAGCATTTAAACTCTAAACGAATAATTATTATCCACTAATTATTGACTATTATTGTTCGATAAAATTAGTCCGCTAATAAGCGATCGTACTTTACAAAAATGTTCTCTAGCCATGAGCGAGGGGCAGCGAAACTTCACCTAATGCGTTCCTGCTTTTTCCTTTTAGATAAATTAGGAGCATTCATGAAAAAAAGTGCAAAACTGCATATTTTCTTTCAATAAAAGGAAGCGTTTTGGTGCATCTCGCCAAATCTCAACTTACCTTCCCGTTTTAGTGACAATCATTTCATTGGTGAGCTCTTTAAATTTGCCCCATAACTCCGCGTCTTCTAGGGAAAGTTTAATATCCCGCTCCGACGCGTCGCCCTTCTCGCTGCCCTTCTGAAACTCGCTCTCCACGACGCTCAGGAGGTGATCCAGGCGCTGGTCGGGACTCGAGGAAGACATATTTCCGATCCAATCAATAGAAGTCCGAAATCACTAAATCCCGTTGCGTTGCGATGCTTTGACACCGCGTCTCAATCTGCGCGTTAACGCGCCGGATCCTTTTTAAAGGGCCGATACGGAGCTCCCGCTGTTACGGGGCGTGACCCGCTGCGCCAGACCAGGCCCATCGCGCCCTAATAGCGCCCGATAATATGTCGCCACAAAACGGATAGGCTATTCTCGACATACACAGAGGCCCATTACAAGTGTTTGAAAGTCCACAGTTAATGAAAAAGGTTTAAGATATAGGCCTTTTGTGTAAAAGGTTACACTTTATTTTTTTAAGGTGTCATATTATTTAATATTAATATTAATTAACTGCATGTTGCCTACTTACTATATGGTTAGGGATAGGGTTACCTGCATATAATTATGCATAATTAATTGTTAGTATACGTAACATGTGTAACAAAGACACCTTAAAATAAAGTGTTACCAAAAAAATAGCCTAAAAGGGACAATGCCACAAGGAGCACAACTTCAGATGGGCCTATTAAACTGATCTGTAACAATTCATTCAGTTAAACTACTGTTTTTGAATTTAGCAACTCTTTTTCGTTTATTTTTTATTAACAATAATTATTATTAGGCCTATTATTTAGCCACTTTTACACATTTTGAACTTTGGTATTTGTTCTTCTGATTTTATTGGGCATACTATTACATTTTTTAAATGTAGCTATATATATATGTATTTTTTGTATGTGTTATTATTCGAATGATTTCAC
>CM049802.1:24156489-24161489 GCA_027422405.1 Ptychobarbus kaznakovi | reverse complement strand
TGCTGAAGAAATATAAAGCATCATAGTTGATCATGTTCTTGTGGGTGGAATGATCATAAGGAAAGCTACCTGCAGGCTCATCTACAGGGTTTTACACTACTTACACATTACACTTGCAGTACATTGTAGCAGTATTTCAGATGAGAGGACTTTCACTATTCTTTACTGTAAATACTGTGCCACACACCCTCAAACGCCTAACTGTTGAATTGATTTGTAGCCAAGTCATTTTTACATGTATTTGTGCAGAACTGAGAGTCGACTGTCTAGGGGAGGCAGAGAAAATCTTTTGTCAGAAGACTAAAAAAACTCTTATAGTATAACAAATAAGGATATACTAATACTATAATGCAACTTGGCAGAGGATGCTGTATTTGTTTACTTATTGATGTACAGTAATGACTGTTATAGGATTATTGTTTTGCTGATTTCATTGAAATGTGTCTGGTGTTGTTTTATCATTATTGCAGTTATTTGATGTGCTGTGATGTAAAGAGCTCATCATTTGTACATTTGCTGATTGTCATCGTTCATGGGGTTAGCGTGTCTAGTTTTGAGGCCTTGAGTATGTTCGACCAGCTTTGTCTGTTTCTGTATTTCTTAGACTTGTAAGTTGCCTTACAAACAAAGACAATGTTGTCTACTTATTAGACTAACTTAACATCAATGATTTTCATTTTTAAACAAGTATTAAAAAGGTCACAGGACATAATTTGAAACACATTGGAAAAGCATTACAAGCCTTTTCACTAACAAAAGTGTGTTAGCTGAACAATAAAAGAGATATGAGACTTTACTCAGTGACTTGGGTCGAGTGAACTCTAAAAAGCTGTGCAGCAAGTTGCCTTGACATTTTAAGTTAAGTCCACTTTTCATTTTTACAGTGTGTGCTCTTGTTCATATCATCCTGAGATTCTGACTGCTGTCATCCTTTAAGCTGCTGAATGTACACACTTGGATAAATGTGTGCTTTTTCGGCTCATTTTGTGATTCTTGAGGTAGTTATATTGTGTGTTTGTGTTTTCTGAGTGAGAACATGGTTAAACCTGTGCAAAATGATGCCGTTCTTGTGTAGAGTTTTGCAGAAAACACTGAGCAAATTGCAGCGTGTGTGAAAGCAGGTGAAATGTGTTAAAAGTTTTGAGAAACGTGTCTTTGTTTCGAGAACTGTGAATCAGTTATAGTGTGTTAGCAATCGAGAAAAACTGTAATATCTGTGGAGACAGTCAAACTCCAAAATGCACTGTTATTTTCGTATTGTGTTGATGAATAGTGCTATTTTTCATTATTTGATTCATTGAAAGTTCAAAATGTATTTATTTATTTGAGATCTTTATGAATATTAGAAAACGTAAATGCACTTTTTGATTTAGTTTAATATCTTTGCTGAATAAAAGTATAATTTAACTTTTCAAATTGATTCTTATTGACCCCAAGCTTTTGATTTTGTTGTTTACATTTTTAGAGTTTAGCAGATGCATGCAATTCCATATAGAGTTAATATAATAAAGACTACTTTTACTTTGTTTTCTATTGCTATTTTATTATTTGTCACTGTTTATTTTATTTTGTTTTATTGTTAATATATGTCCATCATGTTATAATATAATTTTGTCTAATCCAAAATAACTATTCGGAAGTTTCTGTTCATTTTCATTTCTGTTATTACGTATTATTAATATTAAAATTATTAATAATAATTTGTATTATTATTAAAATTAAATATCAATTAAAATGAGAAATGTTGCCTCAGATACTAAGTTTAAATTAAATTAAATTATTTAAATTATTTTGTTAATTTTATGAAAATGGGTTTCTATGGTTTAAGTTTTAGCTTTAATTTTAGTTTCTAAGTAAATAAAATACAATCAAATTAAAATTTCAAAATAAAATTAATAATGGTTGGTTAATTTATTTTACAAGTGTATTACAGTCAGTTAGAATCTACCTTGGTTTCAGTAGCACAATAGTGACTGTATTGTAAGTGTGTTTTTAGCAGTGCAGGAGTGTGTGTGTGTGTGTGTGTGTGTGTGTGTGTGTGTGTGTGTGTGTGTGTGTGTGTGTGTGTGTGTGTGTGTGTGTGTGTGTGTGTGTGTGTGTGTGTGTGTGTGTGTGTGTGTGTGTGTGTGTGTGTGTGTGTGTGTGTGTGTGTGTGTGTGTGTGTGTGTGTGTGTGTGTGTGTGTGTGTGTGTGTGTGTGTGTGTGTGTGTGTGTGTGTGTGTGTGTGTGTGTGTGTGTGTGTGTGTGTGTGTGTGTGTGTGTGTGTGGCACAGACTCGCTCCCCCGCTCTCAGACAGATGTGGATTGAGTCCTGAGATGCGTCTGTCACTGCTGCGTTTCCACTTCAAGTTCAGGAAATCTAAACTTTCCTCTCCTAATCACCCTGGCCTTTGAAAAGGATAAGAAAGGCTGGGGGGACAGTAATTGTTCCCCTCTCCCTCTCTCTCGCCCCCCTCCATGCACTAGACGTCAGGCCTTTTGGATGCTAATGAGCGCGGGAGAGAAGATGGCTTTGCTTCAGAAGCCTCTGATGAACTTCATCCTGTAGGACACAGTGAGGTGAGAGCTGAAGAAACCCACAGATTCAAGATCTGTATTTGTCACATACACAATTATACAGTGAATATATAACCAGCAGTGAAATGTAAGGTCACAGACACAGACAACAGACAAATCCCAGAGGAACCGCTCTGGAGGAATTACATGCTTTGACAAACTCTATCTGACACTGAAGACACTTACTCTTGATGACGGCGATTGCAGATAATGTGCACAGACATGTTTTCAATATTCATTTTCAAGAGGTACTCGGACTTTGAAAGCTTTATATGATTTTCTAAAACTAAAAATATAGCTAATTTTACATTTGAACTTTTTTTTTACTTGGTGTTGGTGTGGACCAAAAAAAAAAATAATAAAAAAAATATATATATATATATTTTTTTTTTACACACTATTGTTGAAAAGTTTGGAGTCGATAAGGCTGCATTTATTTGATGGAAAATACAGTAAAAATATTAACAATGTGAAATATTATTACAATTTAAAATAACCATTTTCTATTTGAAATCTGTTAAACTATAATTTATTTCTGAGATCAAAGCTGATTTTTCAGCATCATTACTCCACTCTTCAGAGTCACATGATCTTCAGAAATCATTCTCATATGCTGATGTGCTGCTCAATAAACATTTCTGATTATTATCAGTGTTAAAACAACAGTGATGCTTCATATTTTTGTGGAAACCATGATACATTGTATTTTTCAGGATTCACAGATGAATGGAAAGTTCAAAAGAGCAGCATTAATGTGAAAAATAAATATTTTTTAACATTATAAATGTCTTTACTGTCACTTTTGACCAATTTAATATCAATGTAAAATGTCCTTTGCACAACAAAGTATTACTTTTTATATAAAAACGTTTTTTTTTACTATTGTACTATTGTATTGTATTATTATTATTATAGTATACACTATTTACATACATGCAAACAATTTCATACATACATCATATAATACAATATACATTACTTTGTTTCTTTTTCTATTACTATTTTATTATTTGATGCTGTTTTCTCTGTTATTTATTCAATATAAAAGCGAGATGTCTAATCTAGAGCCTCATCAACTCTCTCACACCAACATAATAATTCATGATAAAATGCAATCAAATGATTATTTTCACAGTGACGTGTAAGTTATGTATTGAAGTAAGAATAACAATCACTGAATAGTTGACTATATTTCGGGACCAGTTGTCTCTATGTCTAATATTAATAATATATGTAGTCATGGAGACATGTGTGTGATCTCACTGGAGTGTGATCTGGTGTGTGTGTGTGTGTGTGAGAGTGTGTGTCTGTGTGTGTTGTGTGTTGTGTGTGTGTGTGTGTAGCACAGATAATTCAGAGAGATATTGTTTTTGTGGACACCCTGACACACTCACCGTGTGTCACAAACATTTAAAAACACACTGCACAAGCACATCTGAGCTCAGTGTTGTGTGCACACACACACACACACACACACACACACACACACACACACACACACACACACACAACACACACACACACACACACACACACACACACACACACCTCACACACACACACACACACACACACACACACACACACAGCACACACACACACACACACACACACACACACACACACACATATACACACACACACACACACACACACACACACACACACACACACACACACACACACACACACACACACACACACACACACACACACACACACACACACACACACACACACACAAACACACACACACACACACACACACACACACACACACACACACACACACACACACACACACACACACTCATGGTGCACAACAGATTGAAAAAGGAAACATGTTTGTTGCCACAACACACACACACACACACACACAACACACACACACACACACACACACACATTCCATGTGCACAACAGATTAAAAAGGAAACATGTTTGTTGCCAACATGTTTAATTGCATACAAACATAAGAGTTTTAACTTCCTCTTTCCGTTTTGGTTCCTCTCAGACTGGCTTTGAATGCAAGCGATTTGAATCACAGTGATGTTCTACTTGAATGCACATGGAAACAATGTGATTATAAATACAGTGTATGTGGAAACGTGTCAGCAGTGAATATGCATGTGACTGATGCTGCAGGTGTAACGCTGATGCTTCACTTCCTCTCAGCCTCTGGTAATAATGTCGTCATCATGAGGACACTTGTGCCTACAGGCTAAAAATGGCATCATTCTTCATCAAATCCCAGTAGACAGATATTATTGAAACGTGCCACTGTCCAGTTTTGCTTATTTTTTCACTACCAGTTTGCAGAGGTGGGTATACTGTACTCAAGTACAAGTAAAAGTACTTGTTGAAATATTTACTCAAGTAAAAGTAAAAGTAATAGTCTCTGAATAGTTACTTGAGTAAGAGTAAAAAAGTAACTAAAGTAACAA
>CM049802.1:23956489-24151489 GCA_027422405.1 Ptychobarbus kaznakovi | reverse complement strand
ATATTCTAGAAGACTGGCCACTTTCTGAAATGTGCTATGAATGTTAATTATGAGACAGAAATGGTTGGAGCACAAGGTAAAATCAATAGGATTACATGCAAATCACCCCCCTGTGAAAAAGCAGTAGCATACTTTAAAAAAAAGAGCATGTATTGTGGAAATATTATACAATACACTTTAAAGGAATATACTCGTGTGAGAACTGGATGTTTTTGGACACTCATGTTAGTTGCAATTAAATGAATATGTATCATGTTTTAATTTATATTACATGCAATTAGTTGAACTTTAAAGTACTTTTAGTCCACTAAAGTGCTTTTATATTTCATATGCAATTTCATAATTACATCTGTTGTCTTTGAAATGTGTTTAAAGTACTGCTGAATGAACTGACAAGCATTTCTAATAAACTAAAATATACTTTAATGTCTTTCTATTGAACATTTTGTCACATAATTAAATATATTTGTAACTATATTATAATATATTTATAACTATTTTTTAAAGAAAGCAACTTTAAATGTAATATTGAATAACACACTACAGTTAAAATGAATGAAGTGCTTTACATGTGTTTAGTCAACACATCAAAATAAGTGTGCTTCATTAAAACATGACAAAATATTAATAAACATGACTTAAAATGATTTACTTCAAATTTGATATTACAATCCTATACTTTTTAAAGTTTTATTTCATTAATACGATATTATCTGCAAGTACAGTTTATAGATAGATGGATGGATGGATGGATGTATATATAGATGATAGATGGATGGATGGATGGATGGATGATATGGATATGGATGGGATGGATAGGATGGATGGATGGATGGATGGATAGATGATAGATGATGGATGGATGGATGATGGATGGATGGATAGATGATATGATGGATGGATGGATATGATGATGGATGGATGGATGGATGGATGGATGATATGATGGATGGATGGATGATGATGGATGGATGATGATGGATAGATGGATGGATGGATGATGATGATGATGGATGGATGGATGGATGGATGGATGGATGATGATGGATGATGGATGATGGATGATGGATGGATATGATAGATGGATGATGATGGAGATGGATGGATGGATGGATGGATGGATGGATAGATGGATGGATGTAGATGATAGATGGATGGATGGATGGATGGATGTAGATGATAGATGGATGGATGGATGGATAGATGGATGTATAGATAGATGATGGATAGATGGATGGATGGATAGATGGATGGATGGATAGATGGATGGATGGATGGATGGATGATGGATGATGATAGATGGATGATAATGATGATGGAGATGGATGGATGGATAGATGGATGGATGATAGATGGATGATGATGGAGGATGGATGGATGGAAGATGGATGGTTGATGGATAGATGATGATGGATGGATGGATGAGATGGATGGATGGATGGATGATGGATGGATGGATATGGATGGATGGATGATGGAGATGATGATGATGGATGGATGATGGATGGATGGATGGATGGATGGATGGATAGATGGATGATAGATGGATGTGATGATGGATGGATGGATGATATATAGATGATGGATGGATGGATGGATATATATAGATGATAAGATGGATGGATGGATGATATAGATGATAGATGGATGGATGGATGGATGGATGGATAGATGATAATGGATGGATGGATGGATAGATGATGGATGGATGGAGGGATAGATGATGGATGGAGGATGGATGATGATGATGGATAGATGAGGATGGATGGATGGATGGATGGATGATGATGATGGATGGATGGATAGATGATAGGATGGATGGATGGATGATGATAGATGGATGGTGGATGGATGGATGGATGATAGATGATGGATGGATGGATGATGGATGGATGGATAGATGATGGATGGATGGATGGATGGATAGATGATAGATGGATGGATGATGGATGGATGATGGAGATGGATAGATGGATGGATGATGGATGGATGGATGGATAGATGATGGAGATGGATGATGGATGATGGATGGGATGATGGATGGATGGATGGATGGATGGATGGATAGGATGGATGGATGGATGATGATGATGGATGGATGTATGGATGGATGATGGATGATTATATGGATGGATGATGATGGATGATGGATAGATAGATAGATAGATAGATAGATGGATGATAGATAGATGGATAGATAGATAGATAGATGATAGATAGATAGATAGATAGAGATGATAGATAGATAGATAGATAGATAGATAGATGGATAGATGATAGATAGATAGATAGATAGATGATAGATGGATGGATGGATATGATAGATGATAGATAGATAGATGATATATGGATAGATGGATGGATGGATGGATATGGATGGATATGGATGGATGGATAATGGATGGATGGATAGATGATAGATGGATATGGATGATGGATGGATGATGATAGATAGATAGATAGATAGATAGATAGATAGATAGATAGATAGATAGATAGATAGATAGATAGATAGATAGATAGATAGATAGATAGATAGATAGATAAGATAGATAGATAGATAGATAGAGATAGATAGATAGATAGATAGATAGATAGATAGATTATAATGAGTTTAGATGGATAAGATATATGTACTTCATACGGTGTTCAAGTCATTAAAAATGACTTTATATGTCTGAATAAACCTGTCTATGCTGGGTTTAGCAACAAAGGTCATTGTTTAAGGATAAGTTTATGTAGACTGAGGTGTCATCACTCGACGAGATGCTCTTCAGTCTTTGAGTGTAATTCTCTCTAAATCTGCAGATTAATCCTTAAAGCCATAAAACTGCGAGCGGCTCTTAAGGAGGTGATTCTGCCTCTCATGGGCGTTCATTAGGAGGTAAGGCATGTTAAGATCAGGAGATAAGACTGCGAGGAGGAGAGCAGGAAGCCAGAGATCACTTCCCCTCCCCTCCAACGCCTGCGTCTCTGTCTCTTTGAACTGCGAGCGTGAGAGGGGCCGAGCCGAGGGGATGTTGGGCTATGCGGAGAGAACGATCAGCCACCTCTTAATCTCGTCAGGTTCACCGCATGCAAACACAGCGGCTCTGCTGCTCCGCGGGCTCCTGATGGGCAAACACATCCCATCACACCCTCTGCCATCATACCAGACTGTCGCGTCCTAAACAGAGTCATCCTGTGGATTGCTTGGATGTTCCTGTTAAAGTGAATCTGTGCTTGGAGCTTTTTTACACTTCCATTGATGTTTTGGCAAATTTGCTCTTCATCCAAAGTAATTTATAGTCAATGTGTTCATGTTTCTCTGGGAATCAAACCTTGATGTCTTAATTAGTTCTCACTATAAAAAGTCATTATAAAATGTCAAGCACAGGTCAGGTTGCATCAGTCATATGAAGTAATATTTTGATTTATTTGAATGATTCAGTTTCTCATGAATTGCGTTTTATGTTATCCCGCAAACAATTAACATTTGCTTATTGTTGTTGATTATTTTGATTGTTAATAATACAATTGTTATTATTTATTGATAAGTATATGATAGTTTATTATTGTCATTATTTTTGTTGGTGTTATTGTTATCATTATTATTATTATACCTGTTTTGCATGTTACAGTTTCATGGAATTATAAAATGTTTTTGAACATATATTTATAGTATACATGTATTAGATTATAGAATGTGGTACTACACAGTAAAAATATATATTTTTCTAATTTATAAATAGAATAAATATAATTGGAGATATATGTTGTTATTTAAAAAAACGTAAAATTTTTTACATTTACTAACAATTTGCTTCTACGCCAATTTATTTAGTGTATATAGTCAAAATATAGTCTAAAACAAGATTTATTATATTGCAGTTTACTATAATTGTTAGTCGCTTTAAGCGTTTGCTAAATTAATAAATGTAACTGTACACATATTTCAATCAGTGCTCAAATATGTATATATACATAAGTAAACATGCGGCAGTCATATTTTACACATAGCTAAATACGAGTGTTGCATGGTCACTATTTTACATGAGCATGCTATGCAGGATTCTTAGCATGGCACTGGGTCAAATGTACAGTTTTTAGATCAGTAAAGAAGTTACAGTGAAAAGCAGCAGCTCTCTATTGGCTTTATGGATATAGTCAGGATTTTCACATCTCCATCCGCTCTACACTTCCTGTTTGTCCTCTGCCAGCGCTGTGTATGAGTGCACACACTGGACCCCTAGAGAGAGTTTAGCTGTCTCACCCAGTGCCCTGGCCCCATGTGGACGGCTTCAATGGCTGCAGGCTACAGGCCGCGTCTGCTCTATTGTTGAGAGGGAGCCAGAGGCCCGTGTGCTCTCCTCCCACCATCATCATCATCATCATCTGTGTGCTCTGCTGATGGGATCGTGTAATCAGAGCCGATCCTAGACTTCTGGGGGCCCTACGCAGAACGGGGGGGGGGGGGGGGGGTGGCGTGTGTGGTTGAGATGCACGAATGGATGCAATGCAGTTGTCTGGGTTTCACTTCGTCTTGAATCATCTTGAAATGATCATTCGAGCATTCATGTTTTCATAACCTCTGGCCAAACTCCAAAACGAACCCAAGATTAAAACATATTTTGGATTAAGGGGGCCCCCTGGTGTTTCGGGGGCCCTACGCAGCTTGCGTATTCTGCGTATAGGGAGGATCGGCTCTGCGTGTAATATCAGCAGTGATTCTCATCCTGCATCATCTGCTGAAGGGTTTGGGGAAAAACTCAACAGGGTTTGTATCCTGCAGACAGTGTTCAGGTTTCATTTGCTGAGAGGAATCTGTCTCGTGGTGTTACCTGAGAGAAGAAAATACAGTCAATGTGTTATAAAACCTGGAAATATTGAGTCACTTTATTATAGAACTATAAACTAGATTTACACAACTCAATATAGAACTCGGAACTCTGGAGTCAAAATGTTATAGAACTTAGGTTCCTTTTATTAGAGAACGTGGAATTAAAGAGTCTAAATATTACAGAACTTGGAACTATTGTGTGAGAATATGCTAGAACATTTATAGGATGTGGTTTACATAGTTAATATATTATGGAACTTGGAATTATAGATTTATAGCATGTGGAATTAAAGAGTTTAAATGCCACACTTGAAATTCTAATGTGAAAATGCTATAAAACTTATATTTACAGATTCAATGTGGAATTATAGAGTCAAGTTGTTTTAGAACTAGGTTGATTGTATTGCAGAATATGTGCAGGATGTTTTAATAATTAGTAAAGTAAATATTAAAGAGTAAATTACAATGTAAAGTGTTACTGAACTCAATATCTTAGATTATGTCTAGTACAGTATAAAATGTGAAATTATAAAGTTACAATTATATGAAGCTTGTTATAGATTCAATACCTTACAGAAGGTGAAATTATAGAGTCAATAATGAGTCAAAATCAAAATGAGTCGAAAAACTTGAGGTTCATTATATTACAAAATGTGGAATTAAAAAGTCAAAATTTAGCAGAACATGGAATAATACAGCCGCAATTTTATATGAATTAAACATTTATATATTATTACAGTATTGAAGAACATGTAATCACAGAGTCAAAATATTGTAGAATTAGGGATTAAAGAGTCGAAATATTACAAAGCTTGGAATTATTGAATCAAATTGTAACAGAACTAGGTTGATTATATTACAGAATGTGGATTTATAGAGTATAAATACAACATAAGTTTAGGTAATTTATAGAACTAAAATTAAATAGTAAAAACTGCCATGTGAAAATGTTCCACAACATATTCTCAATATATACTGTATAGAACGTGAAATTATAAAGTTAAAATTACAAGGAACTTGTAATCACAGATACAATATAGGCTATTATAGAAGGTAGGATTATGGATTCAAACTTGCAATTATAGATGGAATAGAATGTAGAATTAAAGAGTCCAAATATTACTGAACATAAAATAATATAGTGCACATTTTATAAGAATTAAGCTGTTATTATACCGTATTACAGAGTCAACATATTGTAGATTTTGGAATTATAGACTCAATATGTCTCATAATTCAAATCTATGTCTCAATACATTGTCACACTTCTCAATATTCCTCAGTGGTTCTCAGCCAGGGGACCGGGGCCCTCAGAAAACTTCCAAAGGGGTCCACAGGATGACTTCATATTCATTTATCATATGTAAAACGGAATTAAAAAAAAAAAAAAAAAAAAATGTATCCCTCATTTTTATATTATCACATATCAACACTCCCAGCTCGTGTTAGTAAAAAAAGTGTAAAGAAGCAGATTTGTCGTAATTACAGCGTGTAAACATAGACCATAGAATCAGAACCGTGAGCAGCTCTTAACTGTGTGTGAGGAAACGCGCTACACCTCTCTGCTTCGGCTCTTCAGACACACAGCTGTAGATCTGTTCATGGTTGGGTGACACTTCTGCAGATCCCTCCCGCTCGCCCTGTTCAAACTCTCCCCAGCCTTTATTACTGAAAAAAGCATGCCGTGCACATCTGTACAAATGAGAAAGAGATTAGAGGTTTTAATGGGCTCGGCCTTCCATCAATCTTGACTAAATCTTGAGTAATGTGTGTACAGACTACTGGAAACAAATACAACTGGAAGTGCCGGGGCTTTGAAGCCTTTGTTGCACATCTAAACACTCGCCTTGAAGGCTTTACAGTCTTCA
The DNA here is from genome assembly GCA_027422405.1 of Ptychobarbus kaznakovi. Lineage (NCBI taxonomy): Eukaryota > Metazoa > Chordata > Actinopteri > Cypriniformes > Cyprinidae > Ptychobarbus > Ptychobarbus kaznakovi. Next base: position 24,144,802 of record CM049802.1, on the reverse strand, counting down.
GACTGATACAGCTCATACATCAGTTTGTGCTTCATCCCACTGGAGCTCGTTTTTCAACCCAATCATAATTGAAAGCATAACTATATGGTGAACTGGTGGCAAATTCACATGAAACTGTATGATTTTTAAAAGCGGAAAAGCCAAACGATTGCACAAATTATCATACAAATGTATATAGACATTTAAGAGTCTACCAAACTTGGAATTATTGTGTGAACGTATTCTAAAAGGTGATCGGTTTAATACATCGTGGTATAGAATGTGTAATTATTAGTCAAAGTGTTATAGAACGTGTTGTTATAGAATGTGTAATTAAAGACTCCAAATAGTACAGAACATAGAATAAAACAGTAGAACCTGGAATTTTACAGAGTCAATATGTTGTGGAATTTGGAATTATACACTCATTATGTCATATAATTCGGTCTATGGATGGTGTCCCATTTAGTATACTGAATATCAGTGTTAATAGATGACAAGCAGTCAACTAGCAATGCTAATTAACTTAGCAATAAGGTTAGTTGAAAGAAGAAACATAAGTTCAGCTCATTTTGAGCAGCTGCAGGCAATATGGCCGCTCTTTACACAGTGGCTTGTCACAAATAAAGCACTATCTTCCTCTGCTGGACAAACAGCGCTATTACAATATGATTTTTCCATCCAAGTACTGTATTGGCATTGCTGAATTTCATACAGCATCGTTAAAGCATCAGTACAGTGACAGAATAAAACAAATAAGCCCAAAACGATCACTGAGCCTGTTTCTAAAATCATTTCAGTTTCTCAACATTTCAACATTGCAACTGCTGATGAACACATTCACATTCATGTTTATTTGAATTATCACTCTGTGTTATGACAGTGATTTATTTAACTACTGTACCTTGCTAAACTATTTATACCCCTTAATTTGTTTCACATTTTGTTATGCTGCTGTCTTATGTTGAACTGCTTTAAAATACTTTTTTTCTCTCCACACACCATAATGCCAAAGCAAAAAAAAACAACAACAGGTTTTTAACATCTTTGCAAATTTATAAAAAAATCAACTTAAATTATTCTATCGCATAAGTATTCATACGCTTATCTGGGACAGTTGACATTTAGCTCAGGAGCATACACATTGCTTGTATATGTTACTACACTTCAAGTGAAGTTAACTTGTGTCAAATTCAATTGAATGGGTATGATTTGGAAAGGCACACACATCTTAATAAAAGTGCTGAAAATGCATACAGAGCAAAAAACAAGCCCTGAGGTCAAAAGAACTGCCCGTATAGCTCAGAAACAGGTTTGCGTCAAGCCACACATCTGAGGAAGAGTTCAGAAACAATTATGCTGCATTGAAGATTCACAGAAGCATGTAGCCTCCATTATCCTTAATGGAAGAAGTTTGAAACAACCAGGACTCTTCATGGAGCTGGCCTTCTGGCCAAACTGAACAACTGATGGAGAAGGGCTTTGGTTAGTGTGGTGACAAAGAAGCTGATGGTCACTCTAGTTGATCTCCATGATCATATGTGGAGATAGGAGAGATCTACAGAAGCACAAACATCACAGCAACACTCCACCGATCTGGGCTTTATGGCGCTGTGGCCAAACTCAATCCTCTCTTCAGTGAAGATACATGAAAACACACCTGGAATTTGAAAAGCACCTAAAGGACCCTCAGATTGTGAGAAACAAGATTCTCTGGTTTTTGCAAGGCACTGTATGTTATTGTCTTTGGAAGACTTTAGTCTTACAAAGTCATTGAAAGGCAAACACCAGTTCGGGAAACCTTGACGTAATGTTTAATGCACTTCATGTTGTTACTAACAACAAATGGAATATATTTTCTTTCTCTTTCTATTTTTGCATCAATATGGTACAAGATTATCCTATTTAATTCAATGTGATAAACAAGTTACGTAAAAGTAATCTAAAAGTAATCAAAAAGTAGTCTGATCATATGTAATGTGTATTGTAATGGATTAAGTTACTAACTACAATTGTCGCCATGCAATTTGGAATCAGCATCATAGTAAAGTTTATAAGTAATCTCAGTAGTACTGTGTACAGGGTTGAAACTGATGTTTGGTGTTAGCGGGTTTCAGAACCAGTACAAAGTGTATTAAAATGATTGTGTTTATGCAAAGTAATTTAAATACTTTCCACAGACATCTATTGTTTTTAAATACAGCTATTTACAAATACTATAACCTAAAACTACCCACAGCATATGCATGAAGCCGGTTAAGTCAAATTTAGCTCACTTATACAGTTCAGTGCATAACAAAACAGTAAAATACTGTAGGTACACACACACACACACATGGGCCATTTGTAAAAACGTTTTGAGGCAGGACTAAATAAACTAAATGACACTTGAAAACAGCTGGTGTGGTGTGCGGTTTCATTCATATGAAAATTAAATTCATTCTTCCTGCCTGACAGTCATGAACACAAACAGAGAGATTCAGTTGAACATAGCTGGTCATGAATGAATGAAACCAAACTTAGAATTGTTGTATTTTATTCATGGCCATTATATCCCTCTATAAACCATCATGGATCTATAAACCATCAACCATTCACAACATTCTTGTAACTGTATCACAACATGCTAGCCAAGATCAAAAGACTCAACTCTGTGACAACCACCCACAACTGTATTGTAATGTGCTAACAAGACTTAAAACAGCCAGAGCATCGTAGTAACCGCAGAACCAAACTCTGTCAACCACTCACAACCCCCCCAACCACACTGTAACACGCTAACAAAAAACAACATGTCAGAACATCTCAGTAACTGCAGAGCAGTACCCTGACAACCACTCATAACATGCCAGCAAACCCACTGTAACAAAAAATCAGAACACCATAACATCTGCATAGTACCGCCCTAACTACCAATCACAACACCCCGCAGACATATTTCAACATGTTAACAAGACTCAAAAACAATAATAACACCTTAGTTACTGCATCGACCTGACAAAACATCCACAACAAATCTGTAACATACAAGACTCTAAACAGTCATAACACCATGGCAACTGCATAGCAACACCCATAACCACATTTCAACAGGAAAACAATACTCAACACAGTCAGACACCTTAGCAACTCTATACCAACATGCTAACACAACTCTAAATATTCAGAACACCTCAACAACTGCCCTGACAACCAATCACATGCCAGCAACCATATTGCAACAAACCAACAAGACCCAAAACAGTCATAATACCTTGGCAACCACATGGCAACTACATAGCAATGCCCTGATAACCGCTCACCACATGCACATGCTAACAACACTCAAAAACACCCAGAACACCTTAGCAACTGCATAGCATCAACCTAACAACACGTCCACAACTAAACTGTCACATACTAAGAAAACTCAAAACAATTAGAACAACTGCACTACTACATTTCAACATGCTAACAATAATCAAAACAGTCAGACACCTTAGCAACTGCATATCAACGCCCTAACAACAACTCACAACAGGCCACAACCACACTACAACATGCTAACCAATCACAACACCCAAAACTACATTTCAACATGCTAACAATAATCAAAACAGTCAGACACCTTAGCAACTGCATATCAACGCCCTAACAACAACTCACAACAGGCCACAACCACACTACAACATGCTAACCAATCACAACACCCAAAACTACATTTCAACATGCTAACAATAATCAAAACAGTCAGACACCTTAGCAACTGCATATCAACGCCAACAACTCACAACAGGCCACAACCACACTACAACATGCTAACCAATCACAACACCCAAAACTACATTTCAACATGCTAACAATAATCAATCAGACACCTTAGCAACTGCATATCAACGCCCTAACAACAACTCACAACAGGCCACAACCACACTACAACATGCTAACCAATCACAACACCCAAAACTACATTTCAACATGCTAACAATACTCAAAACAATCAGAACACCTTAGCAACTGCATAGGAAAGACTTGATAACCACTCACGGCACCCCACAACCACATTTCAACATGCTTACAATACCTAAAACAGTCAAAACCCTTAGCAACTGCATAGCATGCCTAGACAACCACTCACGACACCCCACAACCATATTTCAACATGCTTACAATGCTCAAAACAGTCATATCATTTTAGCAACTGCATAGGAACGCCCTGACAACCACTCACAATACCCAACAACCATATTTCAACATGCTAACAATACTCAAAACAATCAGGACACCTTAGCAACTGCATAGCAATGCTTTGAAAATGTGTAAACTGTCCACTCAAAGCAGTTGACAGCATGTGTTGGTAAATCACTCTGTCTCCTCTCTACTAGTAAGCTAGCTGCCGTCGTATCATCCAGGTGGATGCTGCACATTGGTGGTGGTTGAGGAGATTCCCCCTTCTATGTAAAGCGCTTTGAGTACTCAGAAAAGCGCTATATAAATGTAACAAATTATTATTATTATTATTAAAGGACATTGTGTGTGAAGTGGAGGTCGTTTGGATTGTGTATTCAGAGCTCTGTTCTTTTTGTCTAAACCCATTTACACATTCAGCGACACAGAGGATGTTCGATGCACAACAACAGCGCTATTGATCCGTGTGTTAAAGACCATTTTCCCACTCACTACACTTTCAGCTTTGCTGTCTGGGGTCCTGAGCTATTTTCATCCGTCTCCCCATCCTCCTCCGTCGGTTGTCATCATCCCTCCATCAGAAGTGCCTCCATTCTTCATGCTGCTTTCAGGCGCTCAGAAGCATGACAAACGGGTGCATTAGCGGGCTAATTAAGGGAGATCAGGGAGTAAGAAAGTCTTATGAGGCGCCCAGGCGTGGCTTTCCAAATGAAAGCACCCGTAATTTGCATGAGAGGTAATTGAATTGCCTGCAGTGAGAGGTGAAGTGAGTGGGAGGGGAACGGGATGGAGAATCTGAGCAATAATATTACAGAAAGCCCCTCTTGAACTCTACATACCAAGGGTTTTGCGTCAAATGTTTGGTTGGGTCCTGTATTTTACTGGAGATAACGGAGCTTCTTGCCTCTGTTGAGCACACATGCATTCTGTGTGTGTATTGCAGCAAAATTTGCCCCAGAAATGACTTTCAGAGGCCTTTTTTACTTTTAAATGTGCATAGTTTTTAAAAGATACATTCAATGAAATACTGAAATAATAAATGTACAACTATTAAAAATAAAATAATATTAGGCTTTAAATAATATACAACAGACCATAACAGAAAATAAAATTAAATAAATGGTGCTATATAGCACTTAAAGTGGTTCTTGTCTCGTAATCATAGGGGAACCACTTTAAGTGCTATATAGCACTATATCTTTAATGGTGCTATACAGCACCTTCGTCAAATGGTGCTATGTAGAACCATAAGAGGTGCCATATTGCACTGTATTTCTTCAACAAAAATGGTGCTAAACAGCACCAACAGTGGTTCTCTGGCTCCGTAAAGAACTTTAAAAGAGCTTAACAGGGTTATTTGTATGGCAGTGGTGCTATATAGCACCTCAATCACCCCAAAGAACCACTGAAGAACCATACAGGAGCTTAACAGGTTCTGTATATGGTAGCGGTGCCAAAGAACCGCTGAAGAACCATACAGGAGCTTAACAGGTTCTGTATATGGTAGCGGTGTGAAGAACCATACAGGAGCTAACAGGTTCTGTATATGGTAGCGGTGCAAAGAACCGTTACAGGAGCTTAACAGGTTCTGTATATGGTAGCGGTGCCAAAGAACCGCTGAAGAACCATACAGGAGCTTAACATATGGTAGCGGTGCCAAAGAACCAGTGAAGAACCATACACAGGAAGATATGGTAGCGGTGCTGAAGAACCATACAGGAGCTTAACAGATATGGTAGCGGTGCCAAAGGATACAGGAGCTTAACAGGTTCTGTATATGGTAGCGGTATGAAGAACCATACAGGAGCTAGCTGTATATGGTAGCCAAAGAACCGTTGGAGCTTAACAGGTTCTGTATATGGTAGCGGTGCCAAAGAACCGGAAGAACAGGAGCTGTAATGGTAGCAAAGAACCAGTTACAGGAGCTTAACAGGTTCTGTATATGGTAGCGGTGCCAAAGAACGGTACAGGAGCTTAACAGGTTCTGTATACCAAAGAACCGCTGAAGAACCATACAGGAGCTTAACAGGTTCTGTATATGGTAGCGGTGCCAAAGAACCGCTGAAGAACCATACAGGAGCTTAACAGGTTCTGTATATGGTAGCGGTGCCAAAGAACCGGTGAAGCCATACAGGAAACAGGTTCTGTATATGGTAGCGGTGCCAAAGAACCGGTAAGAACCATACAGGAGCTTAACAGGTTCTGTATATGGTAGCGGTGCCAAAGAACCGGTGAAGAACCATACAGGAGCTTAACAGGTTCTGTATATGGTAGCGGTGCTGAAGAACCATACAGGAGCTTAACAGGTTCTGTATATGGTAGCGGTGCCAAAGAACCAGTGAAAACCATACAGGAGCTTAACAGGTTCTGTATATGGTAGCGGTGCCAAAGAACCGGTGAAGAACCATACAGGAGCTTAACAGGTTCTGTATAGCGGTGCCAAAGAACCAAGAACCATACAGGAGCTTAACAGGTTCTGTATATGGTAGCGGTGCCAAAGAACTTGAAGAACCATACAGGAGCTTAACAGGTTCTGTATATGGTAGTGGTGCCAAAGAACCGGCAAAGAACCATACAGGAGCTTAACAGGTTCTGTATATGGTAGCGGTGCCAAAGAACCAGTGAAGAACCATACAGGAGCTTAACAGGTTCTGTATATGGTAGCGGTGCCAAAGAACCGGTGAAGAACCATACAGGAGCTTAACAGGTTCTGTATATGGTAGCGGTGCCAAAGAACCGTGAAGAACTATACAGGAGCTTAACATTTTAACGTATATGGTAGCGGTGCCAAAGAACCGTGAAGAACCATACAGGAGCTTAACAGGTTCTGTATATGGTAGCGGTGCCAAAGAACCGCTGAAGAACCATACAGGAGCTTAACAGGTTCTGTATATGGTAGCGGTGCCAAAGAACCGGTGAAGAACCATACAGGAGCTTAACAGGTTCTGTATATGGTAGCGGTGCCAAAGAACCGCTGAAGAACCATACAGGAGCTTAACAGGTTCTGTATATGGTAGCGGTGCCAAAGAACCGGTGAAGAACCATACAGGAGCTTAACAGGTTCTGTATATGGTAGCGGTGCCAAAGAACCGGTGAAGAACCATACAGGAGCTTAACAGGTTCTGTATATGGTAGCGGTGCCAAAGAACCGGTGAAGAACCATACAGGAGCTTAACAGGTTCTGTATATGGTAGCGGTGCCAAAGAACCGGTGAAGAACCATACAGGAGCTTAACAGGTTCTGTATATGGTAGCGGTGCCAAAGAACCGGTGAAGAACCATACAGGAGCTTCACAGGTTCTGTATATGGTAGCGGTGCCAAAGCACCAAAATTGGTACCCCTATGATAACAAGCCAAATAACCACTTTCAGTGCTTTATAGCACCATTTTTTTAGAGTGGAAAGTAACTATTATTTATGTACCTAAATGCATAAGAAATAAATGTTCATATTACTCCTGCTGGGTATTTTTCTTGAATTTGTACTCAGGCGCAAATTTAAAGAAGCCTGTTTCCATCATGGGATGAAAAAATAAACAAATTAAAACGGTAATTGTTTTATGCATTGAATTTATAAACTTGTGAGATATAAACAGTTCAGAATTTTTTTTTATATCTGAGTAAAGATTTTTTTTAAATATCTAATGCTCATCAAGGCTACATTTATTTATTCGAAAATACAATAAAAACTCATATTTTGAAACATTATTACAATTTTAAATAACTGTTTTGATGTGAACATATTGTAAAATGTCATTTATTCCTGTGATCAAAGCTGAATTTACAGCATCAGTCCAGTCTTCAGTGTCACATAATCCTTACGAAATAATTATAATATGCTGATTTACTGCTCAAGAAAACATTTCTTAATATTATCATGTAGACAATATGTCAAAAAGAGTTGTGCTAAAAAATAATAATAATAATGCAATAAAAAATTATGAAACAAAACTGACAGTCAGGTGACAAACTGATAAAATGATACAAACACTACAAAATTGTGTTTTTAATTTCTTTATGTCACTTGTTGAAAGTGAGCTCAAAGTGTACTAAAGCGAAGAACTTGTCGTCTGCAAAAATACTAAGACTAATGTGGTAATATGTTATTCCCAACATAGCATTTAGTTTAATTTGTGATGTAATTATTTTGTAGCATGTTGCATATGACAGGCACTTTAATGATGCAACATCAAAACTAATGCAAGCAAGTCTGCAAGGCTCTCTGAGATTCTGCATACCAATTATTCGTTGACCACATTCCACCTCCAGATTTGCATTTGTTGATAAAGGTTACAATCCAAAAATACCCTTCCCTGACCTACACACTTGAGGACTGCGTGGAAAAAATAGCAATTACACTTTGAGAATTGACAATTATATGGTGGCAAATTAAAAAGAATCCTCTGAATTAGTAAGATAATTGTTCACAGTCTCTTTTAATGGGCTTGTCAATGATTACAGCCTGTCTCGGCCAATCAGATCGCATGGCCACAGGAGGGTGCGGGGAGGGAGGGGCTTCACACAGTGTGATAAAATGAACATGTCAATCATGTTAATTTCAATGAGTAAATTAGAGAGAGGAGCTCATTGTCAGCATGAATAAATCTTGATGTGTTAGCCGTGACCTGGAGTCATGATGGGATGGTGAAGGATGGATGCAGATATTCAAATGAGAGAGAAAGCGAATATGAAACTACTTGATGAGTAAACTAGTTCAATCATTTTCCCGCTGATGGCTTCGTTTAATGGCGTCAGTAAAACCATCCCTCTTGCCTTACATGAGAATCACAGCACACAATGGCAATTCGCCTTAATTAGGTCGACCTGCTTCATCAGTATGTATGCTGGGTTTTGATCAATTGGTGTAACTTTACAACAGCATAGATTCCAACAATCTTCCTTAAAGATAATTTTGGTAATTTTAAGAGAGGTTATGCAAAACTCGAATCTGTGTGGATATAGCTATACCCTGAAAGTATATGAGAAGCAGCAATCATTCAATCAATCAATTAAAGATGCGACTGGACACATTGGCGCACCGGGGTAAGAGGTGTCTGTGATCGGATTCTCCTCTAAACCAGTAGATGGCACAAACACTCACCACAGCACTTTCATAAACATTCACGATTCTCTTTGTCTGTGGACATTTGGCTGATCCTCGATAGACTTGTGGACACAATTTTTTTATGGAAGGCAGACGGGGCCAAAAGTCTTTAAACAGACTGCATTCATTTTGATTGTGTCAACACGCAATGTTCGTCTGTGTTAATGCAATTTTTTGAAGACACGCACATTCTGTCCATGTTAGGGGCCGTTCACATGTCGCACCCTTTGCACGCTCAAGTTCGGTATTTCAAATGTATACGCACATGCTCATAATAGATGCGAAGTGGTTGCAACACACTCATTTTTTTCTAGGCGTATGAAAACATCTCAAATTTTCTGAATGCTGCAAGTGCACGCACCGCAGATCATGTGACAAGAAACATCCAATCAGCTTCATCCTTTTCGTAACAACATTGAAAGTTCAATTTAACCTCAGTTTATTGTTTATTCTTTAGTTTATTGTAGTATTGTTTACTAGTTTAGAGAGAATGTTGAACTGAACAACTAAAAAGACATGAAAAATCATGACATAAGACTGACATCACACACAATGCATTATCCCGCATGAAAAAAAAATATATACATTTTTGCATACATGCATACAAATGTACCATTATGCATAGGCATAAAATACATGGGGGACTGTTTCACAGTGTCTGTTGCATTCATACTCAAACGCTCTCGTTCAGAAAGTCCAAAATGGCCTCATAAAAGTAATAACTTATGACGTGCCAGGAAATCCCAAATACGGACAAAAGCATCCTGCTATCGCTGTATAAGCGGAATATAAAGCAAACGTTTGGACTGATGAAACGTGAAGACATTAAACACGACAATCTAGTCGGCCTTATTCTGGGAGAAAAATGGGAGAAAAAAGTTTGTAGTATGTAGCCCAATCATAAAACTGTCATTAGGAAAATATAAGAAAAATATTATAGAATACAAATTATTATTGTAAAATTATTATAAATTACTATTGTTCCCCTCACTTCTGAAATGATGGCTACGCCCCTGCATTAGGTCGTCCTTCACGATTAAACATGACATCTGATGTGTTGTATAAGTATACCAACGTACCATCGCATCACATATGCAAATAGTCTCAAATACAGCAACTTCATTGGCTGTTGTGCATGTTGTTGTGTTAACATGGACAAACTGTGCGTGTTTACACGGTCAAATTTCACAAGCTCCGTTTAAAGACTTTTGGCCCCGTCGGCCTTCCATAATAAACATTCGTATTTCACTATGCCCGTGGAAATGTGGCCGATCCTTGATGCACTTGTAAACACTTAAAACGCAAAAACACTTAAGCGCAACTGCAGTCAATTTTCTTTGGTTAAGTTTGGAGTGTGGGTTAGGTTAGGGCTTAGGATTGGCTGTAGGTAATCACTATAATCGACATGACCAATGAAATCGTTAGAATTGACTACGGGGGTGGAGCTATTTCATTCTGTGGTCATTTGAGATTATATTTATGTGTTTATGTATGCATGTATGTTAGATTTACGTGTCAACTGAAAATAAATCAAATTCTACCTTAAGATCTTCTTAACTATTTTGTTTAGTTCAGGGTACAAATGTATTATTTTCCCCTTAAGGTGTGCCTTTAGCCCTACTTCCTTAAATTACAGCAAAAGCAAACATATTAACAAAGAATATGGAATTCAAAATGAATTGAATAAGCTATTCATTTTTCCCCTGCAGGAAAATCTTTCCCATATAGCTCGTTTAGCATGGACACATTTGACACGTTGTGCTCTGTTCTCCATTAGCCATGGAAATAGACTGTAAATCAGGGAGGGATTTTGATAACGAGACACTTCATTGTCTACAGGAAGAAGGAAGAGAAGGAGCGAGTGAGAGGTCCATAAATCAGGCTTCGGGTGGCTGTTCACGTGCCGGGCTAAATTTAAGAAGGAGCGAGAAAGGGAGAACGAGTGGCCCTGCGGCACTTCAGTAAGTGGCCTTTTCCTCCAGGACCATTGAGTAATATGAGAGAGGGGCGAGAGGAAGGAACCGCTCTCAAATGCCTTGAGAAGACTTGACATTTCTGTTGAAATGTGATATAGCACAAAAGTGTAATTTATTCAGCATCAGTTTATAATGCTTGTCAAAGGTAAACAAATGCATTTGTCAACATTTGAAATATGCACAAAAATACAAATAATGCATTCATATGTATTCATTGTCCTTGTGGAAGATAATTTGTCTTCCGAGTCTCGGCGTTATTGCAAATCCCATTCCCTATAGATTCAGCCCCATCCATTTTTCCTTCCAACTTTATGAGTTTTCCAGCAGCCTCGGCCACAGAGGATCTTCCCAGCATCTCGCGTCAGCGTTCAGAGAGCGTTTGCAGAGCTGTTTGCAATGAGATCCACAATGTGTGCTTTGGTTTGATCAGAGTCAGACTCTGACATTTGGCCGAACATCATTTGAGATGTGCTTCAACTTACTTAGCATCTTGTTATCTTCATGTCCATCTGAAGCTGTTTAAAAGCATGCACGACCGCTTGATGCACAAGTCATTCAAATAATGTTACATCCCTGGTCTTTGTGCTGTAGTTTGTAGATTGTAATTATTCTGTTATAATTAGAAAACTATGTAGGCAGTGTGATGTGTGATGCACTTATTCGATGGCAACATTTATTTCCTTTAATATGTATATGTGGGATTTATAGATAATACAAATTGCATTAAAGGGTGTAAAGTTCAAATACAAATCATTTTAAAGCTGTAAAATGCCCTGTGCTTTGAGAAGCTAAACACCACCACAAACTACTCTTAAATGCAACATTATACTTTCTAATTAACGCACATGCAGTTTTATTAAATAGCGCTGGGCAACAATTAATCACGATTAATCGCATCCAAAATAAAAGTTTTTGTTTACATAATATATGTGTCTGTACTGTGTATATGTATTATGTATATATTAATACACACACATGCATGTATATATTTAAGAAAAATATGTTGTGTTTATATATTAAATGTATTTATATATAATATAAATTATATGAATATAAATATATACAAGTGAATGCATGTAAATATTTTCTAAATGTATACTGTATGTGTGTGTATTTATATATACATAATAAATATACACAGTACACCCATATATTAACAAAAAACTTTTATTTTGGATGCGATTAATTGTTACCCGGCACTACGAGACGCTGTGACATATCTGTCCCTTTAAAAATGTAGACATAAAAAACACACATTGGTGACCATATACTTTTCAAAGGTTTAGGGTCAGTGAGATGTTTAAGAAAGGAATACTTTAATTCAGCAAGGATGTAGTGAATTACAAAAAGTGACCGTAAAGACCTTTACATTGCAGGGTTATTCTAGTAAAACTGACATACTAGTGTGGTTTTATTCATATTTTAAATTAGGTTTCATTTTTCTGTTTTCATTTTAACTTTAGTTTCGGTTTTAGTCATTTTGTTTTTAAATATGTCTATATAGTTTTTATTATTTCATTTATTTTATTACACCAAGCTAAGCTAAATTAAAATGAGAAATGTTGCCTTGACAACTCGCTGAAATAAAATATTTTTTTTACATTTTATTTTACATTATTTTAAGTTCATTTCAAGTAACAAAAATAGTTTTATGATTTTAGATTTAAGTAATAATAACTCTGTTACATTTTTACAAAACTTAATAATAAAAATAATAATTAATACAAATGCTGTTCTTTTGAACTTTTTTCTATCAAAGAATTCTGAAAAAGTGTGTAATGGTTTCCCAAAAATATGAAGCAGCACTACTGTTTTTAACATTGATAATAACATGAAAAGTTTCTTGAGCAGCAAATCAGCATATTACAATAATTTCTGAAGTATTATGGTTATTAAAAGAAGAAAACCATTATTTTGAATTGTTATGATATTTCGCAATATTCGCAAAAAATAATAACAATAAATGTGAACATGTGATTCCTACAGAATCAATGCGGCTTCAGTCTTAATTTGCCATATCTAGATGTGCACATGTGAAAGTACCTCTGAAAATATCCAATATATATCTTGCATGGAAAAGACACAGTATGCACCCTTGTCTTGATCATATTTTGTTGTGCTCATATTAATGCTTACCTGCCACATATCCTTTTCTTTTAAAAGTTTACTTTACATCCTCAACCACTAGATGGAAGTGTTGAGTGTTGTATGCGCCAGTCTAATTATTGCTTTTACATGCTCAGACACTTAATTACAGCCCTGCAAGATATTGCTGCTGTCTAAAATCCTTTATGGATCTCATCAACGCTGTGTTTCCTGATAGAGGTTTCCTTTATGCTGTCAATGCGTTTCGAAATTGTTGAACCACCATTTAATTAATTGAGGCGAGAGCAAATAAAGCATCGCTCAAAATAGCTCACCCTCCTCACAGCCCTTCTTCCTGCCATACACCCTTTTCTAGCTAGGTCCTTTTTCTGGCTTCCTTCATTTAAACGTGTTTCTCCTAAAAAATATGAGCATGACAAAGAAGAAAGCAAGAATGAGCACAGTTTGAGACGTGATTGAGATCTGATAAATCACAGGAGACTCCATTAAACTCGTTCCAAGAAACACCTTTTTGCTTTTGCTACGGATGTTGTTTATGATTTTACTTGTTAAAGGTTCGGTTTGATCTGTCATTGTCTCATTGTTGTCTCGCTGATGGGTCGGTCTCTCCTTGACCTCTTCGGTTAATTCAGTCATTGTTTTTGTTTGTCTCAGACACACCACAGCCAATCGTGCTTCACATTTCATTGCGTTTAACAGTCGCGAAGCCTCCAGTCTCGCAGTGCTCAAGGTTGCTATGCCACATTTCCAGTGACCTCTGACCTGGGATCAGTGCAGCACACTCAACACCTGCATGATTTCACTACTACATAGAGATGAGCTGAAAAGCAAAACATGGTAAAATGTGAGTAAAGCACAGCCATAAGTTCTTTGCATTTTTGGTTACGATTTAGTTTGGGGGCCAGATCTGCACTAAAATTGTTAACTACAACTTTTGCCTCAATAAACTCCTAATTTGCTGCTTATTAATATTTAAGTAATTGTTAAGTTTAGGTGTGGAGTGGATTAAGAGATCTTAAATATGGTCATGCAGAATAAACCATTAATATGTGCTTTATAAGTACTAATAAACGGCCGATACGCTAGCTATATGCATAACTGTAACTAGTTAATAGTGAGAATTGGTCTCTAAACTAAAGTGTTACGTCATTTTTTTATTATTATCAAGAGTCATATCATTTCACAAATCACAAGTTACAACCCTAGACAATCTGACATTCAAAATATTAAGCAAAACATGGTAAAAGTTAGTTAAGTACAGCTCGTGACTATATTCTGGGTGGTTACAGAGCCTAAAAATGCCTGTTTTTTGTGTTTTTTTTATCAAGCATAGTCAAATGGCTTATAAAAGTAACAAGCTGAAATTCAAAACAGCGAAACTTGGTAACAGTAGAGTATACTATAGCTCATAACTTTTAAACCTAAACAAGTTATTCCTTTGTTTTTGAAGCCGGCCTGTTAAAACTCCCAGGAACATGCTAGAGTGTTGTGATTGGACAAGGTAAGGGGGTATTGTTGCTTGTTTTATTTTCATTTGGTAAAAATAATAAGTCATGTTGCTTAAAAAGATATTCGAACAAGACAAGACTCCTCAACAGGACACATAATTTGTAACACGAATGGCAGGACGAGTTACGGGTGTTCGGTTAAATCCCTAACTGTAAGCACCTCTAAAGCTACAAAAGAACGGATGCAAAACTCTCAAAGCTGCCCTCTTTGCGTTGGTTTTTGGATTGTGAGGTAAACCCTCCAAACATGACATATACACAAAGGGATTAGTCTTGTATGACCTGATTTACACCGCAGATGCACCGGCCCACTCTCCCTTTGTCTGGTTAGTGTTTTTGTTTGAGGGTGAAGCAGGGAGCTCTTCAGGATTTGTACTTTGTGACAAAGGAAATGCAGAATATGCCCTATTTCTTTTCATAAGGCACCAAATATGCTATACTCCAAAAACACAATAATACGAGGCCAAGTTATAAGATCACACGGATGAAGATGGGCTCCAGGAACTACAGCGTTTTACCCAAGACATCAATCTAGCTCTGAATTCCAGGATTATGTGAAATTAATTCAGTTTTAGCGGGCCGCGGAACAGATGGCTGTTTCATTCAGGACTCAGGCTGGTTTTGTTGCCTGGCAATCTCTTCCCAAACCAAATCAGAGACCGTAAACTGTCACTTAGGGCCGCTGGAATCTCATTTTCCCCCACAACTCAAGCCATGAAATCGACGGTCTCTCCTCACGCTGAGCTGCCGCTGCTGCCCCCTGTTAAGATCGCTATGCAAAACAGCAAAGGCCTTCAGATTAATTGACATTTCATGAAATTATACAGAGCAAACCCCTTTTAAGATATGGCGATACTGAGAGGAAGATATATTGCTCACTTTCTTTTCTTGAACCTTTAAATTCTAATGCACAGTGTTAATAAATGCTATAGAGAAAGTTTTAAAAGAAAGTGTTTTGAAGACGTGACTGAGGTTAATGGAGGAAAACTGATAGTCCTGTTGATAAATGCAATTGTGGATACTTTATTGCATATAAAAGTAAAAGAGAAATTTTTTTTTGTTGCTGATATATAGAGGTTCAATAAAGGAGTAGTTCACTGAACAAAAATAAATATCTGACATTTTTATTTCCTCATGTCCCTCCGAACTAGTTTAATGTCATTCTGTGGCGCACAAAAGAGTTTTTTTTTTAAAGAATTTTCACATTGTGCTTATATATGACAGTAGTCTAAGGGTATGTTTACACAATAACAATAAATAAAAGTTAACGATACTAGAAATGAAAAAGTTTCACATACAGAGAACAGCATTTGTTAAAATGATCCCCATTCATGCGGATCTACGAAAATAAGTAAAAACGCTTTATTTTTCATGCCAGGCCAGTAGATGGCGATGCCACTTTGTAAAGAAACACTTCACGCCTGCACACATATCCATTCATATAGACTAAAAATGTCACCATTTTACAAATTAGCATTTTCAAACATTTACAATATAATTTTCAAAAACTTGCGCTTTGAAATCTGCTTTTAAAAGTTTGCGTTTTCAGGCCGCCAAAACGCCATTGTCATAACGGCCAAAACATGTATAAAGATTTCCCTTTTTAGTTAAAAACTCCGTAATGTAAGCAGCCCCTAAAATACTTGTTCAATATATTCTAAGTTACTGATCTGAATATGCAGAATAGAGATGATTTTCTAAAAATAGTTAGTTAAATGTGTGTGTTAAAACAGCTATTTGTCAGCTTGGAATTTGTCTTCAATGGGAAAACAAAAGTTAACGAGGGTGGGAAAATAATGACAGATAGGCCTACTTCTTATTTAAGTGAACTAGTAAGAAATATACTACAGAAATATATTCAGATTTAAATAAAGTCATGTTATCTTTCTGTAAAAGCAGTTGTAGTTGTAATACTGTATGTTCACCACAGTAATTACATTGTACTCCGAGGTATATATATATATGATTCATGGCACATGTTCGATAAATGTGTTCCTTCATCTTCACATTAATTACTCAACGATCTTAAAACTTTATTAAAAATGGTTGTGTATAACAATAGCCTCCCTAATATAAAAACAGCAGTGTAACTCTCAATATATATTGTGTAGAGAGGCACACTTTCCCTCACACACAGCTCGACTTCAGCTGCAATTCTCTGTGCTTCAGCTTGCTTTAGTAAAGGCGGGAGTTTACAGGAACAGCAGGCAGGCCCGGCCACATCACGCGCGGAGCAACACAGGAATGCATTGTATGTGTAAGAGACAGGGCAGATGAGCGAAATAGTACCTAAGTTAATTAAAATCTTTCCTCTCTCGAAGGTCTTAAAAGTGCTCAGCTGTGCATAAAAAACGAGCCACGTAATATTTTATGCAAAGCTACTCTCAAATACGGCGAGCGGACGTCGAGTAGTTTTACTGCATTAAAAACCCCTCAGTGTCACACACAGTGAGCCGCGGAGGAATCCCGACGGTTGTCATTGCGTGCTGCGGCTCTGAAAGCGCACACAGTAAATTGAAGCGAGGATCGCACTGAAAACCCGGACTGGAGTCTGATGCTATCAAGTAAGAAAAACCTCCAATAAAGAACACTGAGACTAGATTTTAAACCAGGATCGGCTACCTGTGGTACTTAAAGAGTGAAATAGAAGACATAAATAGTAGTTTTTGTTTATTTTACGGTCGAAGGCAGACAAGTAAAGCGTCTTGAAACGCTCCCAGTCCGAGCTGAAGGCTGCAGTCTCTGGGGAGCAGGATTCTCTGTACTCTGACCTCTAGATACATTGATAGTTCTGTTAATGCAACGGGGATATGCGCACTCATGCATTAGACGAGTTTGGAAGTTTTATAGTTGAAGTGCTTTATACAATTCCAAGATGTTTTGATTTGAATCTACTCATAAAGACATGCACTACAATTTTTGTTGATGGTCAGGTTTTTTTTTCTGTATAGTAAAATTATAGGTTTATAATAAGAATGATAAAACCTTATGGATGAATCTCATGAATTCTGTCCAAATATTTATATTTTATTATATATTTGCCCCTACTTTAAACAAAAATAAGAGTTATATTTATAGCATAGGAAAATTAAATATATTTTTTAAAATATTCCAATTAAGCTCATTTAACTATACAATTCTTATTATTTTCTAAGGTGATTAATTATTGAATAAATGACAGCATAAACTAGAGGCTGTGCAACAAACAACACCATCAATTTAAATAATGTTTATTGTTTTAAATAAAATATTAGAAACCAATAAAATTGCTTTATTATTTTATTATTATTTAATAAAAACATTAAAATAATATGTATTAATAAGTTTGGACTATCATGGTAACGGTATGTTTAATTATCATGAAAAATGTAAATTAGTTGAATGGCTTCTATGAATGCCTTCTTCATTGACCTGCACTGGTGTAAAGACCTGTGAGGAACCCCTGTCGCTTTTTGGCATCCGAGCACACTAGACATGGGTTCCTCGCATTCATTTCTGTCATTTGACTCAAGTATTTGGGATTCCCGGCCAAATCTTTCTGCTTCCTGTTGGTTAGCTCCTGCTATTCTGGCTCCAGGAGCGTCTGCCAATAACATGGCTCTCTGGCAGGAGGTCTGGGAGACGGGCTGCTAAGAAACGCCTCATCATGAGGAATGCGACGGGAATTCAATCAAACATTTGGGCGCCTCTGAACACCGTGTCACCTTTTACTTTATACTTGAAGAATAAAGAAAAGTCAGTTCCTTTATATGGTGCGACTAGATGTTTAGACCTGCAAAAAAGATTCTGTGACATTATTTTTGTGACATCATTTTTATTTCCTACCAAAATTACTGTAATGCATTTTTTTTATTGAGTACTTTTTAACTGATACTGTTATATTGCTACATGGTCTGTAAAAAAAAAAAAAAAAAAAAAAATAGGTTTATAAACAAAATTATAAAAGCTGATGTATGTATATGGATGAATCACATAAAGTCTGGCCAAAAAGTTTAATATATTTCATATATTATTTAATATATATATATATTTGTACATATTTTACACTGTAAAAAAACTGAACTGGTAATTTTCTGCGAGGAAATTATCCAGTTAACCCTAAAAAATGCAATAAAGTGCAAAATTTAAAATAATACACATCTGAAAAAAATATTATAAATATGGATATTATTCATATTATTACAGTACATTGTATTTTTTACAGTGTATTATTATATATTTTCCCTTTCTTTATACAAAAATAAGAGCATTTTGGGACAATCAAGCTTATTTTATTATAAAATTCTCCTTATTTTTCAATTCCTCATATGTTTTCCCTTTATACAAAAACAAGAGTTATATTTATAGCATAAGAAAATGAAGTGCATTTTTAGGACATTTCAGAACAATTAAGCTAACTCACAAGCCTCGTAATTTTTGTTGCAAACCAAATATTATTTAATTGTGTACTCTGAGTATTTCTGCTTCAATCTTTCACATTTCATGTGATGTGCTACTTTGTAATTATTTGTGAAGTTTGATAATAATCTGTGAAAATATGTCATGAATCAAAACTGCTGCAAACAAACAAGCTCAAATCTAATAACCCGCTCTCGCCGTCCCATATCTGAATTTTCATATCAAACTACGCATTTGCTGCACCGTAACACTCAAGGCCTAGACGCTTTTGTCTGCGCGCTGGGCGGCTAAGAGAAAGGTCAACATCCGTATCCCTCACGCTGCATGTGTTTTGATTCCTCCTGCATTAGCATAAGCCACATCCATCCTGTTTTATCCTTAACACCCCGCACGTTCTCCCCTCCCTCCATTCTCCGTCCTTGGCCTCTTCTTGATTGTCACGTCTGGGTGTCACAAAGTGCTGCCTCGGTGGCTGGGTCGCCCCTCCTCTGCTCGCCCAGCTGTCGCTGGTTACATAATAGCAAGGCCTTGTTGTGCTTGGTGTCTGGCTTTGTGCGCTTGTCACTGAGCATGATTGCGGGTGAGATTAAGCAGTGGGTGAGAAGACGCCACGAAGGGCTTTCTACCTGCCTCCCAGCGGTGGAAACACAGCCGGCACAGATCTGAGGCCTGTGGAGGAAATTGGACGCTCTTTCAGCGCTCACTCTCACACTGGGACTTGTTTGTGATGTCTCGCTTGTTGTGGTTTCTGAACGTCTCGACTGCATTAAAGGAGCAGTAAGCACAGCATGAGCACCTTTTGATTGTTTTTGACCTGTTTCCATTCGCTTTGGAAAATAATGTGATACAAATACGCTGTTGCGAGGAGATGATCTGAATGGGATCTTTTTGTTGGTCTTATTGTGGCGTTGAGTTTTTGGTCGGATATACACTGAATGCGCACGCAAAATACTGCTTGCTCAATCAATTTAATTAAGTTAATTAAAACGTTTCCACTCAATTAGGTTCATTCAACGAGACTAAAACAAGTTCATTTAAACAAAGAACGTTTTGTTCAACCAACTTCAATTTTTACATTTGAAATAGTTTTAAATAGTTTACAATTATAAATCACCCACAAATGTAATATCTGTCATGACTTAAATAAAGATTCGTTCTGATAACTACACATCATTGTTGTCATGTACAACCACGAAACTCATAAACGTCATAGAAATGATTCTATCTCAAATATAACTGAACATTAAATACTAAAAAGTGTTTAAACTTACCGACAAACTTTACTCTCCTGCTAATGCTAATGATTCTAACGAGTTATGTCCAAACTAGCGTTGTCAAACAATTAATCGCGCAATTAATCAAATCGCAATTATCAAACTTTTTAATCAAAGTTTTTGTTTACAAAATATATATGTGTGTAATGTTTATATTTATTATGTATATATAAATACACACACATGCATGTATATAGTTAAGAAAAATATGTTTAAAATATTAATATTGAATATCAATTGTATTAATATTAATATAAACATGGAAATATTTTCAATATATATACTATGCATTTATATATACATAATAAATATAAACATTACACACAAAAACGTTTATATTGGATGCGATTAATCATTTGACAGCAATGGTCTAAAGAAACACAAGTTAAGACTTATGAGGATTGAACATAGTTAATATTGTGTCGTGTTGCCTCAGCTCATTATTTATTTATTTTAAATTTGAACATCCTCCCTAAGTAAATACAAATCCCTTAATTGTGTATAGAGTCACTCCCAAACACAAAACACAATGCAATGTTTTGGTGTTCCTCCCAAATGTAATCGAGAAATATGAATGCCAACAGATTATTTTATGAAGCTCATGTATAGCAATACATATCAAGCTGCTAATTTGACAAAGTTTCTGGTCAGTCAGTGTTTTCTCTCTGTAGTAAAGTTTGGTTCACTTCGGTTCTTTTCACACTACACATTTAATTAGTAAACCTAAAAAAAGTTTGTATAAGTTTTTACACATTTTGTAGTTATTAGGTTGTAGGATGCGCTTGCCACTTGTGTAGGCCTCTGTTATAGTACAGCATGGCATTAATCAGACTAGTTATTAATGCAGCGACATAATTAAAAGCACGAGACAGTCCATGGAGATCATGCAAGCTTAATGAGCATGAATCACACGCATCTGTTGACAGCAGTTTACTGACAATGGCCGAGTGATAGTGCTAATGAAGCTTAGTCAGATAGGTTTTCACACCTATGGGATTTTTCTAGATTTGATACTAGAGTAAAGATCCGAGTTTGAGGCGAATAGGGGACTAAATATGCCTGTTCAATACAAAATTTCAATACAGAGTTTCTTGCTAAGAAGTTGCATGCTTTACGCCTCGTCTCTTACTGAACAGCATCCGCGTCTGTCAGCTTTGCTCTGAATTTGAGACATTGCAACTGACATGTTATTCTGTTACAGCGTTCCTTTTCTTATTTGCTATCTAGTGGACAATAAAAATGCATCCAGACGTTCTCAAACTGAATTTTTTTAAAGTGCATTTTAGGTTTTGATTCACGGCTAATGCAGCTTTATTGAAAATGAAGATCCAATTGAAGCGTTCGCTTCAACTTTTTCGCCGTTTGGTTAAATTGGTGTTTATCGCTGTGGCAGATGGCAACCTTTCTACTTCATATATCTAATTCAGCGATGTATGCGAGCTTCTTCTAAACCTGCTTTAATAACAAGGTTATTGAGCTTGAAACTATAAATAAGGGAGTGGAAGGGTGTGGGCATTGTCAATTTACAGCAAGTTTCCCTGATTTCCCCTGGGTGGGGGTTGTTAATTTAATGCAGGGTGGCATTGTGGACAACGGGGAATCCTAAAGGCCTTTTCAAATGCAGTCCAGCACTCTGGCTTTTAGAAACGAGACCTATTTGTGAGCAGATTTCACAGGGGCTAGCGGGTGTACGATATTTATCATCTGCGATAATATTGTAATTGTTGTTGTAACGATATGCGAGCTGACATTATCGAGCATGTCACTCACTTTGCAGAAAATCCAAAAGCATTCGTGATGAAGCCTATTAGAATGCAGTTAGTTCCAAATTATGAAAGCAAAAACTATCCCTGAATGGGTTTTTAGTTTGTTTTACATTTACATAGTTAAGTAATATTACACCAGCAACAGTGCAGTTTTCCTGAATATTAGCACGGGAAGTGAGCCTGATCGCAAATGTGATATTAATTCTATTCAACAGTTCAGCAAACAAGAAGTTAATACCGCGTGAGTTACATTTTAGACACATTTTTTTCTGTTTCGCAGATTAAAATTGTTCCAATCAAACGAGCATTTGTGTTGTTTGTTTTTTGAATGAATCTGTTTTTGAACCAATCATTTGAGTCAATGATTCAATTCATAAAGATAGTCACTTGCTTTGTTTCTAAACAAATCAGCCGTTTTGAACGAATCGATTCAATGAATCATTTGCTGCCACCAACAGGCGGTTTTAGTGTGATGTTTATTTATCCATGACAGGCCTGTACCAGCACAAAAACACACTCAGCAAAATAGTGTTTAATAATCGTTAAATTAAATCCGGTAAATATAGAGATATCATTTTTATGTCAATATCGCACTCAACTGCAAGGAGCATCAGTTCACATGCATCCTGTACACAAGAGCACAGAAAGCTGTTTTTTTCCATGCCTCTCTCCTTCCCCGTCAGATCCAGACCAGCTTTTTTGTCTCTCTCTGCCGACCATAACAGGGAGCCAAGCCTTACATTAAATCTGTGTTTCTGCATAACGGGGCCTCTGGTGTTTTTTTCTGGGCTGCTGGGCCTCTCTGTCTCTCTCTTTTGCTCTCCTTCCAGAGCAAGTGCTTTATTGCCTTATACAGGCAAATGCAGCTGTACTCTTTTATCTCTCTGAGTGCATATATATATATATATATAAAACACTAGACCTGAATGCACATCAGAGTCTGCTAAAACGGTTCTGATGTTACAACGCTCAGTTGTTGATCAGCGATTAAGCTGTTTCTTGTTAGCAGTGTTTGCTTAGACATCAGTATTATTATTGCTCATACTTAGGGTTAATGATTTGAGCAGACCTTAAATATGAAACTTCTGCACATAAGTCAGACATTAATGATACCTTAGACATTAATAATACATTAATTACACTCAGTTAATGTTATTGGATGGTTTCACTGACGAGTCTGCAGATTCCACCTAACAACCACAGAGAACGTCCTAGAAACCACTTATCAACAGCCTAGTAATCAATTAGAACACCCTGGCAAACATTAAGCAATGGTCTAGTAACTAGATAGCAACTCCCTAGCAACAGCTTAGTAAGTAACTAGAGGACCTACAGCCTAGTAACTACGTAGAACACTCTATTAACAGCCATAATACCCTAGCAACCACCTATCAATGGCCTTGTATCTACTTAGAACACTCTAGTAACAGCCATAACACCCTAGCAACTGCTTATAAATGGCCTTGTATCTACTTAGAACACTCTATTAACAGCCATAATACCCTAGCAACCACCTATCAATGGCCTTGTATCTACTTAGAACACTCTAGTAACAGCCATAACACCCTAGCAACCACCTATCAATGGCCTTGTATCTACTTAGAACACTCTAGCAACAGCCATAATACCTTAGCAACCACCTATCAATGGCCTTGTATCTACTTAGAACACTCTAGCAACAGCCATAACACCCTAGCAACCGCTTATAAATGGCCTTGTATCTACTTAGAATACTCTAGTAACAGCCATAACACCCTAGCAACCACCTATCAATGGCCTTGTATCTACTTAGAACACTCTAGCAACAGCCATAACACCCTAGCAACCGCTTATAAATGGCCTTGTATCCACTTAGAACACCCTAGCAACAGCCCAAACACTCTGGCAACCTCCTAGTAATCAACTAGAACACCTTGGCAACCACTTAATGGTTTAGTACTTACAACATCCTAGCAACACCCAGAACACCCCGATAACCACCTAGCAATGGCCTAGTAAATTCTTACAACTCCATAGCAACAGTTTGGTAATTAAATAGAGGATCCTGGCAAACACCTTGCTGTGACCTACTATCTACTTGGAACACCCTAGCAACACCCAAAACACCATTGCAACCACCTAGCAACGGCCTAACATCTACTTAGAACAACCTAGCAACCACCTAGCTATTGGCCTAGTATCCACTTAGAACACCCTAGCAACATCCAGAACACCCTAGCAACCACCTAGCAATGGCCTAGTATCTACTTAGAACACTCTAGCAACATCCAGAACACCCTAGCAACCACCTAGCAATGGCCTAGTAACCTCATATAACTCCACAGCAACTGTTTAGTAATTAACTAGAGGATCCTGGCAGCCACCTTGCTGTGACCTACTATCTACTTGGAACACCATAGCAACAGCCAAAACACCCCAGCAACCACCTAGCAATGGCCTAATATTTACTTAGAACACCCTGGCAACAGCCAAAACACCCTAGCAACATGAAGTAATTGGGTTCACCCTAGCCTACTATCTACCAAGGACATGCTAGCAATGGCCTAGTTATCAACTAGAAGATCCTGGCAACCTAGCAACTGTTAGTAACTACTTAGAATACCCTAGAAACAGCAGAAAACCCTAGCAACCACCTAGCAATGGCCTAATATTTACATAGAATACCCTGGCAACAGCCCAAACACCCTAGCAATGTCCTAGCAATAACCTACTATCCACCAAGAAAACCCTAGCAACGGCCTAGTTATCAACTTGAAGACCCTGGCAACCACCTATCAACTGTTAGTAACTACTTAGAATACCCTAGCAACAGCCAGAGCACCCTGGCCACCACCTAGTTAACAGTATACTAACTACTTTGAACACCCTAGCAACTACCTAGAATAACCTAGCAACAGCCAGAACACCCTGGCAACCACCTAGTAACAGTATAGTAGCTACTTGGAGTACCCCAGCAATGGCCTAGAAATGAACAAGAAGACCCTGGCAACCACGTAGCAACAGTCTAGTGACAAGGACACCTTATGGAGTTGAGTTTGGATGGGTGCCGCTAGTGTGAAATCTTGTATCCGTGTTGTGTTTTGTGATCTGGTTGCTATATATTCACTCAAATCCATGGTGTTCTCTTTAAGATAAGCTGTTTGGTAGTACAAATGAAATGGACTGAAGCAGAAGCTTTTTCATTTGATATTTCACCTTTCCATATTCTCTCATCTAAAAATGTCCCTGTGCTGCCAGAAAAAAATGAACGGTGGATTTTTGCAGAGTAACCTTGTTTCTAAAGTACTAGTCTTTTGTTCTGTTTGTGGCTCCAACTGCTATCAAAAAGAGATGATAGAAAAGCACAGCGTTATCGTCTTTTCTTTCTTCGGGTGATGAATATTGCTCCCGTCAGTCATTCTTCATTAGCGCACACATCCTGACAGCGAGAGCTTTGTTTGTTTGTTTGCACCTCTGCGCTCCTGTGCAGTGACCCGCCTAAAACAATAAAGACGACGTCATCTGAACATCATATCATCGAGTCCTGTTCCTGTTTTCAAAAGGGCCAAACATGACAGGCAGTGGCACTTGCCAAGCAACTCCATAGCAGGCATCCTTCCCTTTGCCAGGCGCTGTGTTCAAGGGTCGGGTGCCAGCATTGAGCTAATGCCCGATTAGTTCAGAGGCAATCCCAGCATCCTTTCCAATTGAGCGCCGATGTTGTCCAAAGCTCTGGGATCCCAGATATTTCCACTAACACATGTCAAAGGTCAAAACCATCTGGTGGTAATACTCCATAAACTGGCCCAACTGGCAGGATTGTTCTGTGAGGAAGTGTGGGAAATTCAACTGAATGGATTTAAAGGTATAGTTCACCCAAAAATGACAATTCTGTCATCATTCACTCACACTGTTATTCCAAACCATGATCTGCTGCACACAAAATATATATATATTTTAAAGAATTTTGCTAACCAAAAAAATTACTGGTAGCCATTGACATCCATAGTATATTTTTCCCCCAATTTTTTTAAGAATTTAGGTAACCAATCAAGTTCCGGTAGCCATTGACATCCATAGTTTTACCCCCGCAAGAATGTTGGTTGCCGTTGATAGCCCCCGCCCCCCCCACACACACACACACACACACATTTTGATAATTTTGGTAACACACACACACACACACACATTTTTTAAGAATTTAGGTACCACACACATTACACACACACACACAACACCACACACCACACACACACACACACACACACACACACACACACACACACACACACACACACACACACACACACACACACACACTCAACATTTTTTAAGAATGTTCGTAACCAAACAGTTGCTGGTAGCCATCCATAGTAATATTTTTTAGAAGATGAATGTTGCCAAACAGTTCCTGGCAGCCATTGACTTCAATCATATATCCCCCACCCCACCCCACACCCATTTATTAGAATCTTGGTTACCAAACAAGTGCTGGTATTAATTGACTTCCATAGTAATGTTTTGTTTTGTTTTTGAAGAATGTTGGTAATCACACAGTTGCTGGTAGCCATTGACTTCCATAATAAAAATGTTCTCCATACAATGGAAGTCAATGGCTACCAGCAACTGTGTGATTACCAGCATTCTTCAAACTGTGTTCAACAGGAGAAACAACCTCACACAGGTTTGGAACACAAGTAAATGATGACTTTTCATTTTAGGGAGATCTATCCCTTTAAACATATTAAAATGTGTTAAACAGAGCTGTGAGTACTACACAATTGATCACATAAAATTAAATTAGCCAAAATAATCCATTCGACATGTGTAACAAGATATTTTTCCATTTTAAACAGGAGATCCAACGAGAGCAGAAAAAAATGCAGAGTGGGACGTTATCAGGAATTGATTGAATTGTGAAAAGTGTGTGTTACATACCACAATGCTGCCAGGTGGTTGGAGGAGAGGTGTGGAAAGAAAAGAGTGATTTGTACGAAAAGAAAAGACACTTTATATGCAGAGCAAGCTATTAGACTTTGATAAAATATGATTATTTATTTATTTAGAATTAATATTTTATTCACAAGAATGTTAACTGCTGAATTGTGCAAGATAAGATGAGGATTGTGCATAAAAAAATAATATTGTACATTTTTATTTCATGTTGAATGAACTAACACACAAAGGGAGGAGTATGTCATGTGTTTGAATTCTCAGAAAATGTGTACGCACAGATTTCATGAGCCAAATAAGTGTGCTTAATTGAATTAACTGTGCACTTGTAGTGTACTTCAAATTTCCTTTTTTACTAGTATAGTAATGAAATAATAGGCTGCTTAAATGTACTTGACTCTTTTCTTTAAGTACACATATAAAAAGTCACTTTGCAATAATGTTGCATTAAGTTATTTTAAAGTACATTTTAAATCATCGTTTAAGTAATCTTTTATCACGTTTTAGAGAAGTACACTTATTTTGATGTGTTGACTAACATACTAAAGCACACTGGTTAAACTGCAGTGTGATATTCAGTATTTAATTTAATATGTTAAATGTACTAAATTGCAACTTCATTTTAAATGTGTAATTATAAAAATATTTAAATACATGAAGTTTTCAATAGAAATTGCATTAAAATATATTTTAGTTGATTACAAATGCCTGTCGGTGCATTCAGAAGTTCACTTTAACCATATTTCATTACAATAGAAGTATTTATGAAATTGCATATAAAGATGCACTAAAGTCTTACTTAAGAGGGCCAACAAGCACTCTAACATTCATCAAAATTGCATTCAATATCATTTTAAACTATTCTACATTTTCATTTAATTGCATTTAAAATGTATTTAAGTGTCCAAATCATTACGTTATGTTTGCATTTAGGTATATTCCTTTAATTGATGATACTTCTGTAATAAGTGCTATTTTTCAAAGTATGCTTAAGTGTACTTCTTTTCTTCACATGGCAACCCTTTTTAGGTCAGGATAATTGAGCTTCGACGTTTTTCTTTAAAGAACCGTTCTAGCATTATGGAGGTCTGGCTGCATAAGTGTCTCAACAATCACAGTGCTCTCATCAGCATTTCAATGTAGCCCTGCCCACCTATACCTCCCAACCCTCACCGCTTCCAGTCTTGCCCTGGGGCAAAAGTCCACACCAGCTCCCCCAAACCTCAAATCCCTCAAGGAGCATTCAGACCTCCTGCAGGGCAGCAGCACGTCTTGTTTTCACAGTTGACTGGTGGGTGGTGTTGGAGAGTTTAGGGTCTGTGACTTTAGGGTCACGCCTAAAGTGTGCTGCTCCACACAGAGATATCCCAGCTGTCCCGGAGGTGGACCACACAGTCAACCTGTACAGACCGGGGAGCAAATGAGAGCTGAAGGTTTAAAAAATATGTGATTCCATCAGTTTATCCCAAATATTAGAGGTACAGGCCGAGTAAAATATGATGTCTACTGGATGCAATTTTCTTTATGTTTTTTTCCTCTGTATTCCTCCCTTCGGTCTCCATCCTGCGCAGCTTCCCCTCCCCTTCCTCTCGCAGATCAAGCTGCGCAGTTAATATATTCCCTGTATTTGAATTTTGGGCCCTGGGTGCACAGTGCTGCTTACACGGCAAACAAGATAAAGTCTAAAGCAGAACCCTACATGAGCCCAGGAGCACAAAGGCACTTCTGCACACTACCTGCCTCTTGAGGGACAATGAGCGATATTATACTAAAAAGAGCAGGCAGAAAGAGCAGCAAGAACTGAAACGTACTCCACATCGAAGCATGCTAATGCAAACGCTTGTAGCTACCCTTGTGAGAAAGAAATGCTCTTAATGGTACTTCAGAGAATTTCACATCTTAAAAGTATGTTTTGTAAAAATATGTACTTGCAATAATGTAATATGAATGTAAAACATATATTAATGTAATATATGTATTAGAATATAAATAAAAAGTCAGTAAAAGAGAGGTGACTTTCATGAGTTTCTTAACACAGTTAAAGGGTTACTCCAACCCCAAAATGCTAATTTTGTCATTAATCACTTACCCCCATGTCGTTCCAAACCCCTTAAACGCTTCGTTCGTCCTCGGAACACAATTTAAGATATTTTGGATGAAAACCGGGATGCAGTAAATTACACTGTCAAGGCACAGAAAGTTTAAAAAAACTTCGTCAAAATAGTCCATCTGCCATCAGCGGTTCAATCTGAATTTTACGAAGGTTCAAGAATATTTTTTATATGCAAAGAAAACAAAAATAATGACTTTATGCAACAATTCGTCTCCTCCGCATCACCGTAGTGCCATT
This sequence comes from Ptychobarbus kaznakovi, assembly GCA_027422405.1. NCBI lineage: Eukaryota > Metazoa > Chordata > Actinopteri > Cypriniformes > Cyprinidae > Ptychobarbus > Ptychobarbus kaznakovi. Next base: position 24,115,244 of record CM049802.1, on the reverse strand, counting down.
TTGGAGAGTATCCACTGAACGTGAACAGCGTATGCTATTCTGTCAGCCGCACCAAACGGAGACGAATTGTTGAATAAAGTCATTGTTTTTGTTTTCTTTGTGTACAAAAATTATTCTCGTAGCTTTGGAACGACATGAGGGTGAGTAATTAATGACAAAATTGTCATTTTGGGGTGGAGTAACCCTTTAAGTTTGACTTGTTTTAATAATCCTTTGTCTTGATTTAAGGAAATACACTTATTTTGATGTGTTGACTAACATACTAAGCAAACCATGTGCACTAGTTTTCAACTGAAAAAGGACAACTTTTTTGCATTTGGGCCGTTCATTTACACGACAGCAGTGTTCTTGGGAGACCGAGAAATGCGAACTTCGAAAACGGGTTTTGAAAACAATGTTGTTGTTGTCTCTTTGAAAACTATGAAAATGCAAATTTGTAAAAACGGTGACATCATGCGAATGTGTATAATGTGTTCAGTCTATAGTTATGAATATGTTTGCACCATCTACTGACATCGCCATCTACTGGCCTGGCATGAATAATACAGTGTATAAAAGGTTAGTTCATCCCAAAATAAAAAAAATATGTCATTAATTACTCGTTCCAAACCTGTAAGACCTTCGTTCATCTTCTGAACACAAATTAAGATATTTTTGATGAAATCGGAGAGCTCTCTGATCCTCCATAGACAGCAACGCAACTGAAATGTTCCCAGGTCAACAAACATAGTAGATACATCGGTAAAACAGTCCATGTGTCATCAGTGGCTCAACTTCAGCTTTGCGACGCTACGATAATATTTTTTTTGTGCAAAGAAAACAAAAATAACATAATTTACTCAACCATTCTTCTCCCCCGAGTTACGTCTTCCGCTATTTTAGAGAGTATCACAATGCATAAGCACGCTTTTGCCTAAGCGTAGACAACGCTTATTACGCAGCTTTCGTTCATGTGCGCATCTTTGCGCTGATTAAGTCAAATACGTTCTTAGGTACTCTCCAAAATGGCGGAAGATGTAACTCGGGGGAGAAGAATGGTAAATTGTCAATTGTTATTTTTGTCTTCTTTGCGCAAAAAAAAGTAGAAGTTGAGCCACTGATGACACATGGACTGTTTTACCGATGTATTTACTATGTTTGTGGACCTGGGAACATTTCAGTTGCGTTGCTGTCTATGGAGGGCCAGAGAACTCTCAGATTTCATCAAAAATATCTTAATTTGTGTTCCGAAGATGAACAAAGGTCTTACGGGTTTGGAACGACTTGAGAGTGAGTAATTAATTACATAATTTTTATTTTGGGGTGAATTAACCCTTTAAAGTCATATTTAGCGAATCTGTGTGAACAGGGATTGTTTTGACAATGCTGTCATTTGTATGCAAAAAAATGCAAAGGAAAATGTTTTTCAATGTTGTCAAGTAAATATACCCTGAAGCACATGTAAAGTATTTGATTACAATTTTAACTACATATATTATAATTGGTATTTTATAATTTTTGCGTTATTCAATATTACATTTAAATTCAATGGATTTTAAATGCGCTAAATCGCAACTTGATCATTACAAAAGTGTTATTACAAATATATTTAAATACATGGCATATACATTTCAATAGAAATGACATTAAAGCATATATTAGTTAAAAATAAACGCTTGTCAGTACATTCAGCAGTAACTTTAACTGTGTTTCAAAGACAATAGAAGTAAATTATGCACAAACATGTACTTAAGTCCTATGATAGCGTCAGAAAATCACTTTTAAGTTCAGCATGAACATGGAGTTTAGCGTCTGAAAACATTGCATTCAGTTTTTTTATTAATATTACTTTATTATTTCCATAATATTGACTCTTTTTAAATGCAAGTGCACTGTTTCATGACGGTTCAGAAACCCGATTTCATCCAAACTGCAGATTCAGTTGCACGCTGTAAAAAGCACAACCCGCAGTTGTCACCTGAAAGTACTATTTCCACTTGATTTTACCCATAACATTAATTTTTTTTCTTGGTATAAGTTATTGTACCAATAAAATTAGGTTGATTTAGTGATATCAAATAATATTCCTGACTTATCAGTTATAAAAACCAATTAATGTTTAGATGTTTACCTTTTTCAGTGCATTTTCTGCATTACCAAAAAAGGCGCTATAGCGGACTTTAACGAAAACCGTTTTCTTCTGCAGAACTACAGTTTCTCGTTCAGGTCAATTATTCAGGTCAATGGTGCAGCAATTTCAAGAGATTCTTGCAGAGCAAAGTTAGTTATAGTTAGTTAAACTGTAAACATGTTTACAGCTAGCTAGCTGAACATTGACACACTCGGTTTAAAGGCAAGACATTTGAAGTGAACTCTATCGCCCCCTTGAGTACTGAAGTTTGTTACTACCACAGCAACGTATAAACACATGTCTTCATTTGCATACTTGAGTAAAAGCATGTTTTGTGGCCCTGCTCTTGAGGTTTCTTCATCCTGGGCGGCCACTGCTCTTCACGGGGTCCATCGATCTTCTCAGACTGTCAGACTCAAGACTGATACAAGCGGCTCTAGGCATGAACTCACTCATCCTATCTGTAGTATGTCGATAGCATCCATTCCAGGGTCTTACTGGTCAACTGAAGCATCTGTTAAGCTCAATTGACACTTCCTTGGCCTTAAGATTACAGGGATAATTCATCTCCTCATCAAGTGTCCATCCAAGGGATTGAATCATTAGGGTCTCATTGGAAATGCACAGCAGACGTTCTCTAACAAACCTGCTTGTTATGACAGGAAATATGTATTGTACAGATGCTGCTCTTTCAAAGCTTAGTATATGCAATAAATCTCTTATATTTCAATGAAGTATGAGCTTTTTAACATGTTTTTCCTTTGGAGAATTAATAAGAGACACAAATGTTGACATACAGTAAGAGTACAAAGCTGTAAATGAATAGTCTAGCTCAAATCATTTGGTCTTGGAAGAATTAGGTAGTGAATATTTAGAAAAGTTTGCATTCGTACTGAGTTTCGATTGCATATTTTGGTATTGTTGAGATCTCCTCTGAAACTCTTCATCTCAGAAATCTCAGAAACAGCAGGCTTAAGCAAGTCTCAGTTTGATCTTGTTATCTCGTTGTCTATTAGAGAAAAAATGAGACATAAAAAGTGATTGCTGTGATTTCTCTCTCCTCTGGGAAATGAGTAGTAGAATCACATAGAGTTCAAAGCACAGGGGGAAAAATTGAACAAACCGACGCCAGAACTGCCTGTTATTTCTGTTATTTTGCTCTCAGTGAAAGGACATTTCAGCACTTAAAGAGCGCATGCAATGGTTTGACGAATGTCATTTTCCTTCCAATGTCGTCTGTCATGTTAAATCAGAAAGGTGGTCTGGTATTTTTTTAGATAGCCAATACATGTTTAAGACACCAAAGATCTAACCCATGTTTTCAGTGGCCTTGGATCTGGAAGTACAGATTCCCATACAGGCATTTCAAAATAAATAATTATTAGTGGATATTTCATTGCAGAATCATGGAAAATGTGGTTTCTAACCAAAAATTCTGCTGTTTAGCATGGTTACTTAATAATAATAATAATAATACAATTTGAAATTATGTGGGCTGATGGCTTCAAAAAAGCATATATCATAGTAACCCAAATTTGCCCATGTGTTACACCATCGATTAACAGTTATGTCTTTAATCTTCAGTTCTCCTGTGAATAAAATGAATGGGATTGTAACTATTGCAATATGACTGTTGCACTGTATTTCTACACGCTCAGAAATCAAGGAACAAACACTGTCACTGGGGCAGTACCTTATTCCATACTAAAGTATACAAGTACCTTAAAGGTACTTATTAGTAACTTTTGAAAGGTATTGAGGAGGTAAAGGATGGTATTGGGGCAGAGACATTCTAGAAACGATTTGATTGGATAAAACATTTGGTTACGCCTCTGAGCTTGATGATGTCATTAATAGTTTTGATTCATTTTCTGAGATTAATATTGTTATTTTTAGCTGTACATTAGATGTTCTTGAAGAACTAAAAGCCACAAAACAGTGTTGTGGAGAAGTTACTTTTAAAAGTAATCCATTACAATATTGCAATACTACCTAAAAAGTAACTAATTACTTAATTGCTTTTTACAAAAAGTAATGTGTTACATTACTTTTTCTCATCAGGATAGGTTGCTTGTTTGTTTATTTTTGGCAAATGCAAAAGCCCTTTCACACCAAAAGTGTAAGGAATAAGCTTTAGGCAGAAGGAAATAAACATATAGAGGAAATGCGTTTTATTTATCATAATTATTGCAAGTTTGCATCATATTGCGAGTTTGCGTTTGACTGTTTTTGTTTATTTTGAGAAATACTGAATCTGACAAATGGGAAAACTGTCAGGGTTGTGTGTAGAGGGGTGAGGCGAGGACTCAGTAGTGCTGAGAATGGGCTTTTTATTGATAATAAAAATAAACGAATCAAACCAAAACTACCCCGTAAGGTAAAAACAGGACAGCTGGCAGGCTTGGCAAGGCCGGATCAGCACACAACAGGGAAACAATGACTAACTGGCACAGGATTGCAAACACAATGAGATTATAAAGGGAGCAAATGAGGATGGTAACGAGGTAAACACAGGTGGAGCAAATAAACCAATAATTAGGTAACAAGATGGGTGGGGTCAAGACAATTGCCATGAGAGCACATGGCACACAGAAAACTAAGACAAAAGCCATGTGCTCACACAAGACAAAAACACAAGCACATGGCCAGCAAACAAATCACCAGCCATGTGCAAAACATGACATGAACACGCAGCTAATGAGAAAACTCATAAGCCGTGTTCACACAGACAAGACAACATGAAAGCAGGCAGCCAATGAAATACACAAGCTGCGTGCCACACAGCACAAGACATAACATGAATGCACCCAGCTGATAAAAACACAAACTGCATGCAACACCACAAAACACGCGCGGCCGAGCGAACTCAACGAAACAGATCGTGGAGCGCAAGTGTCCGAACCCCGACACGAAACCGAAACTCAAGACATGAGTGCCGGGATCCGAACACCACGCTCCAACACGAAACAAGGCACGCAGACGAGAGAGCGCACGGCTCGAGCGCGCTCATGAAACTCGGACATGACGGGAGTATCAGGGCTCTGTCACAAAACCATGAATGACACCAGACCGAAGTGACAGAACCCTGACAAAAACAACTAACTGGTGTTACTTAAATGAAAAGTAACTCATATATTTGATTGTAAGTTAAAAAGTAATGTGTTTCTTTACTCGTTACTTGAAAAACTGAAATCTGATGACATAACTTGCATTGCTTGTAATTCGTTACCCCCAGCACTGCCACGAAACTCTCATTTTGATTGCATGGGATCTAAAAGAAACGAGTGGCGCTCTTAACCTTGCCGTGTTTTGTTAGGTCCACAGGGTTCTATTGGTATATTAACATTATTTAAATGTAAATTTAAGTTAAAACCTAAAATGTTGCTACCGTATTTTTTACGGTAAATATCTGGCAATCACATCTGCCTGTTTTTTACCTTACATTTTACAGATTTTTTTTTTTTACAGTAAATGAGGATATTCGTCAGAGTTTCAGTGTGACACTTTGGGCGAGGTGAGTGTAAAGACAGCAGGAGTCCCTCTCACTGACAGGACAATGCTGTGTGCTTCAGCCTGAATATGTAGGCTATTAGCTTTGTGTTAGTGTTTGTCAGCATGACAGCTACAGATTTTTCTGGTCTATTTTCACTTTTTGAAACGGATGACATGCCGATATGATGAGCCGGGGCCACACTTCTCTGCTAAAAGGGATTAAACGGCCACTTAGCATTTAGTGATAAAGCTGTCACAGCAGTATTTGAAGGCAAGCATGATCTTATTCTCTCTCTGTGTGTGTTTTACTGAGGCTGAAAGGTGCCTGCTTGTAGGGAAAAACAAGACCTTTTCAATTTCTCAAAGGTTTCTTTTAGACAGAAATCAAATTAATAGAAACTTTTATTTATTCTCAAGTCGTACGTGTTTGAAACAACATGAGAGTGATCGATGATGACTGCAGTGTCATTTTTAAGTGAACTATCTCTTTAAGTCTCTTGCGTCCCAAACTTTATCCCCAACAATGTCTCCAAGTGTGTCTGACTTACTAACATTTGCGAAAGCCTGCAATCAAAAACCAGAGATTGCAATATGATGTTAAATGTTAAACGATGTTTAACAATTCTCATCAAATGCTAAACCTTCTTCAAATCCTCCTTGAACTATGAAAATGTATATACATTTTACATTTATACAGGCACAAATTAATTATACCTATTTTAATTTATAACATGGAAATCTGTACCTTCTCCCAGAAGTATATATATATTATATATATATATATATATATATATATATATATATATATATATAATATAACAACACTGTTTTCAATTTTGTTTTTTGTGTTTTGTCATTTTATAGAAGTAGTTTTTTTTACTACATATAATATATATATATATATATATATATATATATATATATGCTGTATATATCCTTTATGGTTTGAGTAAGATACTACTGTCTGCAGCCAAGCCGAAGCCAAATCCAAAGTAATTATGAAAATATATTGTATATCTATGTTCAGTACTTCACTGTAACTTTTATAAATTGTCTGTACGAAACGAATAATACTCTTCTGTAGTTTATTTTTCATCAAAGGCCAATTTTCAGCTCTTGACGCTGAGTTTAGAGTAGTGTTGTGATAGGATGAGCGTGCAGCTGCCAGCAGTATGTCAGTTATGTAAATTTCAGGTGTTTCAGCCAAATGCTAAAACCGTTCTGCTCATTGTTCTACACAATCATATCACCAATAACGTCCAATGAAAATGAGTTTCCATTCGTTTTATCACTGGAGTGCTTGGATTAAATATTCAGGATACAAACCTAATTGTATGTCAGTGTGTGTGTGAGACAGAGCGAGTGTTAGTCTGGTCAGTCTGGTTATCTGCTTGTCTGTGAATGAGCTCAAATTCAATTGCTCTGCTCAAAGTGCCACTTCCTTCCTCTGCACACTCCAGACAGCGTGTTGTACAGCTACCCAACAATGCTGGATGTGTTTTGTTCACGTGAAGAACACAGTTCCAGTGCGGTTAGCGTTCACACCTGGGATGTGTTTCTGAATGTGCATGAGCAATATTGTGAACCGTGTGCTTCTACGCCAAACCCGACTCCAGTCTTGTTAGAAAATTCCATTCTGGATTATTGAGTTGTCTTGACAATCCAATGGCTCCATTCCCAGACTGCATGGATTCCACGGGATTTAGGAAAAATGGGGGGAAGTACCTGCCTTGACGACTCTTTTTCTCATGCATTAGAGTTTTACTGTCTTTTGACGTGGTCATAAATGATTATCAATTTACAGTACACTGGCTTTATCAAATCTTGCAGTTAACACTTTTTTTTTTACAGATTAGAAAAACCCTAATGTGGTTACAAACCCTCTCAGTGAACTTTAACAGTGTAAGGTTCGAGGAAAACTGCAAATGTAGCAAGTATGCAAAGCTGTGTGGTTGAGTCACACTATGAAGACAAATCTATATAGCCTCAGATGCCTTTGGTTTAGGATCAAACCCTGTGGCTTTCACCTCTGAGCCCTAGAAACACTATGTGGTTGTGTCAGCAGCAAGCGGTTTTCAGCATCTTATAAGAAATGTGATTTGTTGCCTTCAAGTGAGAGATTTGGTCAAGATTTGGTCCTTGTCACGTTGATACCGAATAAAAATGTCTACATTAAACTGAGGCACGTTTCATGAACCCATAACCTCTTTTGGTGAAGTCCAAAAATAACACAGGGACAAGATATAAGGATTTTTTTTAAATACAAGATAAAGCAATATACATGTTATGTTCCAATTCAAATCGGAGAAATAAAACAATTACAATGTGTCAAACAAGTGAATGCATGTAAACTGTATTTACAGACAATATAATATTAATGACATAAAAGGTAAAAAATCTGTGTGATTATAAATATATTTAACTACACTGTAAAAACAAAGTTAAGCAAACTTAAAAGTTTCAGGTAACCAGCTTCAGCAGATTTTTGAGTTTTCTCAACTTATTTTACACTGTACAAGATCATTAGAAATTACATTAAAGTTTAATTTAATTTACATATTTATTGACAGTACACTTTAATATTTTAAAGATCACATATGCAGTTATGAAATGAAAGAAGTCCTTGAAAATTAAGAAGAAAAATAAAGTACTAAGTTGGCCAAAAACACTTACATTTTTTTAGCTAACTGCATTTAATATGAATGCAAACTATAATTAAATTATTTTTAATCTACTTGCAATTAACATGCAATACGGTATCTAAAAACAGTACATGCAGCTCACACTTAAGTATATTCTTTTAAAGCATATATTTCTGTAATATAGCCTCTTCTTTTTAACCGTATGAGATTCCTATAGTACACCTTTAAGCAATTGAGAAGAAATTACTTTATACTTTATCTGCTAAAAATCCCCACAAAACTAGTTGGTGTCAGAAAATAACGGACTCAGAAATAGTAAGTCCTCGCCACTGTATAAAAACAAACAAAAACAAAACATCAAATGTACTAGTCATTTTCTGCTATAGGGCCTAAAATAAAATAATCCAATCAAATAATCCTTCATATTAATACAGAATATTGTGCCCTATTTTTACAGTTTGCTTTAGCGTAGCAGCATTTCATTATCCTGTGATGACACTTCAAATGTGACTTGCCCACTTTTTAATGAATTCCAAACGTTATTATCTTTGCAAAGGTCAAAATATTAATTTCAAGCCAACAGAGCTTCTCTTAATAACTCTAATCAGTGGTTGCTCACCACGTATCAACAGGTTGTTGTAATAAATAGCTTCCTCTTACTATTCCAGTGAGTTTTTGTGCTTAATATTTGTGTAAATCTCGTGTGTTTTTGGCCAGGCGGGGACCACATGATGCATCACGCTCAGACTCATGGTGGAGGGGGACAGAGTAAACAGTCGTAGATCACGCCGCTGTCACAGATGGGCTGCCGCTATCTGCTCCTCGTCAGAGTTCATCAGTAGGCTTTCACAGCAGAAACACGCATGTAGACGCTTGGTTTATCCTTGGACAACTATGACTAAGAGAGTGAATGTGAACTGCATGTAGGTGGAAAGATCTGTGATTCACTCTTTTCATGTGGGGGAGAGCTGGTGGACAAGCGTTTCTGTTTGCTATACAACCTGGTCCCTCAGTCTGAAAGCCCAGGAGCTGCAAGTGTGTCAAAGGAGTGTGGCCCCTAAAGTCAATGATCTTCAATGAGCCCTGGATCTAAAGGTCTTTGTGCTGGATTCTTAGCATTCAACCTAAATCTTCCCATTACAACTGCCTATCTGCTTAAGCGCTGCTAAAATGTGCCTTTCCTTTTCAGTAGCCTGCCGTCAGTTTATTATTTTTGTATTAATGTTTATTGACAAATAACATATCCATGAACCTCATTTTTTTAAACCAAAAGCTAGATTTAAGCTTAACCTTCCTTCGTGAAAAAGAAGCACAGCTTACACTTAAAAAGAGTATATATATATATATATATATATATATATATATATATATATATAGCTGTCAAATAATTAATCGCAATTAATCGCATCCACAATAAAAGTTTTTGTTTACATAATATATGTGTGTGTACTGTGTATATGTATCATGTATATATTAATACACACACATGCATGTATATGTTTAAGAAAAATATGTTATGTTTCTATATTAACTAATATAAAATTACTAAATGTAAATGTAATGTAAATATAAGTACACTTAAATATACGATAACTCTATATTTACTTTAACTTTAAATATAATCAAGTACTTTACACTGTGTTTACATATATAAATATAATCAAGTTACTTTAGCACATGTGTTTTAGTAAATAAGTGCAGCACATGCTTCAAAAAAGTGCAAGACACGATGCTTCAAAGCAAGACAGGATTATTAAATATTGATCTAAAATGTACTTTAACATACATTTTATACCTTAACATTATTAAAAAATGCACTTAAGTGTTTTACGAAACATAAAAGTGCATTTTAAATACACTTAATTGGCTTTTTATTTGATTAGTAACATGTTATTTTAAATTACAGTTTATTTATTAAAAAAATACTCATTTAAGATTTGTAATACACTACAACTGCATATTCAATACAATTAAGTTATTTTAAATTACAGTTTATTTATTTTAAAAATACTCATTTAAGTTAAGGGTTAAGGCAAACACTACAACTGCATATTCAATACAATTAAGTGTTGTTAAGGGTTAAGGCATGTTCTCTGCAAAAAATATAAGAACAAGTGTATATGCTAATTAATGACCATTGGCCTTCCAAAAAATGGGTTATTGCTAATGTATACGGGGGAAACTGAAAAAGTCAATGTTAACATTGGCAAACTTCCAAGTTCACCTCCATAATAAACGGGGAAACTAAAAAGTCAATGTTAACTGCAAACCATTTTACCTCCATAATTTGACATATATCTGAGTCAAACAGGATATTTCTCTAGAAAAAGTGTAGGGTTGGACTTGTTTGTATTGTGGTAAAAGTGTTGATTACAGAATGCAGCCAGAATAAATGTGAGTATGCCTAAAATACCAAGAAATGTTCCAGCCGTGTGTAGTCTGCGACACATATTCTGATCAAGGAATATGAATCAAAACACTTCCTTGGGAAAAACATGCACCAATGAATGGCACGCAATATGACTAAGAACATGCATTAATAAAGCAATTCTGATTTCATATTCACCAAGGGTAATATTAATTTGCCAGAGTAACAGCAGAAATGCTTCGAAACAGACATTAAATAGATTTTAAATGCAAAAACGCTGGAGAGAGAGATCCCAACCCCCTCTGCTGCCTGCCTGTCTACATTCTCCCGGCGCACAACACTCGCACTTCTGCTGATCTAGTGAGCGACTGACCCCCTCCTCTCTCTCTCTTCTCTCACACACAACACACACACACACACACACACACACACACACACACACACACACACACACACACACACACACACACACACACACACACACACACACACACAACACACACACACACACACACACACACACACACACACGTCTCACATCAGCACACACACACACACACTCACACACACACACACACACACACACACACACACACACACACACACACACACACACACACACACACACACACACACACACACACAACACACACACACACACACACACACACACACACACACACACACACACACACACACACACACACACACACACACACACACACACACACACACACACACACACACACACACACACACACGAGCGTGTTTGTATCAGCGTTTTGACTCGTTTTTACTTCACAACAGTAAAAACCAGTTTGTGAGCAGCAGCGAGCGACACAGGTCAGGCGCAGGCGCAGGTTCTGCATTGAAGCGCGAGCCTCCCATCCCCCACAGCCAGATAGCAAAGTTCTGCTGCTTCTGCAAGCAGAGAGAGAGAGAGAGAGAGAGAGAGAGAGAGAGAGAGAGAGAGAGAGAGAGAGAGAGAGAGAGAGAGAGAGAGAGAGCAGTGTTTGAGTGGGGGAAAGAGCATGGCTGTTTCCATTTGGTTATTTACTTTGAGCTGTCTCTATGCTCTCCGGTATCTCTTTACCAAACCAAATACACGTTGCGCTGTTAAATTTGGGGTTGGATTTGGTGTGCCAAATTTGATTGCTGCGACCTACGCAGTTTTCTCTCTCTCTCTCTGGCTTGCGCTGCATTTCACTTTTTTTCATTTTCACTTCCTGCTCTCGGTCCATCCCCCATCCTCTTTCCCTTTCCATCTCTCTCTCTCTCTCTCTGAACACATGCGCACATACACATTAGCACACAGGCTGTAATTTCATGCTGTCCTCTGCACAGATCAAACATAGTGCTGCTGCAATAAACCCTCTCATTTGCTGTCTGAAATATGCAAGAACACACTTGGGCCTTAACACTTGCGTATATTAGCAATGCTTTTTGTACATTCATGTGATATAAAATAGTTTAATAATATGTTTTTTTTGTATGATTGTTTTATTCCATTATAAGCGGCATGCACGATTTGAACAAACACCTCATCCTAAACATCGAAGTGTGACCTTAAAGCACCCTGTTGTATCCCAGCGTAATATACTGAGAGACATTGTAAACACTGTGGCACCCTTGCAGTGTTGTTATTGTTAACTGAGACAAAAACTACTACACATTATTTTCACTAACTGAAATATAACTTAAATCAAATTAAATGTAGAAATTAGATGAACAATTTCAACTTAAAACTAAATTTGAAATATTGTCTTAGCAACTAATTGAAAAAAATAATTTGCGCTAAAATAGTACTAAAGTAACTGGAAAACTTAAATAAATATAAATTAAAGCTAAATTAAAAACAGTTCGAAAAAAACCTGAATAAAATTAAACTACAATTCAAGTGAAAACTCACAATATAAAAATAGTAGCTGACGCAAAATATAAATAAAATACTATTATAGTAAATAAAAATATGTAAAAATAACTGATTCCTTGTTGAGCACCATGACAGTCTAACACAGCGACATGGCTTCAACCAATGGCGTGAGTTTGGGGCGGGGCTTATCTTTTTGCCCGACCAATGCTAACGCAAAATATATATAAAATAATAAAAATATGTAAAAATAACTGATTCCTCGTTGAGCACCATGACAGTAGCGACATGGCGAGTTTGGGGCAACCAATGGCAACTATTATAGTAAATAAAAATATGTAAAAATAACTGATTCCGTTTGACAGGCGACATGGCTTCAACCAATGGCGTTTTGGGGCGGGGCTTATCTTTTTGCCCGACCAATGCTAACGCAAAATATAAATAAAATACTATTATAGTAAAAAATAACTGATTCCTCGTTGAGCACCATGACAGTACAACACAGCGACATGGCTTCAACCAATGGCGTGAGTTTGGGGCGGGCTTATCTTTTTGCCCGACCAATGCTAACGCAAAATATAAATAAAATAATAAAAATATGTAAAAATAACTGATTCCTTGTTGAGCACCATGACAGTACAACACAGCGACATGGCTTCAACCAATGGCGTGAGTTTGGGGCGGGGCTTATCTTTTTGCCCGACCAATGCGAACGCAAAATATATATAAAATAATAAAAATATGTAAAAATAACTGATTCCTCGTTGAGCACCATAACTGTCCAACACAGCGACATGGCTTCAACCAATGGCGTGAGTTTGGGGCGGGGCTTATCTTTTTGCCTGACCAATGGAAGATGGGAGGAGTGTTCATGAAAGTCATTAGTCTGATCATTATTTCTGTTTGATGCCACTTTGGCACTGAAATGACACATTTCCCCTTTAAAAGTGAACTGTTTTGTGCTGTGGACATGAATGAGATCTCCAGTCATACGGTTTGAGGTGTGCTCGGCCTGAAGACGTATATTCATGATAAAAGGGTGAAGAAATACCAGCTTAAGAGGGACCTGATGCATAGATACAAAGTATTATCAATACATGGAGGTGGGCCGACACCCAACCACCTAGCAACCACCTAAAAGACCCTAGCAACAACCTAGAACACCATAGCAACAGCATAATGTCCCTCGTATTGTAACAGTAAGCTTTGAATAGACACATTTTCTTATGATTACAATTTTTAATTGCACACAAGATATTTTTTTTAAATAAAAAATACTAGATTAATTTACATTTAGGCATTTAGCAGACGCTTTTATCCAAAGTGACTTACAAATGAGGACTATATAAGAAATTAAAATAAAAAAGAGCAATAATATATGTGTTGTGATAAGTCTCAGTTAGCCTAACAGAGTACAGTTTTTTAATAATACATAAAAAGAAAACAAGTAGATAGAATATAAAAATATATGTCAGTGTTAGTTAGAGGGTCTCTCTTTTTTTACAAAGACAAAATGTTGAAAGAATATAAAAAATAGTAGAGAACGCCAATTTTAGAGGATCATTTTTTATAATAAATAACAATAAAATATATAGAAAAAGAGAATACGAGTGTTTGAGGATATTTTTGTTTTTTATAAAAAAGCAAGCAATCATTGTAAAGAGTGCAAGTGTTAAAGGTCAAGTGCTTTTAAATAAATAAATAAAAAGAAAACACGTAGATATAATATAAATAGAACAGAGAGTGCTAGTTTTAGAGGATCCAGTATATATAATATAAAAGATTCAGTCAGAAAATATGATATAATAATACATATTTCATGCATTATTTCACAATAAAAGCCGAGGCTCACTGCCAGGAGTGCTTTGTGCTGGAGGAGCCCAAACTATGTCAAAGTAGTTCGAGATGACACACTTCTCCCTCTCTCGCGCTCCGCTCCGGATCCGCGCTCCATGACGCGTTTTGCACGTGACCACGCGCTTCGGTAAAATGGCTGTGTCTCGCGGAGCCTCGTGCAGGTTTGATCGGTTTCTCTCTGGCGCTCTCGTTCTGTAAGAGGCCCCCCCTCAACGCACGCACACACACACATACATACATACACACTCACTCACACATTTGTGTCGGTTAAATCCATACCCGGGACCTTTATTTATATTCTCCAGGAAACTTTTTCCACTCGAGCCGCGTTCGGGAGCAAGGACCGACTCCGGTCTGAAAGTGGAAGGAATGCTACGGGACGCGGGCTTTATAACGTATTCATAAGTGCGTTGTGTTTATATTCAAAGTGACTCGCGGTGAACGAGAGAGAGAAAGGGAGAGATCATGGCCGCTCAGGTCGCCACTCTCAACGCTAGCCCGCCCGCCGAACTCAAAAAACCGGAGCGGGAGCCGCAGGACGAGCCGGTGCTCGGAGAGAAGCCGCAGGAGAGCACCGACGCCGGATCCCCGGGACAGAAGGAGCTGCGCGACGGGGCCGATGTGGGAAACGCTGCTGCCGGGGTGGAGGAGGAGCAGGCGACCCTGACATGAAGAACGGTAACGGGAATCCGTCCAGAGTGAACAATAACAATAGCCAGAATGACCCTGACGGGAATAACCATCCCGGTATGCCTCCACAACACCCGGCCGCCTTCCCTCCGTCTCCACACGGCTACAACCAGCACTACAACCGGCCCGCTTTTCATCAACATGGCGGACAACAAAGCCCTAGCATGGCAGGGCCGGCGGGGATGGACCCATACCCGCCCAATTCACACGAGCACGGCTACCAGAACCACTTTAACAACTCCAGCCCCTTCCTCAACCGGACTCCGTACCACCAGGGGCAGGGCTACGGCGTGAATTCCCCGCGAAACAGCCAGCCGCCTTCATCCGGGGGGCAGCCGGGCAAACAACCGCCGCCGGGAGGAACTAACGTTAACGTGACCGCCGCTTCCTACAACAACCAGAGGTACAACATGGGGACCCCTCAGCCCACGTCCACCCCGACTCTGAACCAGCTCCTGACCTCCCCCAGCTCGGCCAGGAGCTACCAGAGCTTCCCCGCCGCGGAGCTCGCAGGCCAGGAAGCGGCTGCCAAAGGAGCGGGGGACATAACGTTAGGTCAGTACGGCGGGGGTCATCCAGCCTGGCAACAAAGAAGCCATCATCCCTCTCCCATGAGCCCTGGAAACACCGGACAGACCCTCAACAGGAGCCAGGTAAACTTTGCTTAACTCAGCGCTCGGCTGCGAGAGAGAGAGTCTGCCATTGTTTCTCAGTCTGCTCTAAAATGGCTGCCTGTGTTTTTCCAGCGAACACAGTCCATATAAGCAGCTATTTCTGCTCTGCATTTCTGTGCGTTGTTGTCTCACTTTGGGCTAGTTGTGTCCAGGGATGAGAGGGGCTCGAGGAATTGGGAAGTAATGCTAATTTTCGAGGCTGCGTGCAAAGAGCAGTGCATAAACTGCTTAGACTAACGTTAGTCTTAAAATGTTAGCCGTCTACGTTAATGTTTTAATCTAGACCGCTCACAAAAATGTAGGTTGGCCCAATTTTAATCGGAAAAGTGAGACTGATTATTTTTTGGCTAACTGCTAGCGTTAGTTGGTCAAACTAGTTCTTAAGACACAAGTCTTAACATGGTGGCTATGTTTATGCAACTGGCTCCAGCACAGATGCTGTTCATGAAATGCCCAGCTCTGTCGGGTTGTTTAAGGTTGTGTTTTGGCATCGGTTTGGTGCGAAATGCTATCGCTAGTTGTTTGATCACGGCTAGTTTATTCCCGCCCTGGCTCTTTTCCGATGCTAAAAACACCGAATATGTTAGCATCCGGGGGCTAAACGTGAACACTGTCGCCTCGTGAACCGTTAAGCACGGTTTGCTTTGTAACGCGCCTCGTTTGGGTGTGTTTTGAGGCGTTTTTCGGCCGTGCGTGTGTGTGTAAACAGGCTGGGAGCTGCGAGTAAGTGCTTTGCTTTGGGATTTGAATTATGGAGGTAAAATTCTTCTGTCAAAGACAGGAGACAGTTGGTCTTAGGTTGACACGCGAGCTCAAATCTGATTGGCTGCCTCATCTCCTGCGCTTGGCCATTTATAATCGCATCATGCAGCAAAGAGCGCCGCCGACGAGCTGCTCCACTTACACTCGCTGTGTGCATGCACGCACATTTAAGGCTTTTGAAGGGTTTGAATGCATGCAATATGATTGTTAACGAGATAATGAAGTCGTTTTGCTATAAAAACAAAATGTTTTAATGTAACTTGTGCATAATTTTTTTTGTAGCATTTTGTAAACAAAGGGCATTCACCATGTATAAGTCTGGTTTGTTTTTAACAATTAAATTGATCAATTCAAGGTCTTATTTAAATGCATGCAATTAAGATACACGCTTGTTATATTTGTAGCAATGCATCTTGTTAATTTAGTAAGCTGAATTGCACATCTTACGAGTCTGTTTAGTTGAAATGCACACATTTTAGTGATGCATTCTCCTTTTTGCATGGTCTGAAATGTCCAATGGTAAGAATTATTTGCATTGTTTATAAAAAGGAGTTATCTTAATGAATAATAGGTTACATGAAGTGCTGTTCACTTCTCTTTTCTAATGTTATCTTTTTTTTTAATCCAAGTTGTCAGCATCTAGGTTTCCTCATATGTGGACTACTTGTAACATCCTGGTATTTGTGGCATCCAAAGGTCTTTAAAGGAATAGTTCACCACTTAATATGAATTTCTTGATTTACCCACACACCAAAATGTATAGGACTTCATTTATTCCTCTGAAGAGAAATTAAGGTTTTGGGGGAAAACATTCAAGGATTTCTCTTCATCTAATGCAAATGCTCACTTTAGATCATTTTCAATGGTCCAAAATCCCCCCAAAATTAAGTTCAAACTTGTCAACAATAGGTCAGTTCTTTTCTGATAACGTCATGAGTAATCTTTCTGATGTTGTGAATTAAACCAGGCTGGACCAAGGTCAGCATTTGTTAACAAAATGTATAATTTTTAATTTTTGTTTCTGAAAATGACTGTTTCTCTAGAGAAGACCCTTATTTGTTTGCTGGGTTCATGTGGATTACTTTGTAGCCGTCTAAAATACAGATTTTCTTCCACTGAAAATGGTCTAAGTAAGCAGCATTCATTTGCTTTAGATGAAAAAAAATCCTTAAATGTTTTTCTCCAAAACCTTAGTTTCTTTTTGTCTGAAGAAACAAAGGCCTACGCATCTTAAATGGCCAGGGGGTGTGTAGCATCGAAATGCATGTAATTTAGAGGACTTTTTCTTGCATTGCCTGAAATGACCAATAATAGCAGTGTATATCAGAGATTAGTATTCGTGCAAAAAATAAACAATTATATCCTATCTTGGGGATTTTTATGTATGTTATCTGCATCCAGGTTTCTTAGTATTTAAACTTCCGGTTGTAACTCATTAGACGCATTAGGAGGGAGAATCCCTACTGTATGCATCGTCTTACTGTATAGGTGATATTGAAAGTCCCATGCTTGTTCAGACTCTCTGTGTGTTTACAAGTAGTGTAGGAGTTAACTAATAGTCACTGATGTTTTACTACCATCCTGTGATCATCATAGGGATGGTATCGTTAGGTTTTAACGGTTATTCGGTACTTTATCGGTCCGGTACTTTAACGGTATCATACACCATACATTCTTGAAATAACTATATATTCTATGCTCAGGCTATTTCTAAATGTAAATAACTCAATTTAAATGTAAATGCAGTTCAGGCATTTTTTTGTGTTTTATATTCTAAGAATGAGAGAATAACCTTTAATGCTTAAAGACATGATAGCTGTGCTCTCATTGTGGAAATGAAGACGGTTGATTAATGTTTTGGTCAGGGAGGAACGAATGCGCGCCGCTGTGAAGAGAAGGAAGTTGTGTTAGAAGAAACACCTATAATTCTTTAGAAGCAAAAAAAACTTAAATAAACTCAGTTTAATATAACCCAGACCTAAAGGTAAGCATGTTTTAATGTTAGTTCCCTTCTACTAAACAGAAGCGCTTCTGATTTGGGAATAGCAAAAATGCATCATAGGTTGAATATTATTGCAATGCTGGTGACTCTGATATAATTAGCAAGATACCTGGATGGATAGAGAACTTAACTCTGATACTCCGGACCGAAAATACCGAGTTTCGGTACCCATCCCTAGATACTCCGGTTTTCTTAGCTGTTGGTTTCTGAATGAGAGAATAATGCTTAAAGACATGATTGCTGTGCTCTCATTGTGGAAATGAAGGGTTTTAATGTCGCCACCCTGCAGCCCTGGTTGCCCACTGAAGCTAAGCAGGGTTGAGCTGGTCAGTACCTGGATGGGAGACCTCCTGGGAAAACTAGGTTGCTGTTGGAAGAGGTGTTAGTGAGGCCAGCAGGGGGTGCTCACCCTGTGATCTGTGTGGGTCCTAACGCCCCAGTATAGTAACGGGGACACTATACTGTAAAAAAGCACCGTCTTTCGGATGCGACGTTAAACCGAGGTCCTGACTCTCTGTGGTCATTAAAAATTCCATGGCACTTCTCGTAAATAGTAGGGGACATCCAAGTGGATGCTGCACACTGGTGGTGGTTGAGGAGAGACCCCCCACATGACTGTAAAGCACTTTGGGTGTACAGCAATACACAAAGCGTTATATAAATGCATAATTTATTCATTCATTAATGACCCTCAGAGCCAGAGATTTTCTTACTGTATTTGCTGTTCAATAACCTTGATGGGAAAACAAGAATGTTTCTCTTAAAACGATGAATCTGTTTTTGTCTAGTGTTTTCATTTTTTGGGTTAGAGTTTTAAAACTTTGCATTTGTGGTGTATGTCCTTATGACTTATGATGCAGAAAACGCGGACGGAATCCAGTCATAAAAACGAAATGTACAGTTTAACGCGGAATGTAACGGAATTTGTCAAAGTTTGGATGAATTAATCAAAAGTAGGTCATTACACTTAAATCAAGTCACGATATGGACTAGTATCTGTTAATATTAAGCTAAAAAGGTCGATTTAAATATGAATCTTGCATGTTCTGCGCGTCTGTGTGAATGGAGCAGATGCGGTTTTGTCTACATAAGTTACACCGCACGCGTGGCTCAGCATCTGCCGTCTCAATGATTTCATAAATACATGAACAATATCTCCAAAACTGATCTGAGAGTCACTTCACGAGCATTTTACCATTTCATTTGAGTAAAACTAGCGTCATATCATATACACAGAACTTTAAAAGGTATTCACTGCAACCCGTCAAAATAAAAGTTTGGTTTAACTTATTAAAAATATTGTGCCAGAAATAGGCTATATTACTATTATTTAGTAGAATGTACGTACTACTACTGTTGAAAAATAATAAAACTGTATTTTTTTAAAGAAATAATCACAAAATATTTTACTTTTAATAGTAAATCCCCTTTATTTGCCAATTTTTTTTATTTAAAATGTTCATTAATTAAAATATCAATGTGTTATACCTTCATCTGATAACCAGTAAAATGTATATACAGAATTTGTGAGGGAAAAAAAAAAATACATTCATAATGCTACTGTAAGAATAAATAAAAATTGTTTGTATGCATTCAAATAATTAGACATGCTTAAAAAAAGAATTTGGTAACAATAAAACATAAGATGAAGAAAAAATAAAATAATTATACGGCCCTAACATGTCAATTTTTTTGTCACAAGTTTCATGATTGTAATTAATTAGACAAGCTTTTTGATTAATAAAATATAATTTGACCATAAAAAATGAGTCCAGAAAAAAATAAAATGGAGAAAAATTATAATGGAAAACACTGAATTTAGAAAAAAAGAGAACTGATTTCATAGGGCCGTAGTGCTTGCACAGGCTAATTAAAGTAACATTGTCTTATTTTGATCAACATCACAGGTGATTTAATGTAGATGTGACTCTTCGATGTTGATGCACAGAAACGGTTATTTGTAAGTTTGATTGCGCGCACTATAAAGCGCTGATTGAGATTTGAATGTTTGTGTAGTTTGCTGAAAACTTAAATTTTATTTAATGAATGAATGAATGTGGAGGGGATGTTGAAATCCGACAGGCTGTGCGGATCTGGTTATAGCTTTATACAGATGACTTTATTTATCCCTTCAGTTCAGAGTAGTGCATAGTAGGGCTGCACGATATATCGTTTCCGCATCGATATCGCGATGTGCGCATCCGCAATAGTCACATCGCAGGATGTGCGATGTTTAGTAGGCCTATACTTTTCGTTATATATATATATATATATACTGATTGTTTTCTTTGCTCACACACATACACTGCATCTACACCAGATGTGACAGCTGTACAGAGATATCCATTTTTAAGTAAATTTAATAGCAGAGCTACTGCAAGATTTCAGTGCTGGAAATCCATTTATCCTTTGCTGAAACTTCCGCGTTGTCGAGGAGAGCGCTGATCACGGTTGCTTAGCAACGGCAGAAGCCACGAAAGCGCAAGCTCCAGAGCGCTTTGCAAAGAAGGAGAAATTCCATGCTGGCGTTTTCCATGCATTTTAGCCATGACATGTGCACGCCTATGGCCCTAAAGTCTGTCTACACTGGACGCGACAAAGCTACTGTTACTAATCACTTGAACTTTTGTGTCAATTAGAACGGGGATTTAGACCGGGATTAGAGCGGGAAATTGTCGCGCCGCGCATGCATCCAGTGTAGACAGACAGCATCACTGATTATGGGTTCTACAGTATTTTGTGGCGTCGCGCGTGTCAGGTAGACAAGGTAAGAGCCATGCAGATGCTATGGTTGTAATTTGTTTATTTTCTATGCTGATTTACTCGCCTATAAAATCACCCCAATCATTGATTTTTTTTCCAAACAGAGATATTAAAATCATGTTTTCTTTTTGTTTTTTTTCTTCATATCGCAATATATATTGCAGAAAAACTAAATATCGCAATGTGAGTTTTTTCCAATATTGTGCAGCCCTAGTGCATAGACTTGTGTATTTGAAGGTCTGGTTGTAAGCAAGAGAAATGTGGGGTTCAGGGTTTTGGGACCACAGATTTGCATCAGTGATGCAGTGGATGGCTTGAACTTGATGGTGTGTAATTTTTAAAAGCATCCAGCCTTTTCCATATCTATACTAATATTAAGCGGCTTGTTTTGTGCACAAATACCCGTACTGTATGTTTTGAGTGCCAAAATAAACTAGTGGTTTCTAGTAATTTTTTCTTTTTCTGCATGTGAGCTTGTTTCATGTCAGATTAATTAGCCCATAGATATATATGTCCTGAAGATAAACGAAATAAAAAGTGAAAAACAAAAATGAAGTAAAACCTTAAGAAGCCAGGAACGATTTTCTTTAGCCGATTAGAAGTCATAAACTAGGGCATTAGTATCTGTTTGGCAAATATTACTTTAATGCTAATAAGGAAAACAATGCAGATATTCTATATTAATAGCTATAGAATTTTTTTTTCAGAATTTATATTTTTTTATTTGCAAATTACTTAAAAGTAGTGCTGTCAAACGATTAATCGCATCCAAAATAAGTTTTTGTTTATAGTTTGTGTACTGTGTGTATATTTATTATGTATAAATACACACCCATGTGTGTGTAGATTTATGAAAAATGTTACGTTTATATATTTCTATATGATGATTTATATGAATGTAGATGTATAGGCCTACACGTAAATATGTTCAAACCTCTGAATGTGTGTATTTATATATACATAATAAATATACACCGTAAACGCATATATTATGTACAAAAACAGGGTTTCCGCGGAGTCATAAAAAGTCATAAAACGTCTTAAATTTAATAAGAAGAATTTTAGGCCATAAAAACGTCCGGATTTTCCATACAAGGTCATAAATTACATTTAGCCACGTCTTAAATTGATATGCTTGTTCATTCATTGGTTCTACCATCGCATGTGATTCGCGGATTAACTGATAAGTTTAACCACCATAGAGTGAAGTGTATCATTTGCACGTGTTTCGGGACTCGCGCTCTGTTTTCTGTGCTCAGCCGCTGGCGCTCACACTGAAGCGCGCGCGTGCAGAGAGAGAGAGAGGCGCGATTCAGATACCGAGTTTCAGACAGCGCCTCAACGGATGGATACATACACAAAGTTGTTAAAATACCCGTTTTGGCAAGTATTCTGGTAAACACAGTCGGTTATGTCTTAAGTTAACGTATACAGCTGAGAAAGAACGTGCAGAACAGTTGTGTTTCCTGCCGTTCTTAAACTGGGAGAACTGAGAAATTTCAGTGAGGAAGACTCAGGGACTGCAATTAAGTTCAAATTAAAGCACATTCCTTTATATTGTTTTATAATGTTTACATAATTTCCTTCACTCAAAAATGAGGGGTTTGCCATGTTATTAGCACTAAAATAGATTTTTGTTGCTGCTAATTCAAGTGCATTCACAGTTGGTTGCTTGAGGACTTTATTTTATATAAAAAGCAGAAAGTTAGAAAGCACTTTAGATGTTCTGTGTCATTTATACCAAACACAAATGTTGCGGGTTGCTAGTGTGTTTGTAGCACTATATTATTTATTTTTTAAGTTTAATTGATTTGTATTTATAAAGTTGTATTTATTTTATTTAAATGTATATTTAAGTTTACATTTATGTTCCAACAAACTTGAAAAATTCTGCTTGATAAATTCTCTAAATCTTATGCAAATGATTGAAAGTTTTTGTTTTTTTTATTATCCGTTTTATTTATTTATTTAATACTTGGTCAGTTTATTTATTTCTTTGGATAAATATTTAATTTGAATACCATGCAGTGCACAAAATTAAGATTCGAGAGATGGTTCAAGTCAGTGTTCAATAAATGATGTTAAGTTTAGATGTTGTGCATCCAATTATTATTAGTGTGACATTTTAGCATGCAAACGAAGGGGAAAACTTCAAGATATCGGCCCTAAAAATCGGCCAAAAAAATCAGCCGCACATATCGGCCATCGGCTGACCCTCACCTCTAAACATCGGCATCGGCTATAGAAAAACCCATATTGGTCGATCTCTATTTAGTAGTTGGCTCAAGCCCGTCGCAAACAATCGGTATCAAGTTTATTGCACACCGTGTAAGAAGGCGTTGGAGCTGTCTAGTTTAGGCATAACATCCTTGCAGTCGCATGCAAAGTCAGAAAAGCATAAAGTTGCTGTAAAAGGTCTGCAGCGGGTGCAGGCGATCAGTCAGTTTTGTTCGGCTCCGTCACTAACGTTACCCGGTCCAAGTACAGCGCAGGATTCTGTTTGTCTCGCTTCCAGTGCCACACACAGTGATTTCGGTTGACTGACTGACTAATAATTGTTACTTTACAATGCTACAATTTACATTTGTTATGCGTGTTCCTGTGTTCTTGATACTTAAGAAAAGGGAGCCTTCAGTTTGTTACCCTTAAGAAACTGGAACCTTTAAATAATAAAACTTGTTACCTTCAATGAAAGTCAATGAAAAATAAGACTTTTCAAAGGAATTTTAATGACTGAAGTTATTTTTCGTAATTCGTGTAGGTCATAAATTTAAATCATAATGGTCATTAAAAAGTCTTAAATTTGACTGACTAAACCCTGCAGAAACCCTGAAAAAACGTTTATTTTGGATGTGATTAAGCATTTGACAGCACTAATTAAAAGAGCACATTTTTCATTTATTTCCTGAAACCATCATTTTAACCTAAAAGCCATTTTTAAAAAGTAGATTCTTTGTATGAAAAATGTGGTGTTAAATGTAATTGTGGTATGAAGATATTTCTATTAGGTTTTTCACTAAAATGTAATACTAATTTTTACTTGTGCACACCAGTATTACACATTTATTATTGATTATTCTTTAATAATGAGACTTCTGTGAACTTTTTGAGCAGTTATTTTGGATTGTTTTTTTGTTAAATGAGAATTATGGAATTTCCATTATGGAACTATGTAAATTAATCGGTGGTATTAACATGGCACTTTATAATTAATATTTTCATGTGACGCCAATATTCTCCAAAGGATTCTATTGTTTTACAGGTCTGTTTGAATGTTACCGGGTTGCCCTTTAAACTGGTTTCAGACCAGTCTTTCTGACCCAGACTTTGGCATTTGTCCGGTTGCCCTGAGAGCAGTGTGTTTCTGTTTGAGAGGGAGAATCCTATCCCAGCATCCTCGAGTGAAGGACACGGTCTCGGTAGCCTGCGGGGTAATGAGTGAGCGGTTGCTGCCACAGCACACTGTCTGCACTGCTGAGTAATGAATCTCCACATGCTGCCTCACTCTCTGTGTGTGTGTCACAGATACTTAGGGAAACAGAGCCGGGAGGGGGTGTTTTTGTGAATGATCCTTTGCTGCCTGCCGGTGACAGCTGTGCGCTTGTGAATGTGGGTGTGTGAACGCGCACATGTTAGCGGATGCCGGGAGAAGCGCTCTGACCCGCTCATGCTGCATGCGCCACCGGCCATCCGTCCGTCCGGCTCTTCAGGAGTATTTAGGTTGCACTAAACCTACACAAATTGGCCTCTCGTATGCTTGCTGTACCCACACAAAAGCACTCGTGCGGTCCCTGAACACTTCTGCACACCGCATTAGGGACGGGTACCGAAACCCGGTATTTAATCTGTCTCGGGGCTAAATTATGAAAGACCGGAGTATCGATAAGCTCTGACGTTAACGGTTCTGCTATCGGTACTGGAGAAATTAAGAAAACACACATACATTTATTATTGCTATATATACACATTATCTTGCAAATTCTATCTCACCGGAGTCACCAGCTTTTTCTATGTGCAATAATATTCAAACATTTGTCTATGATACATTTTTGCTATTCGCAATTCAGAAGTGACATGGCGCTCACGTGGATGAGTTTCAGTACGTGCAACATAAAAGCCCTTTTCAATCATGATAGAAGAGTGAACTAACCATTAAAACGTATGCTTACACTTTAGGCCTGTGGCTGTTATAGTAAACTAAGTTTGTTTAATGTTGTTTTTTTTTTTTTTTTGGCATCTAAGGATTATAGTTTCTTCTAGCACAACTTCCTTCCCTTCACAGCGGTGCGCATTCGTTCCTCTCTGACCAAAACCTCAGAATCGGATCAATCGTCTGTCGATTGTTGTAAAATGCCATCATTACAGTTGTTAAATTGCGGCACATGTTTGATAATAAAATGATACAATCAAAAGAGACGCTACAATCCACACAAGCGCTGTTCCCAGGCTGAAGTGTGTGTGTGTGTGTGTGTGTGTGTGCGTGTGTGTGCTTGCCGCGCGCGTGCTCTAAAACTGACAAGCAAAGAACACTTTGAGCTTCGGGCGCGTCCAAACGATCAAATACACACAAAATATGTAAAAACGGCCGACTTGGAGAGTATTCACTTAAACACAGTTTATGTCTTAAAGTGAACGAGAACAGTTTGGAGAAAATCCAATTTGTGTCAATATTTTATCTTAAAGTGACAGACTGGTGCTTCATCAATGTTAATCAAAGAACAAACCGCAAAGAGAAAATCACGCACAGCTCTTAATCTGAATATAGTTATAGCTTTAATAAGCATTAATCTATCAATACATACAGTGAAAACTATGCAGTGTTCATTTACATTTGATCACTTTTAGATTTCTTTTGTAGCTATTACCTACCTGAACATTAATGTTAGCAGACCTTCATGTTTTTTTTCCATTTCATTTGTACATTTGTTATATGGTATGACAAATGGTATATTTGTCAGTTTGTTTAACTTTGTTTCTTTGTTCATGTTCTTACTGTATCTTATGTATATAAAACACTAAAATGCCTGCACACTGGTGCATTTACAAAATTATGTTTTATATTAATTTAATGAAATATTTATTTTACATTTCAGAATATAAAGAAATGTTAATTCAGCTCCTAATCTGTCATTATATATATATAACAAAAAGTACTGATAAGAACACTGTTAAAGTACCGGATCGATAAGAGTAGTAATACCGTTAAAATCTTAACGATACCCATCCCTACACAGCATCCACTCCTCGTATTTCTCTGGCTCGGTCTTGTCATGCCTCTTTCTTCGCTTTTCACTTGCTCAAGCTGTATATTGCTTTGCACTAGATATGTGACCTTGAACCACAAAACCAGTCTTACGTGTCAATTTTACAAAATTGAGATTTATACATCTTCTGAATAAATAAGCTTTCCATTGATGTATACTTTATGATAGGACAATATTTGGCAGAGATACAACTATTTCTAAATCTGGAATCTGAGGGTGCAAAAAATGCTAAATACTGAGAAAATCTCCTTTTAAAGTTGTCCAAATGAAGTTCTTATCAATGCATATTACTAATCAAAAATGAAGTTTTGATATATGTATGGTAAGACATTTACTAAATATCTTCATGGAACATGATCTTTACTTAATGTCCTAATGATTTTTGGCATAAAAGAAAAATCTATTAATTTTGACCCATACAAATGTTTTTGTTGGCTATTGCTACAAATATGCCGCAGCGACTTAAGACTGGGTTTGTGGTCCAGGGTCACATATATCCGGTGATCGCAAAGAATGTACTTCCGAGTAGGGATGCATCGATCCGATACTGAGGATCGGTATCGGCTCCGATCCAGTCATTTTCTGCGGATCGGGTATCGGACAGACGAGACCCGATCCTGTGCTTTTAAGCTTATACTATTCTGTGTTGTTGTTAAGCCCCACGGAAGCCACAAAAACACCATAAAGCACCATAAAGTGTTCGCATGCACTTATATTTCAAGTGTTCTGGAGCTGTTCCATAGTTTAATCTGAGGTACAGATGAATATTTAAGTCATTAAATTCAAGTCCACGTGAACTTCTCTCTCCGCTGCGTCTGTCTGTCTGTCATCCTCCGTTCAGCATTCAAACTGCGCGTTACGTTCGGTTACTACAGTCAAACTCTTCAAGAGCGCACAGTTACTGAGGTTTAAAACGGTTAAAAGAAAAGGCTCAAAGTAAACTAACTCACAGATTTGATACACTTCTCAGCAATATCTCTTCCCTCTGTACTTTTCTTCTCTATGCGGACTCGGAGGGCTGTGCAGCCTGTGTGCTGTGACTCTGTTTCAAGAGCATCATTCTGCGCACGGGATGCGCATTGAACCGCGCTGTATTGAGCCTTTCGTTTTATAATACTTCTGGGCAATGGAAGATAAAAATAGTCTTTCATGTTCTGTCCTGTCTATATTTGCTGCCTTATTATTGTGCTATAACGTTTTTTTAATGTTATATTAATATTTATATATAAATGTATTTTTTGTTTTTTAAATGTATTTTATAATAGGCAACGTGACATTTAACCAGATTTATTCGTTCACTTTTATTTGTAAATAAAAATGTTTCACTAGGTTTTATAATTTTAATATATATATAAAACAAAGCGAGTTTATTTCCAAAAAAAAAATAAGTAAAAACAAAACTGTTATTTCATAAAATATAAAAACTGTCCCATTTGTTTGTGTTTTAATATTTTTGTTAATAAAATTAATTTGTAAACAGTATGAGCAGCACATTCGCATTTAAAGCAAATGGTTCTCAACCCGCGACCCATTGCAAACTAGGTTTTATAATTTATATATATATAAAACAAAGTTAATAAAATTAATTTGTATGAGCTATAATTCATTTTTAGTTTTTACATTAAAAAAATATATGAAACAAAAAAATAAGTCAAAACTATGTTTTTGTTATTTCAAATAATTTAGTTTTTTCATATATAATGTTAGGCATGAGCAGCACTATATGCACTCATAATTAATTTTACGTGGTTCAACAAGCGCGCACTTAATTAAAAATATACAAACAAATAAAAGATAGTTTTTGTTATTTCAGATAGTCATCAGCTTTTAGTTCGTTCTGTAAAATTGAACATATGCATCAGAATGGACACGAAACGAAAATGCAGCCGTTCGCGAAAATCAGAATGGACCAGCGAAATGGAAAATGCAAAATATCAGATTCAGCAGTGCTTGCCTCACACTGAACATGTTCAGGTAAAAATAAACATCATCCTTAATTACAGAAAATGTGTCAAAACATCTCTGGAGAGAACCTTAGATTATTAAAATCGAAAATGCTCTCCATATTTGGATCAACATAAACGTTCACAAATGTAGCCTCTGCAATGTCGCGTGTCGAGTCACGCTTCTGCGCGTCTTACAGACTGTAAATTACAATCACAACTTTATTGTGATGTTACTCCTTTCGAGCAGAATTTCTCAAGATTCAATATTTTTATTCGTCACATACATAATTATACAGAATATAACCAGCAGTTAAATGTAATTGGTCAGCTCCCGACAGCTTCAAGTGTTTTATTAATGGTGAGTAGAATTATTTATTTAAATAAATGCAATCGTTTAGATATCATAATATTTAGGCTATAAATAATATTATAAATCTGGTTGGTTTGTATTGGTGACTAATATGTAAATGACATGCGTGCGGCCCGTTAGACTAGTGCTGCCCGGTCGAAAAATAGGTAGAGAACCACTGATTTAAACATATAGCCTACAAATTGACACGAAGTTAAAATATCATGGTATTTTTTGGTTATGAAAACAACCTAGGGGACTTTTAATGAAACGTGGAAACTGCTCTGGAATAGAATGAATATCACAAATCCTTGCCAGCAAACACACGCAGTACAGTAATGTGATTTGTTGGTGCTGTAGGCTACTTTTATTGTACTGTACTGCCGCATGCTTGTAGTTTCTGCGCTTTAGTGAAGTTATATAACGTTACAGCGCGGCGCCGCGTTCGCGCAAGTGCTAAAGAGCGCGTGCCACCAGCACAGTATAACCTCTGACAGGACAGGTGAGAGACTTTTTATTTCATAACGCGTTACGAAAATAACGTGGAATAATGACACTGACATTAAACCTGTCAACATCTCATCTGACCTCAGATACTGAATTGGGACAGCGCGTTTTTCTCAAGGCACTCTTTCTTTCTTTAGACTGCCATCTGACAGAAGTGACAACAGCTTTCATGTACGTCTTTTAAAATAAAAGTCTTGCATCAGAAAAGCATTTAGAATTACGTTTTTTGTTGATGTCGTTTCTTTGGCTGTAAATAATCCGCGACCCTCTCAGAACGGTCATATCGCGACCCACTTTTGGGCTGCATACCCAGCACTTTTGACCGACCAGTTGAGAAACACTGTAATACTGTGTTCCTGTGGCTCAGTGGTTAGAGCATTGCGTCAGCAGCGCAAAAGGTTGTGGGTTCGATTCCCAGGGAACACACATACTAATGA
Organism: Ptychobarbus kaznakovi; assembly: GCA_027422405.1. Classification (NCBI taxonomy): domain Eukaryota; kingdom Metazoa; phylum Chordata; class Actinopteri; order Cypriniformes; family Cyprinidae; genus Ptychobarbus; species Ptychobarbus kaznakovi. The sequence goes on along the minus strand of CM049802.1, from coordinate 24,085,511 downwards.
AAATGTATAGCTTGAATGCAATTGTAAGTCGCTTTGGATAAAAGCGTCTGCTAAATGCATACATGAAATGAATAAATGATAATAGATTGTGTTTAACACACAGAAGAGTGACGATCGGGTCAACACAGAGAAGTATAGAAATTCTAAGTTACATAAAAAAAAAAAAAACCTGCGCTGGTATCGGAATGGATCGGTATCGGCCGATCCTCAGAATTTGCGGTATCGGATCGGTTCTGAAAAAATGGTATCGTTGCATCCCTACTTCCGAGGTACATAAAACAATAGTATGTGATTTCAAAATGGTCCAGTCGCTGGATTGCCTGAACGACTAGTTGATTAGTTCAGGAAGCTTTATATAATTAAGCTGGTTTTGAGTTCATTTGACCCTATTTGGACACATTTTAGATTTTTTTTTATCATGCTGACTGTATTAATTCTGGTTCTCGGTCATGATCCTGGAGGAACCCAACACTCAAATGTTGGATGTCTTCCATCGAGTCTGGTAGCTCTACTAATGATCTGCATAGAGTTGCTCAAATAATTTGAAAGGTTTTTTTTAATTGGAAAGTAAAATTCACAGTCTTGTTACTATATTGAAGTAATGCATTAGTCTAAGGATTTGACATTTACCTTCAATGATCCAGTAGCAGCCTTCAACGTTGTTGAAATTCAGTGACACTCAGTTTATCCTCTCAATGTTAATTAATGGTAAAATTGCATTAACTAAATAAGGTTTAGTCTTGAAATCAGTGTTGGGCGATATGTTTAATCATCCTATAGCCTGTGAGATCACGAAGCGCAATAATATCTTGCTAATTTACTTGGTTTAATTGCTGGAAAGTTAATTAAAATCAGCATAATGCTAAAAGCAGCATAATGTTTTTATATGACTGAATTAGTCTTTAACATGATAACAAATGTATAGAAACATTGCAAGTTACTAACTTTAATGCTTCCATTTCCTCAGTTATTCAAACAGCAGCTACAGAAAACAAGCAAAGAACATTTACATTTTCAAAGAACAGCACTGACTTCAGTCTCACGCGAGTTTATGCTCTTTTAAAAAAACATTTCTGTTATAAGCTGTTTACATTGTTTGATGAATAAATCTCTTATACTTAAGTTGTACCTACATCTGATTGGTTAAATTGGTATGATTGGTTATAACATGCAACACTGTACAAATGCGAAAAAAGTTAATTCTAAAAATAATTTTAAATTAGATAGTAGTAGTATTATTAGCCTAATAATAATCTTGCTTTCGTCAAAGGCATTGCCCCAGGCAATATATTTAAATATCGTATCGTCTATCGGCACAACCCTACTTGAAATAACACTTGGCATTTTTATGTTAATAACATTCAGTAATGTGTCTTAAAGGAGGCAACGCATTTATATTGGTTCAAAAAACATAAATTGTGTTCATTTATTTTAGTATTTTTTTTTTTGTTGCCATGAGCACCAAGTTGCACTGTTTTGATCAGTTTCAAGTAATTTATTCACATAATGTTCTCTCTTAATGTAAGCATGTATACAGGTGCATCTCAATACATTAGAATGTCGTGGAAAAGTTCATTTATTTCAGTAATTCAACTTAAATTGTGAAACTAGTGTATTAAATAAATTAAATGCACACAGACTGAAGTAGTTTAAGTCTTTGGTTCTTTTAATTGTGGTGATTTTTGCTCACATTTAACAAACAATCACAACATATTAGAATATGGTGACATGCTAATCAACTCAAAACACCTGCAAAGGCTTTCCTGAGGCCTTCAAAATAGCCTCTCAGTTTGGTTCACTAGGCTACACAATCATGGGGAAGACTGCTGATCTGACAGTTGTCCAGAAGACAATCATTGACACACTTCACAAGGAGGGTAAGCACACAAACATTCATTGCCAAAGAAGCTGGCTGTTCACAGAGTGCTGTATCCAAGCATGTTAACAGAAAGTTGAGTGGAAGAAAAAAGAAGGCACAACCAACCGAGAGAACCGCAGCCTTATGAGGATTGTCAAGCAAAATCGTTTCAAGAATTTGGTGAACTTCACAAGGAATGAACTGAGTCTGGGGTCAAGGCATCAAGAGCACCACACACAGACGTGTCAAGGAATTTGGCTACAGTTGTCATCAGAGGCATCTTACCTGGGCTAAGAAGAAGAACTGTACTGTTGCCCAGTGGTCCAAAGTCCTCTATTCAGATGAGAGCAAGTTTTGTATTTAATTTGGAAACCAAGGTCCTAGAGTCTGGAAGAAGGGTGGAGAAGCTCATAGCCCAAGTTGCTTGAAGTGTAGTGTTAAGTTTCCACAGTCTGTGATGATTTAGGGAGCAATGTCATCTGCTGGTGTTGGTCCATTGTGTTTTTTGAAAACCAACGTCACTGCACCCGTTTACCAAGACATTTTGGAGCAATTCATGCTTCCTTCTGCTGACCAGCTATTTAAAGATACTGACTTCATTTTCCAGCAGGATTTGGCACCTGCCCACACTGCCAAAAGCACCAAAAGTTGGTTAAATGACCATGGTGTTGGTGTGCTTGACTGGCCAGTAAACTCACCAGACCTGAACCCCAAAGAGAATCTGTGAGGTATTGTCAAGAGGAAAATGAGAAACAAGAGACCAAAAAATGAGCTGAAGGCCACTGTCAAAGAAACCTGGGCTTCCATACCACCTCAGCAGTGCCACAAACTGATCACCTCCACGCCACGCCGAATTGAGGCAGTAATTAAAGCAAAAGGAGCCCCTACCAAGTATTGAGTACATATACAGTAAATTAACATACTTTCCAGAAGGCCAACAATTCACTAAAAATGAAGAATTCTAATTTGTTGAGAGTGAATTTGTGGGTTTTTGTTAAATGTGAGTCAAAATCATCACAATTAAAAGAACCAAAGACTTAAACTACTTCAGTCTGTGTGCATTGAATTTATTTAATACACAAGTTTCACAATTTGAGTTGAATTACTGAAATAAATTAACTTTTCCACGACATTCTAATTTATTGAGATGCACCTGTATATGTCAACATGATGCATGTCTTGTGGACTGAAGTCTGTCAGATGAAACAGTATAATTTAATCAATCTAATTTCAATTTCATACTCCATAATTTAGTTTGTACACTGTAAAAAAAATCAGTAGTTTTTACAAAATAATTTTGGCAGCTGTGGTTGCCAGAATAATTTAGTAATAAAAAAACTGTAATTTACAAACAAGGACATTTTTATGTAAACCACTAAATTCTACAACACGCACTGCTATTAAAATGTTTTGTACCTTTAACATATGGACAACCACCATAATAATGCAGGAGGTAAAAGAGAACGCCACATGAAGAATCAAAGCTCATCACAAGTAGCTTCGCTACAAGCAGAAGTATATACTAAAATATAGAAGGTGCACAGATTTTTACTTCTGAAAACTGTACAATTTACAACATGGAAAATTACGTGAAATGTCTGGTTAGATATTTTACAGTTTTTCCCTGTATATAGTACAAGAATTTACTGGTTAACCTATTAGCAGGTTATCAGTAGCGTTTTTACAATATTTTACTGTTAAAATTACACTTATTTTTTTAGCGTACATAATAACATTCAACTAAGGTTTAATATTCAGTACTATGCAAATTGAAACCGAACACCCATTTACACCACAACTAGGCTAGGCTCAGATTTAACTTGTGCATGGTTAGTGCAGTCGGCCCCAGATGATCAAAATATTCTGTTAAATAAAGGAGACATCCAAAATGTGCCGTTTTGTGGTACTTCATTTCCAGGACTGAAAAGCGCTGGTCTCTCAGCTAAAGCACAGCACTCTGTGAGCATACTAATTACAGCACTGCCAGTGAAAATATTACACTCAACAGAGAAGAATACAGATAAAACACTTGTTGCAGTGCATTTTGCATCAATATTCTGCTGACACATTGACTTATAGATAAGTGAATGTGTTTCAATTATTATACCAGTGGGTAATTTCTATTAAATATCTTCAGAAGCTTTAAAGAAGCTGTTTTCAAATAGTTTTGTTTCCCCCCCCATCTTTTAGTTAGTTTACAGCTATTGATGTGCATCAGAAAATAGACTTGTTGCAAATTTGCATCTGCTTAAATATGCTTACTGTAATTGATTATTTTTATTGGAATGCTTTTTAAGCACTTCAAGTGCTGTATTGTAAACCCTTGAACTGTTTTATTGGAAAGCACTTCCAGTTGTGTTTTTTTAATGTAAAGTTCTGTACAAATAAAGTTTTTTATTATTGTAATAACTTGATAATTTTTAAGTTCTCAAGTGTGGCCGGTTCAGTCTTTCATATTTTTGCCATTATTTTCACAACCAAAACAGTTTTAAGAGTAGCGCCAGCTGCAAAGCAGAAAAAGCCAAGCATTGATGCATATTTTAAGATTAAACTTATGATTTGGTTTGTACCAGGTCCAATATTGTGTACTGTCTAGGACTGAGTGCATGCAAATTCACATGCATCTTGTTTGACTTTATTCATTGGTTCTGCATTGCAATGTCCCTTTTTGCTTTTCTCCTTCCCTTCTTCTGGGTGGGAAGTTCTGCATGTTCCTACAATGAGGAATGGCCTCAGACGCCCATCCAAGGACCACCTTGGCGCAATCAATTGTTAGAAATTCAGTGCTAATCATTTGCCGTAGCGTACGGTTGATGAGTTGTTCCCTTTCTCCTCTGTGATTGGGGAAATGTCACATTTAAGCAATTCCACAGGGCTGTTTGGAAATGTGAGGTAATGTATTTTCTTTTGACATTTACTTTTAAAATATAGCAGATTAGCATAGCAATTTCCTTCTTCAAACTTATGGTCCCGGAGTCTGCGGGCTTCATTTACATGACACACGTGTGTGTGTTGTGTGGAGAACACCATTAACCTTTTACTGCCCACTAGAGTCAGACACACAAATCAGAAATCACACTAAACCCTAGTGATATGAAACCCCAACTTAAGAATTGGGAAATGTTATAATGTCTAACCATACTTGTTTATCACTCAAGTTGCTTTTGTCTTTTTATTAGTCGTCTGTCATTGAATGTCATTATCACACTCTTCAATGTGAAGACTTTTTGTCATGCTGTTGAAAAACAGGCTTCTGGTGATTATTTCTGCGTTATTGCTCCTCTAAATGTAATAAGTCATAACGTAAAGGGGATCTACAGAGCTCTGAGCACCAGAACGACCAGACACAGAAACCGTTTCTTCCCTCAGGCAATCCATCTCATCAACACTTGACATTAAACGTGGAACACACACCACTATTATACATTACTTATTCATCACACTTATTTTTCATTTCAAATTTGATCATATCAGACCTGTACACACAATTGTCTATATTATATATTGTTTTTGCTATTTTGTACATTGCCTAGTTGTATATTGCTCTTTTGTTGTCTGTGTTCGGTCCTGTTGCTGTCATTCTGTTGTACTGTGGAGCTTCTGTCACTGTAACAAATTCCTCGTACGTGTAAACATACCTGGCCACTAAAGCTCATTCTCATCTTGTGGTCTTCAGTGTTCTTATGTTATTTGTGTGGAGTTACAGACTCAGAGTCTCTCCGTTCATATAAACACTGACCTGAGGATTTGCATGCTCATAATCCAACGTTATCTGAGAAGTATGCAAAGAACTAGAGCCGCTAAGCAAACCTATTGTTAATGTTGCCATATGTTTTGGCAGCGTAACGGGAGTTATCTGTCAGTGTGTAGTCTGAAATGTGTTTTTATGTGCTTTATTTCAGTGCCATATTTGCTTTTCAGGCCAGAGTTATTTATGTGAATGCTGCCTTGTTCAGTTTTATTTTATGAAGAATGTCTATGACAATAAAAACCTTTTTAAGCTACAGTAGCGAAGTCCTGTAACTAATGGTTGAGTGATATAGTTTTTTTTTTTAAATATCTAATGCCTATATCCGGCATTTCAGTGCTGTCAAATTAAAGTCTCATGCATCATCAAAACAAGTTGCAACTTACTGACCAAAGAGAAAATAAATTACTGGCTGATGCTGCTATTTACTGTTGAGCAGATTCTTAAACCGCGCTGACTGGTCATTAGGGGTGTGCGATATTGAAAAAAAGGATATCTCAAAATTATATATTTTTTTTTCGATAACTATAATTAGACAATATTTTGCAGAGTGTGTTAATGTGCTGATATCCGACTACCGTGGACAGCTGCAATTTTTGATATTCATATTCCATGTGGTCCGCTCACACTTGTGAACAGAAATTAATATTTTCACATGTTTAAATTGATATTTAAATTTATGGGGATTTTTACATAAATTCTTTTGTTTTCTAAAAGTGTGCATCTTTTAAGTCAAATTGTTACATTTAATTAGAATAATAAGACATTTAGGCTGTTGCCAAACAAATTAAACCAGTATCAACAAAATGAATCTTTGCAGAAGTTGTATATAAAAAAAAAACCATGACATTAGGGTTGGGTATCGTTTTTTTTTTTCGATACCGGTGCCAGATCGATACTTTTAAAATGGTACAGGTGCTTGAACCGATACTTATAAAAAAAAATACCAATTAATAATTGGATTGGCCATTAGCACTAAACACATGGGCCCGGTTTCACAGACAGGGCTTAGACCAGGGTTCCTCAAGTCTTTCCCTGGAGGTCCAATATGCTGCAGAGTTTAGCTCCAACCCTGATCAAAATCACCTACCTGTGATTTTCTAAAGATCTTGAAGACTGATTAGCATGCTCAGGTGTGTTTGATTAGGGTTAGAGCTAAGCTCTGCAGGAATGGTACAGATTTGAGGATCCCTGGCTTAGACCATTGGTCTCAAACTCCATTACTGGAGGGCCACAGCTCTGCACAGTTTAGCTCCAAATCAAACACACCTGATCGAGTTAATCAAGCTCCTACTAGAAACTTCCAAGCAGGTGTGATTTTGAGCTGGTTTGAGCTAAACTCTGCAGAGCTGTGGCCCTCCAGGAATTGAGTTTGAGACCACTGGCTTAGACTAAACCAGGATTAGATCATAGTTCAATTAAGACATTTAAGTAATTTTATAAACATGCTTAGAAAAAAAACATTACTCTGGTGCATCTTGACACAAAACAAAGGCACTGATATATTTTAGGATCAGTCAGTGCAAGTTTATTTCAATTTAAAACGGCTAAGAGTTACATTTTAGTCTAGGACTAGGTTCAAGCCTCGTCTGTGAAACTGGGGGGTGATGTCTTTTTCATTCATCCTGGACGCCAGAGGGCGCCCTCGCACAGAAAATCCACAGATCCAGTCACAGAAGTAGCGGAACTCATGATGCTCCAGGGATATGGATAAGTAAACAGAAGATATAAACGTTTTGAATGATAAAATAAATACAATAAACACTCGACTATGACTATGTATAGTTTATCTGTGTTATTCAAGCCATCTCTGGTATTTTCATAATTAAGTATATTTATAATCCATTGCTAATCGATGTATTAGTAGCCTATGGAGTAGTAGCAGCCTAGCTAGTTAATGGAAGGTCGTCAGAGTAAGTGTAATCACTGCATTCACGCGCTCCTCAGATGCTCTCATTTCCCCGAGTTGTGCTTTTAAGTCGGAATGTGAAAACGGCACACTTGCGTTACGACAAAGATTTGTTGGGCTTGTATTATTAGAGCTTTCCGAATTGAGTTCACATGTATTTTCTCAGTCAGGAAATAATTTTTCATGTGCGGTGCCAGTGATGATGCTTCTTACATCAGTTTCGGAGAAACAAAGGACAACTATTTAAACCGATCGCTCAGGCATGGCACCGAAATCTGCGTTCTGATTCAGTTCTAGTACATACCAGTTACATATGGTGCTTTTCCACTGCATGGTACAGCACAGTTCGGGTCGGTTTGCGTTTCCACCGCAGTTTACAAATACACACATACAAGTAAAAACAGTGTAAGAGTAAACATCATTTACTCAAAAGTTGTTTTAAACCCAAGTGATGTTTCTTCTGCTGAACGGCTATTTTGAGGAACAAGGAAAACCAAACAGTTGCTGATCCTCTGTGACTTCCATATTTTTCCTACTGTCAAAGTCAATGTGGACCAGCAACTGTTTGGTTACCCAGATTCACCAAAATATCTTATTTTGTGTTCAGCACAAGAAAGAAATGAATACAGGTTTGGCACAACATGAGAGTGAGTAAATAATGACAGAAATTACATTGTAGGGTGAACTATCCCTTTAATGACAGTTGGCTGCATGTTTAATACTGTCCCTTTAAGACCTGCAAGCATCTAATATGCAGGCTCGCATCCGTTTGTCTCGGCTGTTGCGTTTCTTTCATTTTAGACATAACCAACTGAGTCTATATGTAAACCTTGTGTTTTGACCGTATTAGCGCAAATGAAAACTTAGTTCAGTAATCAAGCGCTGTTTGACCGGGTTTTAGAGCGCGCGCTTCTAGTGTATGCGCTCAGAAAAAGCGGACGTCAGACCAGCGTGCGAATTAAACATTTAACCAGCAAGGCTTGTATGCAAATAATGCACTTTTGCGATCGCGAATAAGTGCAGTGTCCTGTCAGAGTAACTCTACCGCTGTATGTCGTGTTTTGCACTATGCACTAATATTTTTTATATTTTGGATGAAAACCTGAATGCTTGTGACTGTCTTATTGACTGACAAGTAAATTACACTGTCAAGGCACAGAAAAGTTTAAACAAAAACATCATCAAAATAGTCCATCTGCATCAGTGGTTCAATCTGAATTTTAAAAACGACGAGAGTACTTTTTGTACGCAAAGAAAATAAAAATAAAGTCATTTATTCAACAATTCGTTTCCTCTCTGTGTCAGCGTAGCACCATTTTGGAGAGCATCCGATGGATGCAAAGTGCATACACTATTCTGTCATCAGTAACGCATGGATGCGTATTGTGCATTTATTTATGCTTTGAACGGAAACCGCTTATCCATGTGTCACTTATGACCGAGAATAGCGTATGTACTTTGCGTCCATCGGATGCTCTCCAAAATGACACTAAGCTGACACAATTTTTTCATCATGCAAAAATCAACGCCAAATATGCGCCAAAAAAAACTAAAGTATACTTTGGGCTTTAGACTGCTAAAGTACTATGATCGAACAATGTGTATTTTTTTGGATAACTGATGCCTGTATCTTTGGCTAATATCTTTGTGCTGTCAAAATAAAAGTCCAGTGCAACATGTGTCTGACACATTGGCAAAAAAACCCCAAAAACAAAAACATTACTGGCCCATGCAGCTAAACAAAAAAATCCCACATTTTTTATATCAGTGGGATTATATCAGCATTGGCAATATATTCAATATATAGGCCATAGCAATATATCAGTCAGCCGCCACTACCTGTAACAGCATTGCTTTGTCCTCAAGACTGTTTTTCTAACATCTCTTCCTGTATTAGTTTGCAGAGGGCATAGCTAACTCACAGCTGTCACCACAAAGCAGTGAAGCTAACCACCTTCTCCTGATGTTTCAAAAGCACTGGCTGAACAGCGGCCTGGCTGACAGGTTCAAATCAACGCGCTAACTAGAAATATGCCATCTCTGCTGTCAGTGTAGTCGGCCATAGTTGCGTTTCCTAAAGGAATGCTTATTCGGACAGCTTGTGATTGACGTGGACTGAGTGCAGCTGGAAACACATGCCACTTTATCACACTCTGACTCCATATTCTCCCACATTGGTCCTGTAGTATGCTAGAAGTCTGTCAGCTGGTAGAGATTTTGCTGTTGCATGCTATGTTTTTGCACAGAGCACAGGACTGCTTTACTCTATTTACTCAAGAGGGAGATAAGAAACATGGGCTAATGTGAGAGTAGGATGTGTCTAGTGATCGACCGATATTGATTTTTTTTTATTACCGATACCGATTATTTGTACGTTTATGTAACCGATATGCAGAACCGATATTTATTTACTGTTATAAAGTAAATAAATAACTGAGTGAAGTCCATTCTTCACTTTGGTTTTTCCTTCTTTCAGTCATCTTAACAACAAAAAACTGTTGAAAATTTACATTTTCATGTAAAATTTAATCTTAAAATTACAACAATAAAAACATTTTATTTATAAAAAGCATCATCAGCAACACTGATATTAACAATAAGCAAAAGAATGTCTAATGTTTTCAAATGGAGAAAATAAAGGACAGAAGTCATATCAACTTCATTTTAAACTACAGTTTTAGGTTTATAAGCTGTTTAATAGACTAAAGAGTGGAGAATAATTCACTGAATAATATTCTCTGGAATATTGAAATAAGCTATAACAAACAAAACATCGTATTTTATTGCATTTCTTAACTGAAATGTTTTATCAGAATTATTAAAATGTTTTTTGTCATTCTAAATTATGAAAACTGCTGACAGCGCGGTTTATCTATTTACACAGAACTATACTCAAACTGCGATCGCTTGTGTAGAAAATAAATAATTGATTTAGATAGAGATGTTTATTGGTGAAATAATGGTTCTTTAGTAAATGTTAATATAGTTTAACTTGTTTCAAACAAGTGAATCTTGTATAAAGTTACATGCGGTGGCCGTGCTGGAGCTTCTCCTGAGTGAACAGTGTCCACTGCTCCAGGTGTGTGTGTGTGTGTGTGTGTGTGTGTGTGTGTGTCCACTGCTCCAAGTGTGTGTGCACTTGGATGGGTCAAATACAGAGAACACATTTCACTGGTAGTTATACTCTGTATAATTGTGTATGTGACAAAAACATTTTTTTATATATATTTATTATATTATATTTTTTATTTTTAAACCGATAACAGATAATGGTAAAATGCTTAAATATCGGGAAAATATCTGTAAACCGATATATCGGTCGATCTCTAGATGTGTCCCAAACAAATGAGGTTGGACATGGAGAGTACAACGTGAAGCAAAGTTTGTTTGTTTACTGCTGCCTAGAAGTTTGTATCTATATTTTACATAAAATAACAGATTTGAACTGATATGCAGTCACAGGTGTGTCTTATCAACCTTATTTTTAAAGTAAGATTGGATGTATCCTGAGTCTTGTGGTGTCATTCATTTCCAGTTATTTTGTACAAAAGGTTAATCAGTTCATTATGCTGATTTGTTGCAAACTGGTATTTATCAAATTTGAGTTCATTATCATAATCACAGACATGATGGTTTGTGGCACAAATAAGTTTACTGCACTTCATTCTTCTAGTTATTTACCTATAGTGGATAATGAGTCAAAAGTCTCACTTATTGACAGAACATTGCTTTTCCACATCGTAGTATTTGGTGGATTTTGGCAGTTTGAAATATGACTCGATTAAGAGTTTGAGCCATTTAAAAAATAAAAAAAAGCTTTTTTTGTTTTCACACATGCAAAATATCCCCCCCAGAATTAGTTAATGAAATCAAGTAATGAAATCAATTATTTAATTTTTTAAAGTGTTTCATTGAATTAAGGCCCATTCACACCAATCACGACTGTAATGAAAACTACACTCACTGGCCACTTTATTAGGTACACATTTATGCATTTAGCAGACGCTTTTATCCAAAGCGACTTAGTGTATTCAGTCTACACATTTTTATTAAGCTCAAATCATCTCAGACTGGTTTCTTGAACATGACAATGAGTTCACTTTACTCAAATGGCCTCCACAGTCACCAGATCTCAATCCAATAGAGCACCTTTGGGATGTGGTGGAACGGGAGATTCACATCATGGATGTGCAGCCGACAAATCTGTAGAAACTGCGTGATGCTATCTTGTCAAATATGGTAAGGACTTTGAATTTCCGTTACACACTTGATGTATTTGGCCAATCACAAGGCACTGGATAGCTGACCAATCGGAGCACACGTGCTTTTCAGAATGATAAGCTTTGTAAAAATCGACGTGTTGCAGAAAGGCGGGGCAGAGAGGAGCAACAATAATGTACGGTCTGTGGAAAATAATGTTTTTTGAACCTTAAACTGCATAAACGCATTGCATTACAACAAATACACAAAATAATTTTATTTTTAGCATCGTCATATGACCCCTGTAATATAAAAATATATTTAATGCAAACATGGTGGGAAGAACTATATCGAATTAGGATGTAATGCTTTGTTCAACATTGCGTATGTGACATGCTGAATGTGAAGATCAGTGGGGCTTCTCTGCATTTGTAAATTCGTGAAGGTGTGTAACATGCCTTTTTCCTTTGCTTCTTTGGAGTTCACCAGGAAAAGTTGGAAGAGCGTCAGGGCTGTTGAGTTTGTCTGATGTAGTACCATTTCATGAGTCAAGCGCATGGAAAAGCTTGTTGACCGTAAAAGTCACTAATAATTCCTCTTTGCCGTGACGCCACTGGTGGTCGTTTTCTCAATTAATAGCTTTGGTATTCCTCAAGCCGCTGAGGTGTAATTGAGAATTGAGGGAGTACGGCTTTCTCCTTCAGCGAGTCCTTTACTCAACAAATGAAGATAATTTGCTGTTTAAATTGCTGTTGAGAAGATGAGACTTATCTAAGCGAGGACCGAATCTCATTTGGAGTCTCATTCCCAATGCGGAGAAAATCAGGGGACGGATGAGTTGAAAGCAGTGCTTCCGATTCGTGTTTTTGTGATGCTTGTTGTCAGACAGTAAGTGTTACAAATTGAACTACTGTTAACACATGAAAGGTTTAGAGAATAATAATATAAAAAAAAATTGTATTCGAATTAGGGCTAGGTGATCATACTGTATTCTAGAGCTGAGCGATATGAGCAAAAATTGATCTCTGTATTTTTTGGCTGTATTTAATAACAACACCAACAACAACAGTAGTAGTAGTAATAACAACAACCATACTAATAATAGGGGTGTAATTCGGATGGTTCGTCACGATTCGATACGATATCAATTCTCATACCCAGCGATACGATATTTTCCGATACCTCAAAATTCTACGATGCTATTCGATTCGATACAGGAGTATATCGATCGATATATCGATATTATCATATTATATACCTATTTTAAACAACCATCTACATTTTATTAACTCAGAAATGCAACCAAAATATATAACATGAACATAAATCTAAAAATGCTACTATGGGCTCAGTGCTAAACATCTTTTCTACAGATAACCAAATTACAAGCAATAGCAGAAAATAAATACAATAGAAGAAAAACACAAGTTCAATAAACAGTGCTTTTCAGGTTTTTCAGCTCAGTCTAAAATACATTTTCAGATATGCTAAAGAAATGTAATAATCAAATGTAAAATAACTGCATAGTCTTCACTGTATAAATTAAATAGCCTGTAAATGAATACTTTTTGATGTTACAAAGGTTATTTAGTCAGGAGCAGTGAGCACTTGTATTTTTCTTTGACAGCATTATATTTATTATTAGTTTTCTTTCACTTTAAGAATGAAAGCACAGATTTAATATACTGATGATACACATGCCTTTTTCTCTCCACTGTGTACATTAAGACATATGCTTTTCTTAACCTACTGTTTACAAGGATATTAGCCAAAACATGCATTTTGATGTAGTTTTGTCTGTATTTATTAATCCATGCTAAAAAAAGCGGAGAGCTCAATTTAGTATTCGCGCAGAGTTGACACGGCTGTCTGTGTGCGTGTGCTTCAGATGTGTGTGTGTGCAGTAGATGTGTGTGTGTGCGTGCTTCAGATGTGTGCGCGGATAACTTCTCGCACAGTGCTCAACTGTTCCGCCAACAATCCCGAGCGTCTTATATGCTCGCCTTGTGCCTTCGGGCAGTCCTTATATCGAGTCCTGACACGTGAGATTGAACGAGAATGCAAGCATTGGCGGTAATGCATAGACGGACATTATGTGAAAATGTGGACTGCCAAAATAAAGGTGCCTTTTTATACTACATATATCGATATTTTACGCGTGGCATCGATGCTTCGTATCGTCATACATTGTATCGATGAATCGTTACACCCCTAACTAATACTAGTAGTAGTGGTAATAACAACAACAACAATACTGATTTCTACAAGTAAAAACAATTGTATTTGGTGGTTTGTTGTGAATATCTCAAATTAAATGATGAAAAGCTTGTGAAGTGAGCTCTGAAGATGACGTTCGTGTGTCCATGTCCTCGTATATTGAAACACAGATGCTGAGTTTGTGTATCAGACAAAACCACCTTAGTATTTATTTCTGCTGTGTGATCAGCTATTTGATTCATCCACAAAAACGTCCAAAACTTATAGTTGACAAAGTATTGTGATTACACTAGGGCTGGGCGGTAGATCGAGTTTGTACAATATTTTTTTCATCCATGCTTTAATTTATACAGTTCTGTTGTGCAGCATCTTATTTTTTTATTGTTATATATATTTTTGATTACATTTTAAAAGAATACATTTATTTAATTTTTTTTTGTTAAATATTATCTTCATTGGATACCATTTTAAATTTTTGAATTATTTATATTAAATCATAAAACAGAGAATCCCCCCAAAACAAACATACTTAAATAAATAAATAAATCTGTGTAAAACAATTTGATTTTATGGGACCATTTATTTAGTTTTTTTTAAACAAAAACACATCAGTCTCAAATGTATACAAAAAGTATGAATGGGACCGTACATTAAAAGGTAGCTACTCTGTGGAGTTTGAACAGGCAGGTTATTAATTCTGAAAGTCTAACAAATATATGGAACGCATTTCCTTCCCTCTTAAAGGTAAATTCATGTTGGGATGAATATCAATATTGAATATGGGAAAAACTAAAAAGTAAAAACACAAATCACATTGTAGTGGTTCTAAAAGTTTTGCCAGAAAATGAACAAAAAATATTTGGGCCATATGATTTCCGCGATTGTAGAAAATGTGGACGGAATGGTGCATTCATTCATAAAAATAGAATTTACAGTTTAATGCGGAATGTAATGGAAAAGTTAGAGAATGTTAAAGTTTGGATGAATTAATCAAAAATAGGTCATTTACGCTTAAATCACTGGACTGGTATCTGTAAATATATTAAGCCGCAAAAGTCGATTTAAATATGAATCCTGCATGTCATGCGCATCTGTGTGAATGGAGCAGACACGTGGTTTTGTTTACATAAGTTACACAGTGCGCGTGGCGCTCGCAGTGACTTCAGCATCTGCCGTCTCAATGAGGACGTAAATACATGAACAATATCTCCAAAACTGATCTAAGAGTCACTTCACGAGCATTTTACCATTTAATTTGAGTAAAACTAGCGTCATATCATATACACACAACTTTAAAAGGTATTCACTGCAACCCGTCAAAATAAAAGTTTGGTTTAACTTATTAAAGATATTGTGCCAGAAATAGGCTATGTTACTGTTATTTGGTATATTACTTTTATTTAGTAGAATGTATGTAATGTTACTACTACTACTGTTGAAAAATAATACAATCAAAATTTTTAAAGAAATAATCACAAAATATTTTAATAGTAATTAAAAAAATGCCATTTTTTATTTTCATTAATTCAAATATACATTAAATCAATGTGTTATGTCTTCATCTGATAACCAGTAACATATAAATACACAACACAGAATTTCTGAGAGGGGAAATACATTTCATAAGACTACTGTAAGAATAAATACAAATTGTTTGTATGCATTCAAATAATTAGACATGCTAAAACACAGAATTTGGTAACAATAAAACATAAGGTGAGAAAAAAATAACATTTCATACAGCCCTAAACATGTAATTTTTGTCACACTTTTAATAAATTAATTTGAAATTGTATAAGGATTTTGATTAATACAATTTAATTTGATCATTAAAAAAGAGTCCAGAAAAATAAAAATGGAAAAAACTGAATTTAGAAAAAAAAAAAACTGAATTTGAAAAAAAATAAAACTGATTTCATAGGGCCTTACAATATGTCCCAGACATTTCGTTTAAAAGGGAGAATCATACATGCCTTAATTATAATTTTAGTGCCATGGAGAAAATGGTATTGATGGAAAAATATTTAATTGAATTGTTAAAGTTGAG
Source organism: Ptychobarbus kaznakovi (assembly GCA_027422405.1). Classification (NCBI taxonomy): domain Eukaryota; kingdom Metazoa; phylum Chordata; class Actinopteri; order Cypriniformes; family Cyprinidae; genus Ptychobarbus; species Ptychobarbus kaznakovi. Next base: position 24,069,532 of record CM049802.1, on the reverse strand, counting down.
TATATTTGTGAAATTCACTCAATAAGAGTACAGCGCTCTCCGCTTCAGCACGTTCCGGAGGAGCTGACATCTTTCTGCTTGTTACGATGGTAAGAATCGTCCTGATTTCTGCATGCGTATACATGTTCAGTGCTAACTGCTCCACGCTTTACGCTCCTGGATAAACTACACACCAACGTGTGTTGGTGTTTTGGCACAACAATAGTCCTGTGCTGTAGGCCTGGAACGTTTGTCCGTGTGGAGGATTAAATTAGCAGCAGTTGTTTATCGTCCGTACCCAATCCATCTGTCTGGCTCAGTAGAGCCGGCGCTATCTGTGCTATCATACTTCACTCCAACGAGCCGACCTCTCAAACACACACACACACACCTTCCCGCTTCCCCAGCAGACAGTGAGACATTCCACCCGGTGTAACCTCCTCTGCCAAAAGCGCTTGGCTTTCCTCTATGCAGATTAGCCATGTGCTAATTGCAGTTATTTATTTATTTTTTCCACCCTTTTTGGAGAGGGAGTGAGAGACGAAGGAAATCAGCCATGGACCAGCGATTGATTGGTGGATGAGGAGCAGGGGTTGAGAGAGCGGAGCCAAATAACATGAGTTTCTCTGAGCCTTAACATTACTTAAGCGGAGAACATTTATAACATTTATGCATTTAGGAGACGCTTTTATCCAAAGCGACTTGCAGTGCATTCAGGCTATAATTTTTTTTTTATCAGTATGTGTGTTCCCTGGAGAAGAGATGTTACGCCAGTGATTCACAGATGCTAGTAATAATATTTGAATCAAGGTATTTTAAAATCTGCATGGAATCAAAATAAACTATGCAAACATTACATTTAAAGGGGTCATCGGATTCAAAATTCAGTTTTACATGTTTGAACATAATATTGTGTTGGCAGTGTTTGAACACAACCACCCTATATCCACCCAGTGTTATTTTTTTAATCCCTATAAATAATATTTTAAAAGTAAACCGTAAAAACAGTAAACGGTATAATTAGAACGGCTCGTGACCCCACGGAGAGAGAGGGGTGGGGTCAGCAGAGCTCATTAGCATTTAAAGAAACGTGCACTAAAACGGGTTGCTGTGAACAGAGCTGATTTTGACAGGGTAAAAAGGGTGTTTATTACACTACCATTGAGAAATTTTAACCAAAGTATGTTATAGACTTTTCATTAAATCCCAAAGAATCATACCAACTTGTGGAAAATAGGCATCCTGTGACCCCTTTAAAAGTTTGGGGTTTGTTTTTAAAGTGATTAACACTTTTATTTAGCATTTTCAATGTTTTTAAAACAACTTTTAAAAAATTAATTCCATTTGAATTATAAATTCAAATTTCTAATAAATTTGAACTTTCTATTAAATTAAATAATCCCCCCCCAAAAAAAACGTTCATGGGTTTCCAAAATAAAATCACGAAGCACGCAACATTTGTTCAGCATTGATGATAACCAAATATGTTTCTTGAGCTGCAAATCAGCATATTAGAATAATGTCTGAAAGATCACGTGACACTAAAGACTGGAGTAATGATGCTGAAAGTTCAGCTTTGAATAAATTACATTTATAATATATTACAATTATTTAATTGCATTTTAAATTAACTAAATGCAGTGTAGGTTATGTGAGCATAAGAGTTTTTCCACAAAAAAAAGTTTTTCTGTTCCCAAAGAAAGACTTAAAAGACTTATTGTTTAATCAAATTGTAATAACGTCCTCTTCCTCTTTTTTACATTTTACTTATTTAGTGTGTTATCTATATCCCATGTGCTGTTGGTTAACATTAACGTTTTGGTCCAATAGGAAATATGTAAACCCTGGGAAGAAAACGGCACTCAAGCCATTTTTTTTTTATATTTTGGAGATTATTAAATCGACACCATGGTTTATTGCTGTAAATTAAAGTAATTCTTGAATTAAAATATTTAGTTATTTCTAGTCTTGATTATTTAAATTATTTGTACAGTTTAAGAATGTATTTCACACTTGTCTTTTTCTTTAACTTTGAGCTTTTCTTGAAAGATGTAAGTAAAATATTCTCCTTAGCATCATTTTTTTCCTGATCCAGTCATTTGCTAATAAGAAGTAATTCCCACCGTGCATTTATTTCTCCCCAAGTATCCCATTTCAAATAGCCGCTGTTTCAAATTGATTTCGGTTTCTGCAAGGTCTTGTTTTCAAGAAAACCCAGCTGTGTTTCAAGAGAAAATCCCACGACTGGCTCATTGTTATTGGTGCTATTAACTAGTATCATTCATTAAAAAAGTGAAAGAGGAAGCTCTGGCCCTCAGCGACTAGGACTGCGGCGGGAAATCCTTGAAATCCCCTCAGGGATCAATAAAGTATGTCTGTCTATTTAAAAATGAGAGACGGTGAGATATGCTGCTGCTTATCTTTGACCTTGCCCGAGGATGAATTAAAAGCACATCATTTCTGAACAACTGTCATTCTCTCTCGCCGTCACGTCCCACCCTCATTCCCTCACTTAAGGGAGCCCGGGGGTAATTCATGCACATAATACTGCGTGAAAGCAACCTCAGCGTTTCTCAGACTGGATGCGGAAACGTACCGACAACTGCATGTTTACCACGGTCTCCAGCAGAAAGAGGAAGAGGATTTGTGGGCTGTTCCCTCAAAGCTACGCACAAAAATGAATTTGTTGTTGAAGTAATCGTTTTCACTGGACGTGTTCTTAATGCAGGGGTATCAAATCTTACTTATTCTAACCATGTAAAATCCCAAGACTATAAATGGAAATGGCAGCTTGAGGTCAGAGGTTTGCTCAGATCTTTGTTCAAGCATAATTCATCATCATCTTCCACTTCCATTACCCTTTCGGTCGAAGACCTTACTGATTTCAGCCATAACCTCATGCTTCATCGCAGCTTGTAGATGAGCTAAAGCATCTACCATTCTTACACTTGCAAAGACTGCTATAATTAATATTTTTTTTCCAAATTCAATTTTTTTTTTCATTTGGTTTTCCAAATGGTTAAAATTCAATTTTATTTATTGAAAAGCATGCCAAACTAATTCAATTCATGAATATTACATTAACTTATATTATAAAGCTAGATTCCGATTTAACGGTTTAAATTAATAGTAATGATCAAAATAGTTGTTTATTCCGTGTTATGTAATTCAATGTTTCTTGTAATCAGATGATCAAATTTGACGTATTGTCAAAAATGAACACTAAATGTTTCCTCTATGCTGGTCTTATGAGTTGCAAAACTGTATTTCTTCCATTAATCAACTGAGCTGTCCACACTAGAAGCATTGGTTGCAGCCCACAATGCTTATTCATCTGAAACCCATTTAAAAATATCATATTGTTTCTTCCTTTTATATTGATGAACGAAAAGGTTCAGATTGACCTCCGATGTCAAGAGGGCCTTATTACAGCTGCTGGAGGAGCAGCGCTGGCTGAGGATGTGTTGTGGTGGCAGATGGGAGTCCTGTCCTGTGTCTCTGTGCCTTAACCGGTCCTACTGATCTTTGAGAAGTGGGGAAGCGTGTGTGTTTGTGATTCTCAGGGGATGCAGGCAGGTCAAGTGGTGTATTCAAGCAGTTTAGTAAGTTTCAAAGTTACGCCGAGGGGTGACCAAAATATATCACAGTATGAGTAATTTGTGTCATGGTAACTGTATGCAACACAATATAATTGCATTTTATTTTATAATTTATATAGTTTTTGTTGAAAAAATATTGTTTTTGGTTATTCAAAATACTTAAATACCACAAAATGCTTAAAGTTTTCTTCTTTAGTAGTATTTTTGGCAAGAGAGCTTATATTAAAATTCTTTCTTCAGTTGAACACGCACAAAGATACACCCCCCCCCCCCAATGCTGTCAATGGCTACTAGCAACTGTTTGGTTACAAATATTCTTTAAAATATCTTATTTTGCGTGAAAAATGACAGTTTTCATTTTTTTTTGTCTCAACTATCCCTGTCATGTATAGTTAACAAATGACAGCTTCATATTATGCTACACTTGACTTCAAAATGAAATGCTCAAAACCTTATCAATAATTGATAAGCTTAAAATCACTATTTTGCTCAAATTATAATTGGTAAGTATTAATCACGTTTGTGATATGAGGTTTATTTTTACACCAACTAATTTGTTTAATTTTATCTCATGTACTTTACCTATTATATTTATCATATGAATATATAGCTTCATTTATGAAAACGGTTAAAACCAGAAACATTTGTCTCCAAATCTGAAACAAATAATTTCTAATATCTCCAACTATTCCAATTTATCTTGGGAAGATTAAATGAAACACTAGGCAGAAAAAAAAAATAAATCCGTTTGAGAGAAAAGCCTTGATTGGGTGATTTTAAACTCTTATTAATTCTGGATAATCAAGAGAAACCGAAATCTCAGCTCACTTGCAGTATAGACAGTTTTGCTGGTTTATAATATGAACGATGTAGTTTTGTTCTTTCTGTATTTCATGTTACATTACTATTCATTTCAAGACTAGTAAAACATCTTGAGAATCAGAATGCTTGTCTTTTTACAAATAGAAAAAAGCTGAGCAGTTCGTCGCCAGATTTAAGTTCATGATCTCCGTTCCTGTCCTGGTCATTTTTGCGCAATTCCCAAGCACCGTCTTCCAGTCCCGTCGTCCCAAAGACTTTATTCCGATCTCTCTGTAATTCTCCGTCTCTCTCCTCTGATGTTTGGGTCACACTCCAGTCTCCGCACATGTCTGTTTTCAAAGGGAAGCTGACCGTTCACCCAGTATCCAGCCCCTGGCACTCAGGACGGCCTGGCAGATTGAACCGCTGCTTTCATTCTCTCATTCATTCACTGCCAATTTCCCCTCCCTTCGCTGGCTCTGTGTTTGAAGCATACAGATCTATTTTGATTTGGGGTGGTGTGCCTTCGCTATCCTCTGGCTAATACTCTGTTATGGCATTGTGATTGTTTTCAATCTAAACAGCGGAAACAAGCCTCTCTTGATATTGATCACCATTGATCATCTTAACCAGAGATGCCTAAGTGAATGCTTTCAGAAAATGAATGACCCAGATGCCTGGCGTTCAGTCCTCTCAATGCAGTAGGGAACTGAAACGTACCACAGTAATTTCGCCTCCTGTATGGCACTATCTGATTTTAACTGTGCCTTTGAATTATTAGCGCTTACCCTCGTTCTCTGTCTTTTTCAGCCTTCGGGCCCCATGGACCAGGTGGGGAAAATTCGAGGGCAGCACTATGGTGGCGGAAACCCTTATTCTCAGCAGCAGGGGCCTTCCCCTGGCTCCCAGCAGGGTCCTCCTTTCCCAGGACAGGGTTACGGGCCCCGGGACCCCAGAGGTATCCTATGGGCATGCAGGGCCGTACTCCCGGAAGCATGAGTGGAATGCAGTATGGACAACAGGTCAGATGTTCATGTTGTTGGGATTTGGGGTTGTTTTCTTTTGTTTGGATGGCCGATGCCAAGAGCAGGGAGGCTAATGACCAATATAGTCGATATACACTGCCATTCAAAAGTTTGGGATCAGTGAGACTGCATTTATTTGATCAAAAATACAGAAAACACCGTAATATAGTGAAATATGATTTAAAAATGAATAAAATAATGGTTTTCTATTTTAATATGCTTTAAAATAGTTTATTCCTGTAATGCAAAGCTGAATTTATCAGCCATTGCTCCAGTCTTCAGTGTCACATGATCCTTCATTGTCAATATGCTTATTTTATTATCAATGTGGAAACAGTTGTAATGCATATTGTATTTTTATATTTCTTCAGGAATTTTGGAATACAAAGTTAAAAGGAACAGAATTAATTCAAAATAGAAATCTTTGTAACAATACAAGTATATATTTTATTTAAATTTATTTTAATACTATTTCACAATATAACTGTTTCTTCTGTGTTTTTTAAATCAAATAAATGCAGCCTTTGAGCAGAAGAAACCACTTTAAAAACAAAACAAAACTTTCTGATCTCAAACTTTTGAATTGCAGTGTATCACGATATTTAAAGATTTAAAGAACACATGCATACAAAGTGCTGAAACTAATTTATATATATATTTTTTTGTATTCACCTTTGCTCAATAGGATTGTTAAATAGACACTTTCCATCACTCTTCTGCAGCACATGCTGGTGCATTAAAACATCACAAACGCCTTGTTGTCGACTGTTGGCACAATACTTATTAATACATTTACATTTATGCATTTAGCAGACGCTTTTATCCAAAGCGACTTGCATTCAGGCTATTCATTTTTTGTCAGTATGCATAATAATAGATAACAATAATAGAGACAAAATTTAAAGGGGCAGTTAAACCAAAAATGAAAATTCTGCCATATGAAAAAAAAAAAAAACTACTATGGAAGTCAATAAGGGCCTGAAGCTGTTTGGTTACCCTCATTCTTCAAAATGGTAGAAACATTTTTTTGAGACTATTTTAGCCCCATACAATAGAATTCAGGTGCAGTCATTCTGTTCGTTTACATGGTGGGCAGACCTTTTCCCCTGCTGCCAGATTTTAGTTTTTTCAGAGTCTCAGCTTGAACCTGAAGGCTTCTGACGGTCTTAAGACATTCTTGATCATAGCAGTATGAGCTCATGTGTCTTTTCATCTGTTCTTTCAAAGAAGGTGGTTATGAGGTCACGGCGAGGCTCAGGTTTGTCACATGGGGATTTCCTCGCACGTCTGAAGTTTTGTACATGCAGTCTTCAAGTGTGACTGCCTTTCTTCATCTTGTTGTCTGCGCTGGGTGCCCCATTGTGCTTGTGTCGAGTAAGCAGATGCACTGGAGTGCCATCCATTTGTAGACTGGCATAGAATGTGCACTTCAGGTTGTTTTTATTAAACCTCCCTGTCAGAGGCGTTTTTCTTCCCCATTTTTATATTTCCTTTCTCCTTGAGAGGGAAAGTGCCCAGCTTGTCACTATCAGGCTTGTGTGTCACACAGCACACTCTCCAGCAAGGTCAAATGTTTTTGTATGCTGACTGAAAGCAATGAAATTCAAACACTGGTCCTTCAAATGAATAAGAGCTCGGTAAAAAACACTGACCTCAGTCCTGCTGAAACCTAAAAAATGTCTCTTTGCTGCTATTGTGAGCCTGTCAAATAAGAACCCAACATCTCACAATGCAGGTACATTAACTCCTATTTTACGCGCTTGCTTGTCTAGTTAAATCACATGATAATAGTTGGATATTTGTTGAGAGCAATAAACATGAAAATATTATGACCCATAACCGATCATGAGTGATATGATTTTTTTTTGTTTGTTTATTTTTGAATCGTAATAATAAAAGAAAATTGCACCAGATGATGTTATGACATATTTTCAGTGAATGCTTGAAATAGGTTTTTTGTTTGTAGTGACTCTGCTGTATTGCTGGTTGCAGACTGGCCCTGCACAGACACACACAGTACACCTCTTACACTCATCTGTTTCAGGGTTATTTATGGGTTACGCTGGCTCTAAATTGAGTGTCAGTTCACCCATTTCACTGAAAGTAAACCGTGGCCTAGTGAAGAACTTTTTTTCTCTGTTGTTTTCCTCCCGCCACCTCCTCTGCCTTCTGCTGTTATCGTCTGGCGGTCTGCCCGCACGCCCATGAGAAAAGCTCGAGTGAAAAGCACCTTAATCAGAACTTTTGAAATCATGAAAACATCTAAACGAACTAATAATTTAATAATAAAAATATTGCTGACAATAATTATAATAATAATAAAAAGAAGCTGGAGAACTTCTACGTTTAGAAAGAACACTTTATTCATTTAAATTATTTATTTATTATTATTTTTGGCATGAAGGAAGAAACTTAAGCTGTGTGTGTAGTTGATAATATTGTTTAGAACATACACCTCAGTACAAATCTTGAGAAATACTGTCATTTCATTTAACTTTATACTGTTAAAATAAAGGTAAGATTAACTTTTATATTGTTAGTAATATTTCAAAACGAAGGTTTACTTGATTATCTAGACATTTTAGAAAAATCATGTTGAGTATCAAGTATGATCATCAGGCTTTTGGGAACGATTGTTAATTTTCAATCATCATTGTATTGCATTGCATCCTATGTTTTATTATTATTTTTTCTCTTAAGAATGAGCTCCATATTCTTACGGTATAATGCTTTATTAGCCACAAACGCCTGATGTATCAAACATGACACTCAACCAGGGCTGCACGGTTATGATAAATCATAGTTGTCGATTATTCCCTTGAAATTGTAATTGTGATTAATAATTACGATTATCACAATTTAAACTGAATGATGTTTTGAGTAGCTTTATACCATTGTTTGAAGCAACTTCATGTTATATTTTTATATTAAACGAAACAAGCTGAAAACACACTTTCTGAAAAACTTTAATTGCATTTCTTTAGCATTAGGCCTCAAATGTCAACTATACATTGGTTTGGTTTCTTAAAACAAAAAAAGTAAAAATGCATGGTATAATGTAGGGCTGTGCGATTTGGGGAAAATATCTAATTGCGATTTTTATAAAAAAAAATATATATTTTTAAGACCGATATTGCGATTTTTAAATTTGCAGTCAAGCTTCAGCTCAATATTGTCAATAATGTGCAGCACAGTATGAGTATCGCTACCCTGCTGAAAAAAATAAACAATAGAAACCACAGAAATTCTTATAGTTTCCATAAAAACCATTACAAAATTCATTTTTGTTTTGGGCATTATTCCAATAGGAATTACGGTTGTTCTATTGGTTGCCATCTGCTAGATTACATCCCACCAATAGAATGCATCAAATACCAGTAGACACCATTATGGTTTACATTAAAACCAATACAATTCCCCCCTTAAATCCATTACATTTTCTATTGTGTTTTGGGAGGGGTTTTACTGTTTTTTGGGGGGGGGGTTTCTGCAGGGAATATTATAATGGTATTACTATTTTTTTTTTATTGAATTACTGAATTTCACAGGAAATATTTGTTTGTTTTTTATAAAGAACTTTCTGTAGTCAATTATTACGTGTTACACAGGCTGATTTATTCATTTTTAAGTATTTGGGATTTTAAGAACAAGTGGGGAATGTGCTGAATGTTTCATTTCATCCAAGTGAAATTGGCCAGCAGTTAGACTTATTTACAATAGTTTTAAATGCGGAGCCAGGCGTGAGTTGACACAGGTTGCGCGCGTGCGTCAGGTCTAATCCATTTTGCCAGATGCGCTTGTGAGAGACTTGCGGAGCAGAACTGGGCACGAGACCTTGAGTATAAAATAGCATTACAAGAGTTTCGTGTGTGCGGCAAGTGTATGTGACGTCTGTGTGACGCGCAGCGTGGGGCAGAGCGGAGCGTTTACGCAGTTGACTAGAGCAGTGCTCGGAGGTGACTCACTCTATTGGTTAGTAAGACTGCCACTCAAGGCTGGCAGTCATGCATGCTCTGGAACAGAGTAATATCGCATCCACACCACAGGCTTTGCGATTAGCGAATCGCAACGCCTCAAATGGTGATTCGTTTTCGAATAATCGCACAGCCCTAGTATAATGTCATCTAAAGCAAAAATGGGCATTGTTGGCAATTTCTTATTTCGATCATCGATTGGTTTCAAAAACGATTAATCGAGTACTCGAGGGGGCGGGGAGTGTGCGGGGGCCGGGGCACAGTCGTAATGAGATAATGAAAATCTTAAGACTGTTATGAAAATTAATGTTAAAAACATGTCTATGAAAACATGAACCCATGATTAGATGGTATATTATGATGCAGCAATGTTATTAAAAAAGAAGCATCTAAAAAAAGAATAGCTGCCTGAGACTTTATGCCAATAAAATGAAACCCGTTCTATGACACTTCCTATGATATTAATCAGATAACTTAGGTACGTAACATAAACTTAACATTACAACTTGTATCTGCACAAAAGGATGTATATTCCAGTGAACTTTGTTACGCGCTAGAGAGAGAGAAATGGGCTTAACAACATGGGTAAGGACGGAATTTACTATAGATTTCACATCCTATAAAGTTCTCATTATAATGCTATGTTTATGAAATTCCAGTGAACTTTAAGTTACGCACTATTGATAGTTTTCACGTGACGTCACACACAAAATGCAGCTTTGCTCCACTGACCACCAGCTATTTTTACGCAGATTGCATCTAGTAATGTAGTAAAACGCAGATATTAAAAGGCGAGATTCAGTGGACACCTTATTGATGTTGCATATTTTGTACAGGCAAGAAGATGAAGCCAGAATACAAACACAATGTGCAAAGTTTCACATTAAATGGCTTCCCATAGAAATAATTAGAAGGAAAACACTGAACCATTTAGCGGACTGCGTTCATATTCTGGCCTCATCTGCTTGCCCATGTAAACTATGCATCATTAATGTGGCGATTACTGAATTTGATCTTTTAATATTACTGTTTCAAATATATTAAGGCACTTAACCCTTTAGGCGCCAGGTTTTTTTGGAAAAAATGCTGTATTTTTACATCAAGATTTCAAAAGCTTATGACTTGAAAGGGGTTAAAGATAGAGATCCACTGTAAATTAGAAAAATGTTGGGCATGACCAAATGTTTATGTGGGGTGTAAATATACTCATATAATTAGCATATTATGACGTCACCAGGGGGCGGCCCTTGATTTTCATAATATTCAACACACATTCATGAAATGTCAGTAATTTTACATTGACGCTGTTTGAACCATTCATTTGCATTTTTTTTTGTTTAATGTGTTCATGTTTGTGTTTTGAGCCAGGAACACTTATTGATGTTTGAACTTTTTTGTGTTGTTTTTTATTCTTTTTATCCTCTTTACAAATTATCAGAAAAGAGGAAACCAACAATAAAACAGGAGAAAGTACAAAATTATTACTACATTACTATACTATATAGTAGTAAAACGCATGTGAACAGTAGCCTACTTTTTATCAGTTCATCAGTAATATTCAGGAAATAATAGATATTCAATGGTTGTATGAACTTATTAGCATGTTTTATCTATCTTTATTTATCTATCTCTTTATCTTATTAGTCTTTTTATCTTCTTTACAAATGATCAGGAAAAAAGGATATAACAGCAAAACAGGAGAAAGTAGTAAATTATTACTATATTACTGTGCCAAGGTAAAATACATGTGCCTATTTTTGGATCAGTTGACCAGCTATTTGCCCAATCAGGTATTTAGGTAAGTTTATAGTAATTGAGAGTATGGTACCACTTATTGCATGGCACAGCGCACAGACCTAACGTTACCCAACACTAACCGCACCTGTACTGTCTGCCGGTGGCCCTTTGAGCGCGCACGATCAGAAAAAAAGATGCAATCTGGGGCGATCATCAGCAGCACAGAGCCTCTCCTATGGACACTAAGACCACATCCACCCCTGCCACCCCCATCTTCTTTGGGTAAAGGGCCGAAATGATCACTTGTTTGTGCTTTGTGAACACTCTCCCCATGCCCGGCGGCACCATTGCGCAGCAGAGATGTACCGGGAGAAGCGCGAGCATTAGACGGCCGATCGTCATTTCCAAAACGCAGATATTCCCCTTCAGAGTCAGACTCGGCGAATAACATTTGCAACACAGTACAATTTTTTATTAGTCATTTGGCGATTTTCTCTCACAATTTACTCGCACGCTATGAACTGAACTGCTTTCCGCATCAATGACACGATCGCTCACTTGCTCTGCTATTTCCTCGAACACTTTGAATAGGAACATGACGTCATTTTGGTCTAGAATCGAAGTACTACATGTCTGCCATCTAGTGGTGGGGAATACAAATGCGATATTACACCATATTAGAAACTACAGCCTTTTTAATGAATTATGACGTCTTGTCGCAATTTTGCGACTTTGGCGCTTAGAGGGTTAATATATTTGAGATAAAGAGAGAGAGAGAGCTCCCGCCGTGATGCGCTTTCAACAGTGCGCTAAAACATGGGCAAGGACATGATTCTATAAAGTTGTCATTATAATGCTTATGTCATTAATGTTTATGGCAGATTCGTGCTATATTTTCATCTACATTATCAAGTGATTCATAAAATCGTCTTCGTGTTTTCGAACCATATGTATGCCTACTGCTGAACAAATATGAAAAAAAAACATCTTTTGCATTATTATAGGATTAGTATTTTTTGAAAAAGAAACATCTAAAAGCTATACGACCATCTCAAATAACTCATGCATTTGAGCATGAAACTAAACACTGGTAATATGCAGCGCATTCAGCTGCATGTAAATGTTAATATCCCAACGCATCCTATAGATATGTTACCCAGATATCACTACGTGACTTCAAAGCCAAGCTTCGCTCTCTTTTCACATCTATACTTTGAACCGCATGCTGTTGCAAGCTAAACCATCAGAGCTCAGGGTGTTGCCAAATTTTTTTTTGCTTGCTTAACTGATGGACTATTTGGTTCCTGCTGTGTTTATTCTATAGATGGGCTATGGACAGCATGGTCCAGGTGGTTATGGTCAGAACCAAGGTGGCTATTACGGACAACAAGGCCCTTCACCTCACGGAGGCCCCCAGCAGTCTCAATACCCCCAGCAGCCCTCCACTGGAGCGGCCTCTCAGCCCTCTTACTCTCAGCAACCGCCTGGTCCTTCCCATGGCCAGAGTGGGCCCCCTTACGGGCAACCTCAGGGCTCCCACACTCCCCCTCAGGGCCAGCCTCCATACTCCCAGACTCCACAGTCACAGGCAGGACAGCCACCCTTCCCCCAGTCCCAGGGTCCCCCTCATTCACAGGGTCCGTCTCAGGGCCAGCAGGGGTCTCAGCCCGGATACTCACAATCACCTTCGGCTCCAGGGCAGCCTCAGCAACAGGGACCTTCACAACAGCAGCAGGGCCCGCCACAATCACAGCCACCCAGTTCGGCACCCCCTCAGTCATCCCAGCAAGCTTCAGGACAGGGTCAGCCCTCACCTTACTCCCAAACCCCTCCACTGCAGTCTCAACAGCAGCAGTCGCCCTTCCAGCGCTTTCCTCCTCCTCCTCAGGTAATAACACTACTCCACATACCTGGAGTTGCTTTGATGAACACTATCCTTGATGCCCTTTCAAAAGTGCTTCTACATTTTATTGTCATCTCATTACTCCTCAGGAGCTGTCTCAAGACTCCTTCAGCTCTCAGTCTTCAGCTCCTTCCTCCAACCAGCCCATGGTGTCCGGGAAGGGAGGTCCAGAGGAGAACATGCAGGGACGACCTTCCAGCCTACCTGTGAGTCCCATGAAGGTTTCAAACCAGATTAACCTCATGCCACACTAGCTTTCAGAAGGGTTTGAGACCAGCTGTTTTGACGAGGGGATCAGTTTTGTAGTTCTTGACAAGCATTGACTATGCATATGCATAGCATATGCTTTTGTGCCTTAACATACAAAAGCTTCCCAGTCTTCACTTCGGTTTCAAATCACTTGGCGAATCTGCTAATAAGGCCTTAGGTTGTTTGTCTTTTTCTTTGGGATAGTAATTAGCTGGACAACTGTAGTTATAGACACAACTATACAGAAGAGTTTCCCAACCATGTTCCTGGAGGCACCCCAACACTACACATTTTAAAACTCTTCCTAATCAAACATCAGCTCATCAGTTTAGATTCCAGAACCTGAAATGGAAAATGTGTACTTTTGGGTTTTCTCCAAAAACAGGGGTTGGATATACCGTTATACAGGGATTGCAAGAGTAAGGGTGAATCCCAATTCTCTGTCTTACCCCTTACCCTTAGTTTTGCGCATTCACGTGAGAGTAAGGGCTGTCCAAATACTCGTTTTGATCGAGGGCTAAGGGGAAGTGGTAGATACCCCTTAAAACCAAGAATTTTCGCGAGCTGACTTGAAACCAAGGGGTACCCAGAACACACTGCGGCCAGATCATCCAGAGAGGCTTAAATAATTGATTTAAAAATTAAGACAGTCTTGTTTTGTGCTTTACACAGTCCTGTACATATATATTTGCAACCATGTTCTTAATTGATTTTTTTTTTTAAATCGCTATTTTTCCACGCTAACGTTACATTGCTGATTTGCACAACAGTCCCGCATTTCTCTGACTAGAGAGAAACATCACTAAAACCCACGCAATCGACATTAACACACTTGCAGATGGCAGCAGCAGCCAGCTAGCGACGATGTATGATGACGTAACGGTAACCAAGTGGCGTCTCATTTCATAGGGGTATGTTTTCACCCCTAGCGTTTACCACTCGGTTTCGAGGGACAAGGGCTAGGGGCAAGATGAAGGGGTAGGGGAAGGGGTAAGACAGAGAAATGGGATTCACCCTAAAGGTTAGTTAGAATCTTGTTCTGTGGCTATAAGGTAGTTTACATGATTACTGGCACTAAACCTTTCAGAAAGACTTGAGTTTTGGGGCAGGTAGTAGAAACTACAGGTGCATCTCAATAAATTAGAATGTCGTGGAAAAGTTAATTTATTTCAGTAATTCAACTCAAATTGTGAAACTCGTGTATTAAATAAATTGAAAGCACACATACTGAAGTAGTTTAAGTCTTTGGTTCTTTTAATTGTGATGATTTTGGCTCACATTTAATAGAAACCCACCAATTCACTCTCAACAAATTATAATACTTCATAAGACCAATAAAAAAAAACATTTTTAGTGAATTGTTGGCCTTCTGGGAAAGTATGTTCATTTACTGTATATTTACTCAATACTTGGTAGGGGCTCCTTTTGCTTTAATTACTACCTCAATTCGGCATGGCATGGAGGTGATCAGTTTGTGGCACTGCTGAGGTGGTATGGAAGCCCAGGTTTCTTTGACAGTGGCCTTCAGCTCATCTGCATTTTTTTGGTCTTTTGTTTCTCATTTTCCTCTTGACAATACCCCATAGATTCTCTATGGGGTTCAGGTCTGGTGGGTTTGCTGGCCAGTCAAGCACACCAACACCATGGTCATTTAACCAACTTTTGGTGCTTTTGGCAGTGTGGGCAGGTGCCAAATCCTGCTGCAAAATGAAGTCAGCATCTTTAAATAGCTGGTCAGCAGAAGGAAGCATAAAATGCTCCAAAATTTCTTGGTAAACGGGTGCAGTGACGTTGGTTTTCAAAAAAAAACACAATGGACCAACGCCAGCAGATGACATTGCACCCCAAATCATCACAGACTGTGGAAACTTAACACTGGACTTCAAGCAACTTGGGCTATGAGCTTCTCCACCCTTCCTCCAGACTCTAGGACCTTGGTTTCCAAATGAAATACAAAACTTGCTCTCATCTGAAAAGAGGACTTTGGACCACTGGGCAACAGTACAGTTCTTCTCCTTAGCCCAGGTAAGATGCCTCTGACGTTGTCTGTGGTTCAGGAGTGGCTTAACGAGGAATACGACAACTGTAGCCAAATTCCTTTACACGTCTGTGTGTGGTGGCTCTTGATGCCTTGACCCCAGCCTCATTCCATTCCTTGTGAAGTTCACCCAAATTCTTGAATCGATTTTGCTTGACAATCCTCATAAGGCTGCGGTTCTCTCGGTTGGTGTTTTTTCTTCCACACTTTTTTCTTCCACTCAACTTTCTGTTAACATGCTTGGATACAGCACTCTGTGAACAGCCAGCTTCTTTGGCAATGAATGTTTGTGGCTTACCCTCCTTGTGAAGTGTGTCAATGATTGTCTTCTGGACAACTGTCAGATCAGCAGTCTTCCCCATGATTGTGTAGCCTAGTGAACCAAACTGAGAGACCATTTTGAAGGCTCAGGAAACCTTTGCTGGTGTTTGGAGTTGATTAGCTGAATGGCATGTCACCATATTCTAATTTGTTGAGATAGTGACTTGGTGGGTTTTTGTTAAATGTGAGTCAAAATCATCACAATTAAAAGAACCAAAGACTTAAACTACTTCAGTCTGTGTGCATTGAATTTATTTAATACACGAGTTTCACAATTTAAGTTGAATTACTGAAATAAATGAACTTTTCCACAACATTCTAATTTATTGAGATGGTCCTGTATAAAATGTTCCTAACGTTGTTTGATTTACCTTGGCAGTCTGTGTCAGAGCTGGTAATGACATCAAACACATGTGGACCGTGGTCACGTGTCAGAAAACAGAGGGATAAGTCCATTGTTAGCAATAATAGTCGATTAAAAACACACAAAAAGAGGTATTTTGCACAGATAACGCTGTAGTGTCATGTCTACAAATAGAATTTGGATGCTACGGTGTGCACCACTGAGTTAATTGAGAGACCGACAAACAAAATTAGTAATAAACAATCCATCACTACTGATTCTCTTCTGTTGATACACTGAGCAGCCATATTGAAACCTGAATTTGGCGTTGTTGCGATTTCTTCGAGATTCCAACTTCCGAGTACAAATGGAATGCAGCATAAGTCATGGGTGTCCAGTCCTGCTCCTAAAGGGCCACTATCCTGCAGAGTTCAGCTGAACCAGCTAATCAATGTCTTCAGGATTCTTAGAAATGTACAGGTAAGGGGTTGTTCACACAGAAAAGCGTCTTTGAATCAAAACATTTGTTAAAAAAAGGGCTGCACAGAATGTTGCAGTCAAATAAAACCACTGCCGTGCCAACTTCTGTAAACAAAAACTTGCAACAGCTTCTAGGGTCTTCTGATTGGTCCACCGTTTTGGAACTGAATTGATGGGCGGCTCTGTGTGTAAAATGTAATTATTTTAACTTGACACGGCTCATGTGTGAGACACAAGCCCAATGGTTATATACGTCTATTTAGCACGTTTACATAGAAAAAACAATGGAAAAGTAGTGCATTGGAATGGAAAAATGTTTTGTGTTAACGGCCCAATAGTGTGTTGGAGCACTTTGTAGATTCTCTACTGGACCGTGGTCCTACAGGAATAAGTTTGTACACCCCTGCATTACCTTACCTAATTCTCTGTTAGGGTTTTATTGCGGCACTCTGAAGAATTTAGCTTTTTTTGCATCATGTTATTGTGGTGGTACTGACTTACCTGATTTAACCAGCATAAACCTTATATCATGCCACACGTTCGTCACATGGTTACTACCAGTCCAAGATGAGCATTGACGCCAAAAGTTGGCTATGCGTGGGGCTGTGACGGTGGCCGTGACAACCGCGTCACCGGCGGTGGTCGGTTGCCACCGTGGTTGTGTATTGCCACCGGCAGTAGTGCACGTGACGTCTCACACACTCTATAGCAAGCATAATACAAAGTTTTTTTTAAACAAGTGTAATAGTAACAGTTGCAATTTTTTTTATTTTAGACTATAAATATATGCTAATTCTCAAATTACCTCAAATGCCATACACAGCGTTTCCTTTAGGCTTGGCAGGTCTGAGCGCAGGAAAATACAGTTTATTCTGCATTCAGCATATTTATTTTGTGATGAGCGATGGACCTGGTTGGGAAACCAAATACTAAATTGCCGATCTGGAATCATCTCCATTCATGTCACCCATCCGCGTTTGTACAAGTGTCTTCAAGTTCACGTGATCGCAAACGCCCGGCTGGTCAGGTTTGTATTGGTTAGGCTTTCTCCAAACTGGCCAAATACGAATGAGACAGCGGTAAATGGAAGATGTTAACAAGAAACGTGGCAACATACGCTGCAATTCCTATTCCACAGAGAGCACGTGCAGCAGACGAGGAGTTAACGCGCCTGCTTGCTTGGTGGCGGAACAGTGAAACGTGTCTAAATCAGACGCCACGTCGCAACACAACAGGTTGAGTCTGTTTACAGGACATTTTAACTTTGTGTCAGTGCGTCATAAATAGGACGAGGCAGTTTACTGTGAGGGATTTGACGTGTTTCGCGCATCTGGTTTAGACAGCATCACTGATTATAATGGGTTCTCGCCGTGCACGTGAGATAGACTGGGTCACAGGGTGCATTTAACTTTCTTAAGGCTACTTTCCTATTTAGCTATTTATTAATTTGATATCTATTTTAGTGTTTTTCAGGCTGTGTTCACTGACGTAAGTGCTAAAATAAACACGCACGTTTGTTAATAGACTATTGAGCCTCATTTAGGCTTTTCATAATTATATTTTTGCGTTGCATAATTATATATATATATATATATATCACCGTGCCACTGGCGGTAGTTTGTCCATTACCACCAAAAATCTGCCTCCGTCACAGCCATAGCTACGCGAGATTAGTTGCTTTTGGAAACCAGGTCAGAGAAAACTCTGAAAGTGTGCACATCATTGGTCACGGTGAAACACTTTGGTGCGAGTGTGTGTTTATAGGTTAGCAGATACAAATAGCTAATTCAGAGCAACAGTGCCTCCGAAATTTCCAAATGAGCTGCGATAATTGATTAATGAGAGGGAGAGGTGTCTAATAGAGAGCTGGCAAATGACTGGAGCTGGAGAAGGTAAAAGAGGGATGAATGAGTGAGAGAATGGAGATCGTTCAGTCTCTGCCAGTGGGGTATGCCCTCAGGATGTGATTTCCTCTTATTTCTTTATATATTTGGCTCTTACGTAGTCATTGACTGAGATTTTATTCAATCCCAGGAATCCCCACGGTTGTCTGCGGGAAAGGCAATAATGTAGCCCTCGATTGACCTCTTCCACCTCTAACATCTCCCTCATGCTCTGTTCTCACGGTAGATTAGTCCCTACTGCTAACTTTAGCCCGGCTAACACCAAAGGTAAAACACCTCCAAATCACTACCTGGCCTGCGAGCAGGTTATCCAGCTGTGTAACAAAAACTGCTAGAAGCGTAATGGTACTACCATGCTGAGAAGCAATGCTGGGCATATACGTACTGTTGCAGCGGTTATTTGTTTTAAGGTCTATATGCTACTCCTTGCTGCTTTGAAGTCGATCTTATACAAATATACAGTTCTTTCGCCCCCTGGAATTATCCTAAGGAGACTTCTGGATCTTTTAGAGCAAGTCTTTCGTTGTTTGGTTTTGAGAACTGATTTCATGAACTTTAATATGCATTAAAGCTGCCAACTACAGAGACTTTGCAGTCAGTGAATAGAGTTTGACTGGTTGAGCTGGTTTCCTGATAATCGTTGCTTCACACTGCAACGGATGAACACGTCTAGCAACCGTAAACTTTCAGCTCGCTGTGAATGGTTTGTTATCATGCATGTTGTTATCTTTACTGAACTATATTTACAGCATTCTAGGCCGTTTGATTCGGTTGTTGCTGCTGTAGCCAAATTTCTAAAGGCAGCATTTTGTTTTGTGCTTGTTATCAGTAAAACTTATTTTGTGCTTTGACATGAAGTCAAAATTAACTTCTGTTTACTTTATCAGTGTACATTATTCCAAAGAATAAAATGGTCTTTTTAAATCTTCTAAAATGCAAATTGCTTCACCTGAGAATACATTTTCTGTTTGGGCTGACATAACTGAAGTCACACAACATACATGTATAATGTGCAGCAATACTGATATTACTAGTCCTTTTCTAAAACCTTGTTAATGGCTTAAGCAGTACCTTGTTAGTTCAGGTTGAGAATAACCTTCAAAACACAATTACGAAAACACATATACAATACAACCACCCCTGGTGTTACTGATGTTGGCTCAGTTGTAGATGTTAAAGCAGGGGTTCTCAAACTTTTTGACTTGAAAGGGCCTCTAATAGGGATGCGCGGTATACCGGCACTGGAAAAATACCGGTATATGTTATATTTCAAACGGTACGATATAATTTTTCTCATTTCGGTATTTCATACGCAGCGGTTCCGAAGTTCACCCGTAGGTGGCAGTGCTTCCCAAATTGCTGCGAAACCGGTAAACCTGACAACAGAACTACGTGATGGATCAAACACAGATGAAACTCTATTAACGCGCCCGAAACTAATAAATAAAGAGAACAGTAGAAGTGAAGTATGGCATTACTTTTCATACAAAACAGATGATAATGGTGAACGAACTGACCACAGGAGGCAAGACATAAAATCTGGCTAAGCATTTGTCGTTTGCTCATCTGGATCTTTTTAGAGAATTAAAAGATCGACAGGTTAGTAAGTGCATCGTTCATAAATTCAGACTTAATTTGAACTTTTATTCACAACTGATCAATGCACATACATAATGTGATGCAGTAAACACGAAAGCTCAAACATTTGATGCTAGAACCAGAGACGTTTGGTCACATAATATTTGCACTTGCATTTCAAACAATCAAATATACATTTAAATTGAATGAAACAACAGTTTTTCTATATACATTTTAGTATCAATAATATGAAGGGAATGTTTCTGCCACATTGTCGATCGTTAACATGAAGCAGCCGAGAGAGAGAGAGAGAGAGAGAGATTTAAAGCTTTTTCTGTTATAATCTGTTATAAATCATTAACAGCACTTATTAATTTAGGTCAGTAATTATTTATAAATAATAAATGTAGACTACTAATGCATGTTTAGTATGTTAACATTACTTTATGCATTAAACACATACCTAACATTAACCAAGATTAATAAAAACTGTATATGATGATCCTTCAGTTCACTTATTTTTTGAGGCTGGTTATTTGTTACCTATGGGATCGATTTAGTATCGATACAGAGGTATTACATTCTGGTATCGTTACGAAGCCAAAATTATGGTATCGAGCCATCCCTAGCCTCTAATGTCCAAAATATTCAAAAACCCCTCTCCATATATTATATGCAAGATACTTTAGATATTTCTCATGTAGTTAAGACAAAGCTTCTTGTTTTAATTTTTTTTTAAATCAACAGAACTCCGTGTTTAACCACAATTCATTTTCAAGAGGTAAAAATAGTTACTGAGGGAAAATTGTTTACATCTCACATTTAGAGTAATTAAAGTTATATTATTTTAATGTGTTAAAAGGATAGCTCACCCAAAAAAGAAAATTATCATACTTTACTCACTCTAATTTTGTTGCAAACTTGACTTTCTTTTCTTCTTTTGAACACACATACACAAAAAAAAGTTTTGAAGATTGTCAGTAACCAAACAACAGCCATTGACTTTCATAGTAGGAAAAAATACTGTGGAAGTCCAAGGCTACCAGCAACTGTTTGGGTACCAACTTAAAAAAATAACTTTGTGTTCAACAGAAGAAACTTGTACAGGATTGGAACAACATGAGAGTAGGCTGAAGTAATCTTGTGGCCCCCTTGGGTGTTTGCTGAGGCCCCTGTTGGGACCTGACACCCTGGTTAGGAGCCACAGTGTTAAAGTGGTACCAGTCCTTTTATTTTACCAGTACGCCACACAACCACAGTTCACTGTCCCCTATATAACCTGCTGCATTGATGCTTTTAAAATAAGTCTTACTGCTGTAAATGAGAAGCCACGCTTGTTGTGGGTTTTTGTTGGCAAGATTCTACCTTCAGACAGCTTTTCATGAGCTTGCATTTGTCTTACTTAATACCCATTTGGCATATTCCTCTGTAGACGCTCTCTGGTTTACCATAATGTCTCTGTCATATGTACGCTGATACGTGCCAAGATGGAGAACGACAGAAAGCTTGAGCTGATTGCATTCTGGGGAAGATCTGAATCCAAAAAACTGATTCTCCAGATTGCATCTTCATCGGCTGAAAGACTGGGCATCTTTTGCTGTGATCCTGATTAATTAGTTTTGAATTATGTTTTTTCATTTTCAATTCCCAAATTAATCTCAATGCAGTGCGGTTCATATCAGTCGAGGATCAAATCAAATCCTCTTCCATTTGGTTGATAATAATGGTGTTTATGTCCGCGTATACGATCAACAGAGATCTGGCACGGGGAGATTTCCAATAGCCTGGGATTTCAATTGTGGGACGCCCTGGAAGTGAGATATCCTCTCTGTGTGTGAGAGAACATGAACGCTCCCTCCAGTCGTTTCTAATCTCCTCCAGTTCCTTTCTAACTGCCTTTTGTGGCCCGTCCTCAAAGTGCGGCTAATCCTGAGCAGTATCCGCCTCCTCTCTGTACTCCTAAACTCCGCCGTGACTTCAGGGGTCCGTCACCCTCAGCCCCTCGCTTCCCCTGCTGCTTTTATATCTCTTGAACACTCTTTCTTTCCCAGTCAATATCCTCAGCGTCTGTTAAGTGCTTAGTTTCAATCGTCACTAAAACTTTTGTCTGTAATCTTTTGGCGGCATCTTATTTCGAGATGCATATTAAGTCAATGTGCTCGGGCCTGGGGGGAAGGTCACATGTTAGTCACACGCTCGCTCGTTTTTTCCCCCTCTTCCTCTCAGTGGAAAGGTTTTATGGAGTAGTAATTCTGACTCAGAGGGGCCCGGCCTGTTGGGAACGCAAGTGAGACACTATGAGAAAATGGGAATGGAAATATATTGTGTGTATGTAACGATTCAATAGATTAAGATGCATCATCAATCGCATGCAGCTTTTTGTTAAAATATATGTACATATACAATATCTGTCAAATGTACATCAGGGCAACATGCTTGCATATTTGCACAGTGTTTGCAACATTTTTTTTTTTTTACGAATTTTTTTTTCTCAATTTATAATTTTAAATTGGTCTTACTAATTTACAGATCATACTTTCAAAGACTAGTTTAAGATATGTTCTCAAAAGTTTGTAAATATATTTTAACCCTTTCCCTGCCATCCTCTGCTATTATTTTCACAAAATTTGCATGGCTCCCAGAATATTTAGTTGTATGAATATTTAAATATGCAATATGTCAAAAGAAAGAACTGAGCCTCTCCTTTTTAAACAAACAACAGCCTTCTATTTTAGCTTCATACTTTTTTTTTTTCAAAACTTGAGTATGGGTAAGTTTCATGAAAAAGCAACAGTGAAATATATAACAAAAAAAAAATTGTGTTTCTATAAAAGACTACATCTGAAACCGATTCAGAATGATTATCAAAACAGATGCTTCCGTCAACAAATTCAAAGCTTCACAGTCCTAAACTACTTCCTGAATCGTCATTTCATTTGGTAATGTTTGGGTTAATGTTTGATAGGCTTTATTTTTCTTATGCATCTGCTTGCATTCTTTATTTCTGCTCCTGCTTCGCTGTGTTTGGATCCAGAGATTCAGTACTCTTTCTGTAAAAAAAATGTAATAGCACCCCCTTCCGTATAACAGTAAAGCTCTGAAAATTTCGCCAATGGCTGGACAAGATTCTATTAAAACTAATATTTAGTTATGCAAGTTGCTGCAAAAATTGAGTTTTGTAGGAATCACTAGGCGCGCTTCCATTACCCTTCAAATTACGCAAATTAAAATTGAGAATTGAAAACGCGTATGGAAACGCGTCAATTTCTCAAAAACTCCCATATATTGCAAACAAGTTTTTCCGTTCGCATGAGGTGGTTTTTCAGGCAATTCGAAAAAGGAATATTTCGCAAAACTGCTATGGAAACGTCATATTTACAGGTCACATGGCATATTTAAAAAGTCATATAATCATTCTTCAATGTACTTTAACCTCCCAAGAAACACTTCATACGTGGTCGCTCTTGAATATAAGGTGTTTTCCCTGTCATTAATGCTAAGACAATTTACACTGCACATGTCTGCGGTGCAGTGTGGCTCTGATACGGCCACTGAAGCTGACTGCGGCCAATCTAGTCGATGCTTGTGTTTATTCCAGCCATGCCACCCATGTTTCTGAAGCAGTTCTCTGCGCTGCTTCTGTAAAGATACACACTTACGCCTCCATTGAATAAATGTCAAAAATCTGTCAAATCTCACCAAAATCCATTACCATGCAATTATTGATGCAAAAGGTTATGTTTTAGTCGCATAACATTGGTTAATGGAAACGCCGTCATTTCAAAATACTTTTTTATCAACAATTATCAAATATCGCCGAAGTTTTGCGCAAATCTGTAATGGAAACACCCCAACTGTGATGAAAGCAGAGAGATATTTAGTTGGGAAAGAGGGGGTCAGGATGGATTGAGGCAGGGTATTGAGGATGAAAGAAGGAAAGAGAGGAAAAGTGTGTTGGAAAGAGTGAGCGAGACACTGGGCCATTTTCACACAGGAACCCCAGCGGCTGACATCATTTCAAGACCACCCGCATTTTCACCAGCATTCCCACCCTTACAGAGCGCCAGTGCCAAGTGCTCCAGTACTGTCAGATGTCTGCGGCTCTTTCCATCCATCTTTCCTCTCCCTTTCTGCCCTGTTCCTTTTCACTTAGTTTCCCATCTAACAGCTTTGTCCTTGTTGCGGTTCCCTGTTTTTCTTACTCTATCTTTGTTGTTCTGTCTGGTTGCAGTGAGGGGTGTATGTATGCTTTTTTTGTTTGCTAAGGCAAGCATGACTGTTATACTCACGCATACTTAGCGTTAGTAATTTCAGCAACTGTAGCTCATTCCTGCACTCTTTGCACTACATGAATGATGCCTCAGAAAATGTGGTTTGAGTATAGTTGTAGTATTTTACTAAAATATAAAAGTAATCAGACTTAAGGTTTTTGTCTGGTGGAGATGAATAGGACTGGTCCCAAGTCATATCATGGGACTAGTAAAGGTTTCATAGGTTTATAGTTGGTTGATTTAGGTTGCAGGGGCGGGTGATATGACCAAAATCGTATTTCAAAATAGATTAGTAATTTTACTAATAGTAAGTTTTATTTTATTATTTAAAACAAGAACATTTCATCAGTACGACAAAAACAATAGAACAAAGATGCAAATTAAAGAAAGTTTTTCAGGTGCAGAGGGTTTATTTAACATGTAGCAAGAAATACTATAGAACTGAATAATCAAATGTAATTTTTTTTTAAATAAAACGCTGCATGGTCGTCTTTTTAGAAATTATAATAATTTGATTCCTATTAAAGAGGGTTTCTATTCTTATTATATAAATTATACAGTGTTTTTTCTCTTTGTTTGATTTAATAATGCAGACAGCAGTTGTATTAGGCTGCTGTCACTTTAAGACTGAATGCCCACATCTAATATACTGACACACTTTCAGTTTTTACCAGTGTTTACGTTTCAGTATTTACACTTGCTACGGTTACATGCAACCAAATAATCAGTTTGTAATTGGATTGACGGCTCAATCGGACTGAAAAGGCTTAGTGTAAACACCTTAATCGATCCGATTGAGCTCGATCAAAATGAAATTTTGATCAGATCGAAGGGGGTGGTTTATTCCTTATTTAATATGATTGAGCGTACATGTAAACACTCGATTGGATTGAAAACCGAAACTGAAAGGACTGTGCATGTGCAATGGCGCAGAAATAGCTTGATGTATGCCGCGGACAAAGAGCGGTTCTTCATTCTGAATAAAGTGTTGTATAAATGCGTGTCCTGTCATTATAAAACTCTCCTTTCACTCGGCAACTGTTAAGTGGAGCAGGACAACCTCTCACCTTTCCTCGTTTCAGATTCTCATCATCAGGCAACCCGTTTTGGGCGCGGGGAGGGGTGTTTTTCTGCGCGATAACTAACACGGTACTGCGGTATATTTATCGAGAAATGGGAAATATTAATTCTGCTGTTAAAAACAAAAAAGAAACCATGCAAGAGAGTGGTTATTATGCGCAAACAGTGAGAGACTATATTTGTGCAGTGTGCGCATGTCAGAAAAAAATCTATTCCGATTTGAAGCTTGTGACATATAAACACGCACGTCAACCCGATCACTTGATTTAGCGTTCATGTAAACACTTCATTCATATTCATCGATCGGAATTAATTCAGTCCTATTGAACCACAAATTGTGCATGTAAACGTAGCCATTGACTTAAGGAAAAAATCAGCTGTGTTTGCATGAATACTCTACACATTGTGCATTATTTTTTGACATTTTATTGCATTTATTAGCTTTATGAAACATGATGCATGTCAGCTACGTTCTGTGATATAAAATCTCTGATTGATACTTTATACCATCACCTCAATAATGCCTTATTAGGATGGAAACTTTGACTCCCCTTGGCACTTACAACACAACGCTCTGGCAGTTACTCAGAACACACTAGCATTGTGGTGGCGTTTGCATGTTAACATGCACTATTCACAATTTCATCAGAAGAAAGTATAATCTAATTTTGTTAGTGTCTATTTCTGCTGCGAGCTCTTAGAATAACACTGTCCCTTTTGAAGTGTAAATTGATTGTGTCGCTGTGTGATCTGAATGCTGTTGAGAAGGCAGCGGTTCAGCGCAGCTCTCGGCCTGTTTTGTGCGGCTGTGCCGTTGCAGTATTCAGACTCTGGGGCGTGTTTCCTGTTGCTATTCTGGGTCTTCCTGTGTGCGCGTGGCTTATTCAGGTTCAGGAGCCGTTGCTCTCCTTCATGCACTCTCTGTTGCACACACAGTTTCCCCCTCATCCTGAGTGATAGTTTAATCAAGCGAGATGCAAGAAAAGCTGCAGTTTTCACTGCATTCGCTGCACCTTTTTTCTCGAATTCATGCATCACATATGTTTTACTTGTATTTTTTTTCCTGTGTTCTCCTTCCCTCCCTTCGTTGTCTGTCTCTCGCTCTCTCGTTCACACACCCACTCTCAGCCTTCCATTCCTCCTCCCTCTCTCCCGCCCTCTCTCCCTCCCTCTCTTCTCTCTCTCCCTCCCTCTCTCTTTCTCTCTCTTCACCCTCTCTCTTCCCCTCTCTCTCTCTCTTAGTGCTCTGGCTCGTCTGAAGGCAGCACAAAGGCCGTGTCTCACTGCATCTCTCTCTCTCTCTCTCTCGCCCTCTCTCTCTCTCTCTCTCATTTCTCGCCCTCTCTCTCTCTCTCTCTCTCTCTCCTCTCTCTCTCCTCTCTCTCTCTCGCTCTCTCTCTCTCTCTCTCTCTCTCTCTCTCTCTCTCTCTCTCTCTCTCCACTGCCTCTCTCTCTCCCTCCCTCCCTCCCTCCACTGCCTCTCCCATTATTCCTGTTTTTCCTCGTCTTTCCTCTTCCATACTTTTCAAAATTGTATCAATCTAGTGTTTTTTTCTTGTTGGTTTGCAGATGGGTTTAGAATTTAGAACCCATTCTTATTTGGAACTACTTCCGTTTTTAAATTGACACTGTAATCCATTGTATTCAGATGTTTGGTTACATCAGATCCGTTTTTAAACGGACTGGATGGTGTACCATGTGATGGCAGAAATGTCAACTGTAAGAATCTGCTGTGCTGTTTACACCTTTGTATATCTGTGGTGTAATTTAAATCAAGCGGCAAGCAGACGGCTACAGTGTGACTCAAACGGACGCGTTTCCGGTGTAGTCTTCGAATATAATGCATGTTGTGATGTGCCGGTGTAAATTGCAGTTGCAGTGCTGTAATGCTGTTGGATTTCAACTGGTTTGCACGTATTTACCATTGTCAGTGGCTTTGAATATGCCTAATGCAGAAATATTTATATTGTTTTACTAATTGGAGACTTTAATATTTTATATTTTAACTTGTGATGATGCTAATAATAATTTGCACTGACACTGCCTGTGCTTATTCACTTTATGCACCTGGCCTCATTAACAGAATTTGCAAAGGTGCATGGTTCTGTAGTTAACAGAGTGTAGCAATGCATGAAGCTTTTAGTTGCTCAACACCACAGTTCCTTGTGACCAACTTAAATATTGCTAAATCTGTGTGACATTTTTTGTCTTTGAACAAAATTTAATATTGCATGGATTCTTATTGAAATGACTGGATTTCAACTATTTCATACAAAAATGTGCTAGAGCAGCGTGGCCGCACCTTAAGTCATATTACAAATAATTTTGTATCCAACAAGTTCTGAATAAATTAAGAGCAGCCTAATGAGATATGTATCTAATTTGTGAAGTGTTTAATTGACTGAATGATTTAAGTCTTTTATTAAAAGTTTGTGTGAAAACAAAATCACACAAAAATAACTATTTTGAGATAAAATGCATCTGTGATTTTTTTTTTTTATTTATATATCTTTTTTTACTTTAGAAAAAGCAGACAGAGAATTGCATTAAAATACTTTATAAATATAAACTATACTTATATGCCAGTTCATAAGTACTTGTTTGCTGTTCTTCAAAAGTACTAAGAGTAATTATTTTATATTCTTTATTTAACTAGGAAAATCTTAATTGGATTACAATCTTTTCTTCCAGAAAGCCAGGTCAAGATGACATCAGAATATTTTGTACAAAACAAATCATAAAACAACAATATAGCAATATATGGTCGCTAAATAAGGTAAAATCAAGAAAAACAATTACAGGTTCCTGTTTGCAGACAAATGTTTAAAGGGGGAATCTGAGTACATTTTGCAATTCATTCCAAACCCAAGGAGCATGAAAAAAAGCAAATTGACCAAATTCTGAGCAAACCCTTGGGACTTTCAACTAGGGCTAGGCAAGACTTTCTCCAGTCTCTTGTGCTC
Organism: Ptychobarbus kaznakovi; assembly: GCA_027422405.1. Taxonomy (NCBI): domain Eukaryota; kingdom Metazoa; phylum Chordata; class Actinopteri; order Cypriniformes; family Cyprinidae; genus Ptychobarbus; species Ptychobarbus kaznakovi. The sequence goes on along the minus strand of CM049802.1, from coordinate 24,041,287 downwards.
AGTCTGCAGCTCCAGCAGTTTTTCAGCGGCCCATGCTCGGCTCGGCTCTGACTCGGGGGCCGATCTGCTGTGGGAGGGGCGTTGCTCTGGAGAAGACGAGGCAGACAGGCTGTTTTTTTCCTCCTTTTTTTCTTCTGTGTCAGGCACCCAGCCCCCCATTATCCACCTCTCCTCCCTTCTCTGTCCCTCTGTTTCCACCCAGACGGGTGGCTGCCTCCCTTACCGAAGCATCTGTGGTTCCCGTTACTATTGTGACCCACACAATAGACCCCCAATGCAGTCACACAGAGAACCCCTCCCTCCGGCGTCAAACACCAGAGATCCATCCAGATGCACGTGAATAGATGTTGTTATTTACAGCTCTGATGGAGGTGCCTGTATGATGCGATCGCGTTTGGTTTACAAAATGTATTGCGTCACCAAAGGGTATTTTTACTTGTGGAAACCCTCAGTCTATTGAACATATTTGATCTAGTGCAGTTATTAACCAAAAAAGGATGAGAAATACCAAAAGACACCGAGGAGCGTTTGTCAGACTTTGGCTCGGCGGCTCCAGCTTTGATTGGTTTACTGCTAAATCCAATCACGGGCATTCAATCACTCTTAGACAGAGTGACCGTGGCATATAGCGCAACAGTCGGCTTCCGGAAAAATCCCATCCATTTTCCCCATGGATAAATTGAGTTGTAGTGATTAATGTGTAAGGGTTCAAGACACGCTGGGAGCTCTGAGGTTAAGTGATGTATGTTTCTGTAAAAGCCTGAAGTAAGTGTGATTTAAACTCGTTGAAGAAATTGTCGGGGAAAACAAGAAAAAAAAAAAAAACTTTCTAAAATGTGCTAAATTGCATAATTCCAAGTGAAGAACTCCATTACCCATAATACTGAAAAAAATCCACCAATCATAGAGGTCGCTGTTGCCATAGAAACACTGTGCCAAAAGTAGCAGTCCCATAAAAAATGGGAGATGAATGGCATAATCCTGTCAGTCTCCTTAGTCAAACAACTTATGTTGGTATATTTTTTTTGCAAAAAACTACATTTAATCCTGGATATATTGCAGTACTTTAAATTGTCATTTGCAGTGTTTCATAGGATGAGAAGATTATTCATTATAAGTTACTTTAAAATTCGTTATCAATTATTATGACTTCATCGATCAGTTATTGCAGTACTAATTTAAAGTCATCGATAATAATCAACAATGAATTAGATTTGATGTAATGTATTTACATCACTGTAAATGGACAGCTAAATAAAAGTGACTGTGAGCGCTGCAGCTGCGTTTTACGCAAAGTTGAACGTTCCTGATGTGAAAAAAAAAAAAACGGCGAGCGCTCAACTTGAAAAAGACGATTGGAGCCTCAATGCGCTACTTGCGTTTTAAACAATGCAGCTCTCCTATTAAAAATTAAAAAATATGCTAGCTTTAAAAAATAAAATAAAAAAATACATAAACTTTGGTTGACACTTGGGCTGTCAAAAAATCCACATTTCGAATATTTGTCAAATTTAAAATAAAAATCCACATTTTACAAATGTTTGAATATTAATGTAAATAAAAACAGCTGGTGACTCTGGTTAGATAGAATTTGCAAGATAATGTGTGTATATATATATATATATATATAGCAATAATAAATGTATGTGTTTTCTTAATTTCTCCAGTACCGATAGCAGAACCGTTAACATCAGAGCTTATCGATACTCCGGTCTTTCATTATTTAGACCCGAGACCGATTGAATACCGGGTTTCGGTACCCGTCCCTATGCATGATACTGTTTTGTTTCTAAATGTTTAAGCAACTTAATTATTTATGGTTTATAAACATTATTTTAAACATTATGCATTTTTTTTCAAAGATGTTCATGTTAATTTATTGCTTTGAAGAAACGTCTTTTAGTTATATTTTGCTCGTTGCGTCCTCTTGTGGCCTCAGAAGAGAAGCCAAAAGCTTTTTTCCCCCATAACTGAAATTATGCCTTTTTAAATTCAAATATAATTCGAATATTGATCATATTTAAGTACAAAATTCGAAATAAGTCTTTCAGCCATTTTGACAGCCCTAGTAGACACACACACTCTAAGACGATGCCATCACTTACGCTTTTGTTGCTTTCATTGACCACAGCTTGTAACGCCACACTTGTGTTTGGTGCTAAAGCGGTCTCAATCACATCAGTATTTATTGATTCCAGGCCTCTCTGTTATTATCATTCTGGGCTGCACATCAGTACTCAGAAGTGACCACTGCCGATTAATCACGAAAACCATAATTCTGTGACTTGATATATTTTTCTATTACTTAAACATTTCACACCGATTAAAATTCATTAACGATTATGTGCCAAAAGGAGGCTTAATATTTTATTTGAGATTCATCATCCGCACTCTTCATGGTGACTTTGAGTCTTCAGCAGCACTCCAGAGGAGATTAGGGGCGTTCACACTAGACACCGCATCAAGACCACTGCGGTCTTGAGAAACATTATTTAATAGAAGTATTTATAACTTGGCACAAAATGCTGAAAAAAAGAGACTCAATGCAACAGCCAGTTTATCTGTCATGAAAATTGCCCTAGAATAGGATCCCTTGTCTCGGGTGACATGAGGATAAGACCCTGAGTGTGAACAGAGACACAGAGCCTTCATGAAAGAGTCTTCACTGTTTAACAGCCTCAATTTAGAGTTCAACTCACCCATCATGGTTACAGCTCAGCTGATGCAGTAACAGACCGAGAGAAGGCATAAGTCATGATAACATTTGCACACACGAGAAGCTCATTATCAGGTGTTTTCAGGGTCTCATCGGTTCACAGGCACGTGCTAGAAGTTTGAGTTTGGCACAATTTGGGCGTTCCACATGCTTCAACCATCTTTCCAAATGTGTGACGAGAAACTGGCCATTGTCAACAAAAGAGGAGCTTTATGGCTCCCAAAATAAAAACGTGATGCCTTAATCCAGGGCTAAACACACCTGAAGCAGCTAATCAAGCTCTTACTAGGCATACTAGAAGCTTCCGTGCAGGTGTGTTGAGGCAAGTTGGAGCTAAACTCTGCAAGACACAGGCCCTCCAGTTTGGACAGCCCTGCATTACTATTTTAAAATAAATTAAGCCATAAATATTAATTTTGAGTTGTTGTTGTCATTATTGGTATTTGTTTTAAAGTGAAATATTACAATAGCGTTGTCTTATTTTTTTTTGTATTTATATAAATGTTATTATTATTATTATTTACAATTGCAATTTGCATTATTAATTGCAACTTCTTTTTGTAGTGCTTACTCATGCAAATGTCACAGCCAGGTATACTGTAAAATAAATGTATTATTAATATTATTTTATATTATATTGTTTTATTACTAGATTTATTTTACAGTGAAATATTACAATATTATTGTCTTATTTTAATATTTATATAACTAATAATCATAATTAATTATTATTTTAATTGCAATTTGTATAATTAATTGCAACTATTGTTTTAGTGCTTGCTCATGCAAATTTCACAACCAGTTTTACTGTAAAATGTATTATTAGTATATTTTCCTTACCCAATTTATTTTACAGGGAATACAATAGTATAATTTCTATTCTTATTTTATGTTCATTATTATTATTACAAGATGACCTAGCCCTACAAACATGCACAGCAAACTTGATTAAAAATTAAAAATCACTTTAACTTCAAATTCCCCAAACTGCACAGCCGTAGTTAGTGGTGCTCACCCATTAAACCGTCACGGTCACAGTGCTGTGGATGGTTTCCATTGCTTGGTGGTTGCTAGTGTGGTGTGGGCGGTTGCTAGGTTGTTCTGGGTGCTTTTCAGAAGGATGCTCACTAACGAGTCCAAAGAGCCCACCCATATGGTGCTCTGCTCTCTAGAATATGACTGGAAGATCAATGGGTGCCAATCAAAGAGGGATCCACAGACCCTGATTGCATCCTTTGTTCACGTTCCTAACCCTAATATCAGCAGCGATGCCTGGCTCTGTGTGTGTGCTGAGAGGGAGGCAATAATGGCCGCTGGTCGAGGCCGCTCTTCTCGCAGTCAGTGGGCTGGTGGCTCCCCCTCATGGCTGACATCTGCACAGCCGCTGCTCACTATGTAGGGAATGCTTCTACCCCAAATCCTGCTCTGATTTGGGTGTGAGGAGCAAGAATTAGTGGCTTTGTAATCGAACAGTTAATCTGTTCTGTGTGAGTGAACACATCCGGGTCGGGTGAGCTTCAGCGGTGTTTGTTGATTGGTGTGTGTATGTGTGAGCGACTGCGCTGTGACCTCAGCGCTGGGGGAGGGGCGTCGCGACTTTGCACTAATGTGTCAAGCACGTGGAGACAGTTGCTATGGCAACCTCACAGATGCAGCTGCTTGTGTGTGTGTGTGTGTGTGTGTGTGTGTGTGTCCTGTCCTCCTTTCCTCTCTCCTCTCTCTTCCTCATTCTGCAGTTTTGGCAGCAGATAAATTGGTGTGTGTGTGTGTGTGAACGGGAGAAAGGCGTCCCGGGCCGACGAGGGTCACACCGAGTCTGTGACTGTGTTTTACCGCTGTCTTATCTCTGACAGGATTTCCCTTCAGCTCTTCACAAACGGAATCCGAATAGAGTTTAGAAACGATTCCTTTGAGTTTCTCTCTGCTTAAACAACATGGCTGCCGTGGAGACTTCTGATATTCACAATTCACTGGCCGGTTTTATGAGAAACATGTTGTTTTTAGACAAGATGAAGCAAATCTGGTTGGAGCCGCAGAAGTGTTTTAAATAGACTAGATTTTGTCTGTTTTGAGAACTGACAGACAGGCTACAACTGGTGCTAATATGAACATAAAATGGCTGCCACACAGATACCAGCCTCTCTTATAGTATTTTGAGATATATTGGGCATATTTAGTGCTGTTTTCTTTGACAGTTTATTTTTATTTTAGGATGATCTTTTGGCATCATTTGTTAGTTATATGTGCTGTCAGGGGCTGTATTTAGCAGCTTTGTACTATGCTAACAGTGAAGTGTTATAATGATTCACAAGTCAACAAAACCATTTGTGTTTGAGGGTTTTTGTTGCTGCTCAGCAGAATGTGGCTTTTGCTGCTGACAGATGTCTTTACAATGAGCATAGTTTTTGCATAAATGGCATAGGCTAATCATTGCAGTGTTAGTATTTTAAAACTATTATAAATTATGAGATTTACATTTATGCATTTAGCAGACGCTTTTATCCAAAGCGACTTAAAGTACAGTCAGGTTATACTTTTAGTTTTTTTGTCAGTATGTGTGTTCCCTGGGAATTGAACCCACAACCTTTTGCGCTGCTAACGCAATGCTCTAACCACTGAGCCACAGGAACAAAATAGATCTTTCAAATATTGTTAAAGCTGGAATACATATGACTTTTAAAGTCTGAACATATTTTTGAACACTAAGCATCATACTTTGTAAATAGTCACACAACAAATTAGGCCCTGTTGAAAAAGGGCCAAAAGTTTAGAGGTGCGCCGATCCGATATTCAGGATCGGTATCACTTCAATATTGGCCTTTTCTGCTGGATCGGGTATCGGTCTGACGAGACCGATCCAAATTCGATATTCTGCATAGCTAATATTGTTAAGCCCCACAAAAGCCACAAACACATTATAAAACACAAAGTTTTTGTGCACTATATTTCAAGTGTTCTGAAGCCGTTACATAATTTAATGTGAGGTATAGATGAATATTTAAGTCAAGTTCACGTAAACACTTCTCTCCGCTGCAGCTGTCTGTCATCCTCCATTCAGCGTTCAAACTGCGTGCCGCGTTCGGTTACTAGAGTCAAGACGATAAACTCTCTCCACTGTTCCTATTATACTTGATCTGTAAATAAAGTTCAATGGTTTTGCATAAAAGGATTTTATCTAGCTAGAGTCTCGTGCTGTTTCTAAATCGTGTTACTTTCTACCAGGTGTCTGTTAGATCACAATACTGTTGTAGAGAGCACTATGAAGGGTTCTTCACAAGCACAGTAACTGACATTTAAAACGGTTAAAAGAAAAGGCTCAATAAACTGTGGCACAGATTTAATACACTACGCATTAATATCTCTTTCCTTTGTGCTTTGAACTTCTCTCTGTGGACTCCGGAGCGCTATGCCTGCGCGCTGTGACTTAATGTTGCTTCAAGCACATCATTCTGCGCACAGGATGCGCATAAATGTTTTATGCCGCTCTGTATTGGAGCCTTTTATATTATAATATTTTTGCGCAATGAAAGATAATTAATAGCCTTTCTTGTTCTTCTCATCTGTTATATGGTGCTGCCTCATTACTGTGCAGTACGTTTAAAATAAATGTATTTGAATTTTACAGCATATATATTTATATATAAATATATTACTTGGTTTCCATGAATGTTTTTTACAACAGTACAAAGAGCTAAATATTTTTTTTGTACCAAATTTAGTCCTGCACTTAATTCACTTTTTTTCTTTGTTCTACAATAATTTTTTTCCCACTAATTTTAGATTTTATACAATTATTGTGCACTCATGGTTTTTCTAGAGTAACTTTTGCTACTGAATTATCCACTAACCTAGTTTATAAAAGTATTTTTGACACCGATTATAATAACTTATCCATTCATTTATTGTTTTTCTTTACAGTAATGTTGTCTAAATTTAGTAGATTGTGTGTAAAACAAAAGAGTGCTGACGAGGTCAACACACTCTGAGATATAGAAATTCTACACCGATTTAAATAAAACTGCGCTGGTATCGTATCGGTATCGGCAGATACTCAGAATTTTTGTATCGGTATCGGTTCTGAAAAAGTGGTATCGAGTCAGCCCTAAATATTACACGAAGCTGGTATATACTGCTTTTTATTATGGATGTTTTGATGTGTACTGCTTACACAGATTTAGCAAATACATTCCTTAAAAGCTTAGCATCGAAAAACAGCGATCTATTGTCGATGCTTGAGGCTTAGACCTTCAGAATGATATATAGTTTGTCAAGATTAATTTTGTCCCGTTTCATTTAATAATAATAATTTATAATAAAAAAATGTATTACGCCCCTACATTTTTTCAATGCGCTCCTACATTTTTCAATTTAGGAGCACTTGTGCTCTTTGGGAAAAAGGTAAGCGTCAAGCCCTGCACAGTAGTCTAGCATTCTAGCACTTAGCACAAGACAACTTTGCTGATTTTCAACCAGCTTTGTATTGTTACTATGTCAGTAGTATATGTAAATTAACTTTCTCCATGTTATCTGCACACAAATATGTGTCTGCAAAAGTCACACAAACACTTTACTTCATCTGGCAGACTTTTGCCAACAAATGATGTTCATTTACATAATTTACTGTCATTTACATGTGCTACTGACAATGTAACTGTACATAGCTAGCTAAAAATCGGCAAAGTTATCATTTATCCTTAAATTTATTGAATACATTTATGAATTTATTTGATCAACTTACAGTAATAACAGTACATTTGTGAAAAATTATTGCAGTTTATAAACCTATTTTCTATTTGAACATATTATAAAATGTAATTTATTACTGTGATCAAAGCTGAAATTTTCAGCATCATTTCTCCAGTCTTCAGTGTCACATAATTCCTCAGAAATCATTCTAATATGATTTACTGCTCAAGAAACGTTTCTGATTATTATCGGTGTTGAAAACCGTTGTGTAGCTTATTTTTGAGGAAACCATTATGCGTTTTTTTTCCAGCATTCTTTGAATAGAAAGTTAAAATTAAGAGTATTATTTTTATATAGAAATCTTTTGTAGCATAAGTTAAAATGTATTTGCACAAAGGCAATTTAATTTTGAATGAAAAAAGTAAGCTGCAAAAACAGATTTATCAATGTAAATTAACTTTGATTGGTTTACCAATATTTAGGCTCAAATGAAATTTTACCAATTTTTTTCTTTTTGTGCATTTTTTGTTTTGATTTTGGAGGAAAACTTTATGAATTTCGATCAGTGAATTTATGCATGGTTAAATGTATTAAACAGAGCTAAAAGTACTATAATTATATTGATTGTAAATGCAGTATTTAATGAACTCCAAAGTCCTTGGAAATTTTTGTGGGCTAGTTTGCAGTGCTCTTCATATGCTAATGTTAACATGAATGTGACGTCATTGTTTTCTGAAAAGCCTTGCATTTATTTGTCCTTTGTGAACATTGACATTAATGGCAAAGGTACAGAGTTTTGCGACGTAACGTAAACTCAAGTGTCTTAGCAGACTTAACCGTTAATCATCAGGCAAAACAAATTTGTAACAATCTTTTTGTAAATTGCAGAAGTTTCCTGAATGTGATTTGTTATTGGGTTTGTATACACACACACACACACACACACACACACACACACACACACACACACACACACACACACACACAGACATACCGACATTAAGACTCTGGGTTAACGCCACACTCTCGGGTAATAAACACCTTCCTCATGGGTCACACACACAGGAATCTCCTGTTAGATGCACACATGCCGACATAAACACCAATCTGCAGAGGATTGTTTCCTGTTAAGAGAGCAGAGCTGGGTCATGCAGACGCTGTGTGTGTGTGTGGCAGCTAAAACAGGAGTCTGAATCAGCATCCTCCTCCTGTCTCTCCCTCTGGGGTTCCTCCAGCAGGTCATGGCCCAAAAATAGCAGCGGGCACTGTTTCAAGTGCAAAACCACCGACTTTGGGGCCGCATCCAGTCTGTGAGTGTGAGATTTCTATGGGAATACTTGGCCATGCTCCAGTCGGCCTCTGTGTGTGTGTGTGTGTGTGTGTGTGTTTATTATTCCACTCCCATTTTTTCCCCCTTTCCTTCTCTGATCTGACTGGCAGATGAGCTTGCAAATTTTCGCTGAACACATGCACTCCACGTGACGCGAGTCGAGTGTGTAAATATTCCCACACACTCCTCCGCCCGCTGGGAGGCTTTATGACTGACTGCCAGATTGATTTCAGCATCACACCCCATATGGACTCGCTGCTCATTTAGCTCAGGCTTGTTTTCAGGCAGCCTGTGTTCTGTAATGGCAAAACCATCAATAATCAAAGACACATGGTCGCACAAAATATCCACATTTGCTTCATGTATATTGAGTGAACATTTTCAGGTCTTATAGTAGATTATTTGTTTTTTGCAAGATATGTTCGCCTAGTTTTCCCTGTTATACATGTTGTTTTTATGCACTGCTTGTATAAATTTCACTGATGTTTGCCCTGCTTTGACACTTTGTCACTCTGTCAACTGGATTTATTTCATGGAGAAATTGTGAGCAGTGTTTGCCTGTGCTAAACAAGACGCAACAATGCTAGGTTGTTTTGGTCAACTAATCATCCAACAACTGACTTACCAATTGCTGAGGTCTACCACCAGTATGTTTACCTAGATGGATTTTTAGCAGTGGTTTTCAAACCTGTCCTGCACATTTTGTATGTCTCCCTTGTCAGACACATCCAATTCAGATCTTGCAGTCTCTACTAACGAGCTGATGAGTTGAATCAGGTGTGTCTAATAAGGGAGACTTACAAAATGTGCAGGGCAGGGGTGCTTGTAAGACAGGTTTGAAAACCACTGATTTACAGGGATAGTACACCCAGAAATGAAAATGGTCATCGTTTACTCACATTCATGTGGCTAATAAACCCAAAAGACTTTCGTTCATCTTTAAAATACAGTTGAAGTTATGTTCTTTCATCATTGAAAGTTCACAAAACCAAAAGTGTCAGGCTTTAGAAAATACACTAAGTAATTCAAATTAATTGAACTGTTTAAGTTTTTTGAACATATATTTATAGATTTGAATTAAGATTTTTTTCACACAAATGGTAAACACCAGCTCAAATATGCTGGCTTGAAAATGAATACGTTTTTCTCACACGTCTCGTTCAGACTTTCAGCCTAAATCCGATATTTGTGTTGTACGATATTTGTGCAAAAATATTTAAATGGTCTGAAAGGCAACGAACTACATGACATTTGTGCAAATCCATTTCGAGCTACATTCGTATATAGTTTGGAATCCTATTCAATTTGCATTTCTGGAAATCCGTTTCAGTCTGACCAGTCAGATCAGATTTAGCGTAGCTTTTTCAAGTCCTCACGCCACGTAAAACGTAAACACTTGTAAAAAACTAAATACTGCTAGTATAGTACCTCTTTGTGCTTTGAAAGTAGCGGAGACAAAAAAAATCAAAGTAGCGGAGACGGTAGCATGGAATATAGCCGCATATTCAAGCTTCCTGCGTTACTGCCGCTGCCTCACAAGACGAAATATATACTACAGCGCAAGAGCGCTCTTCGTAGTTATGGACACTAGGGGTGTAACGATTCATCGATATGGATCGATATATCGATACAATGTATGACGACGATGCATCGATGCCACACGTAAAATATCGATATCTATAGTATAAAAAGGCACCTTTATTTAGGCACTGTCCACATTTTCACATAATTCCCTTCTATGCATTACCACCAACGCGTGCATTCTCGTTCAATCTCACGTATCAGGACTCGATATAAGGACTGCCCGAAGGCACAAGGCGAGCATATAACAGACGCTCGAGATTGTTGGAGTAACAGTCGCGCGCGCTGTGCGAGAAACCAAAGTTTTCCCCACACATAACATCTGAAGCACACACAAATTGAAGAGCACACACACAATCTGAAGCGCACGCACGCAGACAGCCGCGTCAACTCTGCGTGAATACTAAATTGAGCTCTCCGCTTTTTTTGGGAGCATGGATGAATAAATTCAGACAAAACTACATAAAAATGCATGTTTTGGCTAATATCCTTGTAAACAGTAGGTAGATAAGCATAAGTCTTAATGTAAACAGTGGAGAAAAAAGGCATGTGTATCATCAGTATATTAAATCTGTGCTTTCATTCTTAAAGTGAAAGAAAACTAATAATAAATATAACGCTGTCAAAAAAAAAAATACAAGTGCTCACTGCTCCTGACTAAATAACCTTTGTTGTAACATTAAAAAGTATTAATTTATAAGCATTTAATTTATACAGTGAAGACTATGCAGTTATTTTACATTTGATTATTACATTTCTTAGCGTACCTGAAAATGTATTTTAGACTGAGCTGAAAAACCTGAAAAGCACTGTTTATTGAACTTGTGTCTTTCTTCTATTGTATTTATTTTCTGCTATTGCTTGTAATTTGGTTATCTGTAGAAAAGATGTTTAGCACTGAGCCCATAGTAGCATTTTTAGATTTATGTTCATGTTATATATTTTGGTTGCATTTGTGAGTTAATAAAAATGTAGATGGTTGTTTAAAATAGGTATATAATATGATTATATTGATATATCGATCGATATACTCCTGTATCGAATCGTATCGTAGAATTTTGTGAGGTATCGGCAAATATCGTATCGCTGGGTATGAGAATCGATAACGAATCGTGACGAACAATCCGAATTACACCCTAATGGATTTAGTATGGTTGTTGTTATTATACTTACTACTGTTGAGGTCTGTGTTGTTATTAAAACAAAAAACATACAGTGCATCAATCTTAATTGCTATATCAGAGGCACAGGCTCTAGATACTGGACACCTAGCCCTAATTCGAATACGATAGTTGGGCCATTTTGTTCACCAGGGCGTCATTTAAATATGGACACAAAATCGGATATGAACAGTTGCTATACGCTGTGTGGACAGTTGGGATGCAGTGATTAACCGGTTTTACTATTAACCGCGCTTTAAAACATCACGGTTAATCGTAAAGGCTCCTCTAAACCGAGTGTTTCTGTTGCACGGAAAGGAATTGTTGCAGCTTGCGCAAAACAAAAACAGTTACACTAGCGGTGCATCATCTTAAAATGCCGTGCTTATCAGAGGAACGGAGGCTACCTACACACTAGATTAACTATGACAGAGGAACCAAACAGCAATCCTTTATTTCCACCAGAGAATGTCTGAAGTCGATAGTTGGGGCCATTTTGGGTACACCAAAAATGACCAGGTGTCATTTAAATATTGACATAAAAAATTGCAGTTAAAGGGTAATACAAAAGGGAATAATGCACGCATCTTTATTTCAATTATCTAAAATGCTAATGTTGACAAAATAGATTTGGGGCCATTTGTACACACAAGAAAGAATATTCTTTCACTTGTATTTAATTTCAAATTTAATTCCTGTTGATGGTATAATAAGTGATGTTTACAATAATGCATCGGGAGATCTGTATCTATTAATGAAAGAAAGAATATACAAAATGAAAACACCAAATACATTTGTGATCCATTTTCACTTGTTATTTTCAAAAGGGAAATACTGACACGTTTACAGAGCAGAGGTCACCTTTTTAATTCCAGTAGGAGAGATGGACTTTTATTCTTTAGTATTATTATTTTGTGCTGTATTATTGGTTACTGTGTTATTTCTGTTCCAAAAGGCAGCAATAAATAACACTTTAATATCTAAAGAGTGTTTGTGTGATTTTATGTTGTGAAATAGTAAAATAAAAAACGTGGTTGTGATGTGAAACCGTGATTGATTATTCCTCAGACTATAATCGTACCAACAAAATGTATAATTGTTGCATCCCTAGTGGACAGTCAGTTACTCAAATCAGATTCCATCCGGATATGCACAAAATCGGTTTTGGACTGACAGTCTGAACGAGGCTTTAGAGCTTCTGTTTCGAAGATCTGGATTAAACCGCTTGGTTTATTTAATTGCTTTTATCTTTTTGTGCCATTGGGGTGGATGAAAATTTTGGATGTGTGACTTTCAATAGATGAAAAGAAATGATGATAGAAAATATACTCATACAGCTATGAAAAAAAAAATAAGAGACCAATTAAGTTCCCAGTTTCTCTGGATTTACTAGGTATGGGTTTGTAAGATTTTGTCCCAAAAAATAATTTGGTGTTAATAGCTTTGTGGGCAGTGCACCGACATACAGTGCCGTTGTACTACTGGTATCCCGAGTTTAAATCTCGACTCAAGGACATTTCCCGATCCCGCCTACCTCTCTCCCACTTTGCTACCTGTCAGTTCTGATCTGTCCTATCATAATAAAGGCACACTTTGTTGTGATTGAAAATCAGGGTTCTTCCACCAAATATTGATTTCTAAACTCTTCTGAAATTAAAACATCGGTATTGTTTGCTTAAAAATGTATGTAAACGTGTCTGAAAACATGGCATCTTTTTTGTTTAGATCAATTGTCCATTTCATGCTTTAAATAATAATAAAAAAAACATTAGAAAAATGTCATCAGTAGTTTACAGAATGAAACAACATGACATTTTACTCAAACACATAACTATAAATCATAAATCCAGAGGAACTGAGAATTTTCCAAGTGATCTCTTAATTTAAGATATGTAGATTTTTGGGTGAACTGTCCCTTTAAGATATAAATTGAGATGCCAAATGTCTCCTTGAGGGTTTTAGCATGATGTGGTGTATTATGCTAACAGTAAATATTACACTGTTTCTAAAACATATGCAAGATGCTTGTCCCAATATACCAAAAGTACATCAATAACGTGCTCATGCCTGGTTGATAAAGTTGCTAGGGGTTTTAATGTTGCTGTATTGGTTGTTTTGAGTGGTTTCTGGCTAGTTGCTTGCTTGCAAAAAGTCAAAAGAGCCTATTCTCAATTCTATACTTATCTTTTTTTTGGTTTGTAGACATGGTTGAGGTTACTACTTCAATGAAAGTCAGTTCAATAGTTTCCCCTTTTTATTAGCCACAGCTTGTTAGACGGGCACTCAGGGGTTTGTTCTAATGGCTGTGAATGAGCCGCAGTAATAGAGAAGCTTGCCTTATCAAACGCCACCAATAACACGTTTCTGTTGGTCTGGTTTTCCTGTGCAGGATCTGTCTGGCTCCATCGATGATCTCCCCACAGGCGCGGAGGGTGCTCTGAGTCCGGGTGTCAGCACGTCAGGAGTGTCCAGCAGTCAGGGGGAGCAGAGCAACCCGGCGCAGTCACCCTTCTCGCCCCATACCTCCCCTCACCTGCCCGGGATCCGTGGCCCGTCGCCCTCACCTGTGGGCTCGCCCGCGAGTGGCCCAGCCTCACGCACGGGACCCCTCTCACCCGGAGCCATGCCTGGTGGGTCTCTCATTTATGCAGTTTGTTTAGTATTATTTGCACTAATAGTATTGTTCAGTGCATTTCATTTTTTCAAAGAATAAGTGACCCTGGACCCCAAAACCAGTCATAAGTGTTTAATTTATATTATAATTGAATTTGTACATCTTCTGAAATTTCAATTATATTTAAGTAAATAAGCTTTCCGTTGAAGTATGGTTTGGTAGGATAGGACAATATTTTGCTGAGATACAACTATTTGAAAATCTGCCTTTAAAGTTTTACAAATGAAGTCATTGATAATACACATTACTAATCAGAAAATAAGTTTTGATATATTTAGGTAGGAAATGTTCAAAATATCTTCATGGGACATGATATTTACTTGACATTCTAATAATTTTTGGCATAAAAGAAAAATTATAATTTTGACCCATACAATGTATTGTTGGCTATTGCTACAAATACACCCGTGCTTTTTATGTCTGGTTTTGTGGTCCAGGGTCACATATTATCATAAGTTTCCATTAGTTTAACTTTGGCGTTTACCCCTCTTATAGGAACCCAGATGCCCCCCAGACCCTCGAGTGTTCAGTCGGATGGTGTGTTACATTCCTCCATGGGTCAGGATAGAGGCGAGTCTTGTGACTTTTTATAAACGTTTACTATTTGACTTTGCTGCACGATTAATTGAAATAAAACTGAAATCGCGATATGGATTAGTGCTATTTTCTAATTGTGAAGGCTGCGTTTTAATTCAATGTTTAGTTGGAGTAAAGCATGGCACTGTTCATTAATGCGTGAGCAGCTCGTGATCCAGTCGGTTCAGCATCTGCTCTCAATTTGAGTCGCTTAAATGAACATTCGGGAATAATGAGAAGTGCTTATCAACAAAAGAAGACTTAAGGGTGTCCTGCCATTTCTTTTTTTTTTTTACATTTGAATTATATGATTTTTCATATATTCTCAATTTTATTTTGACAGTCAAATAAATATATATATATATATATATTATATGACTAAAAATTGATTTTGTGCTTACTAATACTGATATCAAAGTTGTTAATAATAAAAAACCCCCCGATTATTATTTTTTTACCACCCCTTCTATTGTTTTCTGTCTTCAAGAACTTAAAACTGGATGTCATACTGATAACTTTACAAACTAAATGCAGACAAAACTGAAATCCTGCTGGTTGGCCCTAAATCACAGAGCTCCTCCCCCCAGCCACAACTTCATAGATATCGATGGTGTCCAGATTAGGCCTTCTGTAACTGTGCGAAATTTGGGAGTGTTGTTTGACTCTGCGTTATGCTTTGATTCACACATTGGTCAGATAGTTTAATCATGTTTTTATCAACTGCGAAATATTGTTCGTATACGTCCCTCACTTAATTTTGCAGATGCTGTTGAAACTATTATCCATGCTTTTATAACTCGAGAATGGACTACTGTAACTCCTTATATAGCGGCTTACCTGCCAAAGTTATTAATCGTCTCCAAATGGTGCAAAACTCTGCTGCTCGAGTTCCTTACATTTAATAAAAAATCTGCGCATATCATCCCATCCTTCACCAACTTCACTGGCTTCCTGTGCCCAAACGTATTCAGTTCAAACTCTTAGTTTTAGTTTTAAAGGCCCATAATGGCCTCGCACCTCAATACCTAGTCGAGTTAGTGCAACCATATGTTCCTGCACGGACTCTCAGATCTAGCAATGATAACTTGCTTGTTGTGCCCAAGTATAAACTCTCTACGGTGGGTGGCAGAGCTTTCTGTATTATAGGCCCTAAGCTATGGAATAAGCTGCCCCATAATGTTTGTGCCGCCTCCTCTCTCCAGACCTTTAAGTCTCAACTTAAAACTCATCTATTCACTTTGTTCTCTAAATAACTCTTCTACCTCTCTGTTTCCCCTTTCATCAACTTTCATCATATGATTGCGAGACCTCTTGTTGTTAATTAACTGTAGTTCCTTGTTGTCAACACTTGTTTGTATGATTGTTCCCTCTGATTGTTTGGTGTATTATGTTTGCCAATTGCTTGTATTACTTTGTAAAGTGACCTTGGGTTCTTGAAAGGCGCTATAAAAATAAAACATATTATTATTATTATAGCCATATTGATATTAAAGTTTTTGATATCTTTACCTAGTGTAGTTTTACATACTCTTTTATTTTACATTAGAAATAATAATTGTGTTAATAATACTAATAGCAATAGTAATTTCATGTTTTGTAATGAGTTATTATTATTATTATTATTATTAAAATGATTATTATAGTTCACATCAAACCAGCACCCCCCCCTGTGACTGTACACTTCCTGATGTGTTCTGGAATTAGGAATAAGGTCCCTGAAAGCTATTTCTATGGACTCGCTTATGCATATTTGACTATTGCTTTTTGTATTGTGAACTTTATTGGTTTCTACACAAGCTGTACCCCAGACCACCATTTTCTGTGCTGTGCACATGAGTTCAGCTTAGATTCGCCTAGATCCACACCAACACTCCTAGCATGAAAGTATAACCTCGAGGGTGGTTTACTGTAGCACAACTGTGTCTGCTCTCTACAGTCTACATGAGGAACCCTCAGATGCAGTACGGCTCTCCTCAACCCGGGTCAACTTTATCCCCACGGCAGTCATCTGGAAGCCAAATGCATAGTGGGATGGGTTCCTTCCCACAAAACAACTCCATGGGCAACTATGTGCCGCAGGGTGGCCAGTACGGACCACAAGGTGAGAAGCTTCGATTCGACTGAACACTGATGATTTTAAAGAACATCAAACATTTTACACGAGCCTAGAGTGTACATTAACCTTAATCTGTTGCACAGGTTACCAGAGGCCGCAGGGTTACGGAGGCATGCCGAACGCTAACTATCCGAGTGGTCCTGGCATGGGCGGCTCCATCAACCCTATGGCAGGGCAGGGTGGAGGGGGGCAGTATGGAGGGATGCCTCCGGGACGCATAGGTCCGGGGCAGATGGGTACAAGGCCGTACGGCCCTGGTATGGGCCCAAACATGGGTCCCAACATGGGCCCAAACATGGTCCCCAACATAGGCGGTCCCCAACATGGGCGGCATGCCTCCTCAGGTGGTGTCAGGAATGTGTCCGCCGCCTGGGATGAACAGAAAGCCTCAGGATCCCGTGGTAGCGGCGGGGATGCACCATGGCCCATCCAACTCTATACACAGGTACGGTCCACATGAGCTTCTGAACTCACTGAAACGAGCCTGAGCCACTGGACATTAAATTTGCAATGTTTTAAAAGCGACTCAAATGAGGACAAAAGAATAAAATCAACAAAAGAGCAATGATATGCATTTACTTTACATTTATGTATTTAGCAGACACTTTTATCCAAAGCGACTTACAGTGCATTCAGGCTATACATTTTTTTATCAGTTTGTGTGTTCCCTGGGAATTTAACCCACAACCTTTTGGCCTGCTAACGCAATGCTCTACCTCTGAGCCACAGAAACATATGCTGTAACAAGTCTCAGTTAGCTTAACACAGTACACGTAGCAAGTTTTTTTACTATATAATAAATACAAATAAAACAGATATAATGTAAAGAATAGAGCAAGCTAGTGCTAGAGGCCTTTTTATAAACTATTTGTTAGTTGTATAATAAAACAAATAGGAATACAAAAATAATAGAGAAGCTAGTTTTTTTTAAGAAAACAAGCACTTAGGTTTTTGTTTTATTTAAAGAATACAATTAGAATAGAGGCCCTGTTTACACTAGTACGTTTTTGTTTTAAAATGCATAACTTTTGCTACGGTTACGCCTATCGTTTGCACTACTCCGGCGTTTTCGACTCTCGCTGCAGACCCCATTTTAGTTTGTTGCATTTCAGTGTTAACGGACCATAACTGAGACTTTTTAAAACTGTGGCATGGCTGCCCACATTCGCTCTGCGTATCCTTGACGACAATAATATCATGCTTATTGTTGTACCCATAGATATGTATGGGTCGATTCTCCATTCGACTGCTCCAAGCACGTAGACGTGTCCGCCATCTAAATAACAGGAAATCTACCTATACACAAATCCATTGTTGTACCTGCATGAATGGTCATGTGACATGCGTTTTCGGATGTGTAGTGTACACAGAGATCGTTTCTGAAACGCAGTGGAAACACCAGTGTAGACGAGGATTGTTTTCATTCTAAAATTTGTTTAACATTTTAAACGAAAAAAAAGTGCACTAGAGAAAAAAAAAATGTAAACGTTTTTTATTTTTATTATCCTACGGATCTTAGGCTAATATTCAGACTCAAAAAAAGAGGGAAAAGTTTGCAGAGGGAAAACTTTAGGTTTACATTTTTTAACAGCTGCCAACAGTATAGGAAAGTGTCAGTAGGAAAAAAAGTGTCACAGAAAAAAAAAAATCTTTCTCTCTTTCGTTTGCACAAAATTGTATTCCTTGTTTTTATTCAGGATACGCGTGACAGTTTTAGGCTAATATTTAGCACTACAACACAAGAGGGAAAAGTCAACACAAGAGGGAAAAGTGGCAGAGGAAAACTTTAAATTCTAAATTCGGTTTAAATTCTAAATTCTTTAACTTTTACACACAGTATAGGAAAAGTGTCATTTAAAATGATAGGCTAAGCTAAAAAAAGATAAAAGAAAAGTGATCTTTCTCTCTTTCCCTTGCAAGCTTGTACTTATTTGAACAATGCCTGACAGTTGGTGTTACGAGCACTTTCTCTGTCTGTTTGCCTCTTCAAGATGAATCGCTTTATGTATTCCCCAATTGTAAGTCACTTTGGATAAAAGCGTCTGCAAAATGACTAAATGTAAATGTAAAAGTTGAACGTTCTTCAAGGACAGTGCATACACTCTGCTCCATCCTTAGTTATTCTTCTCTGTTACTCATCGACAACCACTGGTAGGCGCGGCTAGCCTGCTCTGAGCATTGTTATGCACATGCTGCGCACAGACCCTGCAAAATAAAATGAAGCACTGGTTCATGCATGCATATTATTATGTATAAGAATAAAGCACAGATATGCTGTTCTGAAAGCACGAACAGGGATAAATTTTAGACCGCCCGCTCCTGTTCAAATTGAACCAGAGTTACCGACCGCTACCGCGTTTTATTCTGGAATTTAATCCCGCTTTGCAAAAATCTGGTCGCGTTTTATTTAGCCGTGGAAATGCAGACCTGCATTCGTGCTGCTTTTGAAGAGTGCACACTACAAGCGCGATAACATCATGCAGGACATGATAGTTTGTTTTTCTGAGGTGAGAGACTTTTTAT
Source organism: Ptychobarbus kaznakovi (assembly GCA_027422405.1). NCBI lineage: Eukaryota > Metazoa > Chordata > Actinopteri > Cypriniformes > Cyprinidae > Ptychobarbus > Ptychobarbus kaznakovi. The sequence continues at coordinate 24,021,925 of CM049802.1, read as the reverse complement.
TTCATAAGTTACGAATTAACGATAGAATAATGACACTGACATTAAGCCTGTCAACATTTCATCTGACCTGTCAACAGGACTTTACATGTCAGGTACTCTTTACTTAAACTGCATCTGACAGAATTGTCAATGGCTTTCATGCACGTATTTTAAAATAAAAGTCTCGCATCAAAAAAACATTTAGAATTGCGTTTTTGTTGTTGATGTCGTTCCTTGATGTTGTTGATGTCGTTCCGTACACTCTGCGACCCACTCAGAATGGTTTCGCGACCCATTTTTGGGTCAAAACCCACCACTCCCCCCCCCCCCCCCCAATTCATTATTTATATTTGTCTTCCTATATTTCGAGCATTGTGAACCGTGATCCTGTGCTGCCTGCTACAGTATTTTCTCTCTTTGTGTCCGTGTTCTGCACCGTTTACAGACTTAGTAATATTACCACACAAATTACATTTTGGGAAATTATTGTAATCCATTTTGTGTGCAGTTCTGAAAAACCGATCATGTGTTTGGAGCAAAAACTATCCGGTTCTATGTCCGATCAAGCGGGCATCTCTCTCATGACGCAGTAACGACCGCGGGGAAAAAATCTTTGTCTGTCCAATGAAATCCATGAATATGTAACGGTATCCACGGTATAGCAAAATCCATATCATGGCACAACATAATACCGGTAGTCACGTTAAAACCGGTATAGCGCCCACCCCTAATATATATATAAAGATTAATATACAGAGAGACACTGCTGCATCTCTCTCGCACCTTTTGGAAGCAAACAGGATGGAAATAGACAAGCGAATGTTGTGAATGAATGATTTGGAGAGATCACTTGATTATAAATATTAAATACACTCTCCATCGCTCAAATGGGTCTGTCTTATATAAAATATTTTCTATTCCTTTTAAACTCTTCCATAACCACCTGGCCGTGCTAAAGGCAGGACATGTATTGATTCATTTGTTTGGGCTCTGAATTATGGATTTTGATTAACCTGAGGCGCAGGTTAATGTTTAGCAAATGTGGAAATGAGGTAAATGCAAGCCTGATTGTATATTTCAATTCTTTGTAAAATTCTAAAGGCACTGCTTGTACACTCAGACTTAAAGCAGATATTTTATAGTCCTGCGGAGCACAGCTGGATTCAGTCTGATCACACTGTGAGAGATGAAAATCAGATCATGACAATATGAGTGAAGGCAATGTGTTGAAAGGGGGTAATTCATACCATTTAAGATCCAGTTTAGTTAAATTGTCATTCATTTCCCTTCTAGACCGCCTGGATATCCCAACATGAACCAGGGAATGATGGTAGCCGGGCCTCCATATGCCCCGCCCATGAACAGCATGCAGGGTATGATGAATCAAGCGGGACCGTACCCCATGCCCGTAAACATGTCCAATAACTCTGCCGGTAAGCAGTGTATCTTGCTTGCTTTGCTTTGTCCTGCACTTTAGTTTTTTTTGCTAATAATTCAAACTGTGAATCTTTGAATTGAATAAAATGCTTTTTGGCCCACAGTGATGCAATGTTTGCATTTGTCTCCTAGGCATGGCTCCCAGTCCAGAGTTTGGCATGGACAAGCTCAACCAATCTCAGAAGTTGAATAACAAAGCGGATGGGACGCCTAAGACCGAATCGAAAAAGGTGAAGAGCTATTAATATTTAAATGGGTCGGGGCTGTGCTGTTGCAGGCCGAAGGACGCAGGCGGGCAGCCCTGAGCCCTGTGAACAGTTCTTGACTGATCATCTGTGTGGAGAGTTGTGATAGCCGGAGAATGTAGAGGAGGAGTAACGCTCATTCAGGGCTTTTGAAATTGCTCCCTGCGGTCCTGGCTTTATACATCATTAATGAAAATGCTTTTCCGCTGAAATGCGCATTGCACATATACAGTGCATTGATATACCCACTAGTGTGCTTCTTGTTTATAAAAATTGCATGGGGGAAATCCCCCCCCCCCATAACTAAACAGCAGAAATCTAATACTTGGCTGCATTTGATCATTTTTTGCTCCTTTTTTTGTCCTTGTAGAAGTCCAGTTCCTCTACCACCACTAATGAGAAGATAACCCGTCTGTATGAGCTGGGCCCAGAACCGGAGCGCAAAATGTGGGTGGATCGTTACCTTGCGTTTGCTGAGGAGAAAGCCATGGGCATGAACAATCTCCCCGCAGTGGGCCGCAAGCCCCTCGACCTCTTCCGCCTCTACGTGTCCGTCAAAGAGATTGGCGGCCTCACTCAGGTGTGATATGGAAGCTGTACATTACAGAAAGTTTTTTAGGAGATATTATAGGACATGAAATGTGTAAACATGGCTTTTAACTTGTTAAAACAGTAGGGACAGTAGGGTTTTCGAGTGGATCGGGCTGGGGGAAATCATTTAGTAGGGCCCTATGATTTTCACGATGTGGAAAACAGACGGAATTGCGGAATTCAGTCATAAAAATGGAATTAACTGTATAAATGTCACGGTCGGAATTTGGATTTGGACAAGCACGTGTGAATATTAAGCCACAAAAATATATTTTAAATATGAATCCTGCATGTTCTTCATGTCTCTGTGTGAATGAATGACACAGACGCGCGGTTTCCTTTTACTATAAATACTGAAGCGTCCATGAACACATCTTCTCCACTTTATGACCATTTGACCAATTTTTTTTTGAAAAAAAATTGTTGTTATATATACGCATACAATCACAACTCTTACTGCAACCCGTCAAAATAAAAGACCGGTTCAACTTGAAGAAATTGTGACAAATCTATTACTTTCGTACAGTAGATGTATATCGTAATGTAATACTACTACTAATACAATTCATTATTATTGAAATTTTATTTTTAAGGAACAATCACACAATTTCCCCATGTTTTAATTTTAACAGTACACCTGTTGTGCTTTGTGTACAAACATTTTTTTTTAAGGGTTTAATTGTAATTTTAAATTTGATTTAAAAAAATGTAATTAAAGTTTTTGGCTTCATTTGGATACCAGAAAGAAAAAACAAAAATACAGCGCATTTCATAGGGCCCTAAAAATTCAATTTTTGTTCAACTTTTAATAAATTGCAGTAAAATTGTTGTTGATTTTTAGACACTTTTTTTGATGAATAAACTTTAACTTAACCATTAAAATGGAGTCCAGAAAAATAAAAATAGATTTCACTGGGTCCTAATTTAGGGGGGTAACTTGATTCCTATATAGTTTGACTGGATTGTAGATTAGAAATTTGTAGTAAAGCACTAGGGGTGTAACGATTCATTGATATGGATCGATATATCAATACAATGTATATGATGCATCGATGCTACGCGTAAAATATCAATATCTGTAGTATAAAAAGGCACCTTTATTTTGACACTGTCCACATTTTCACATAATCTCCGTCTATGCATTACCGCCAACGCGTGCATTCTTGTTCAATCTCACGTATCAGGACTCGATATAAGGACTGCCCGAAGGCACGAGGCGAGCATAAAAGACGCTCTGGGTTGTTGGAGTAACAGTCGAGCGCCGTGTGAGAAGTTTTCCGCGCACACATCTGAAGCGCACGCACACAGACAGCTGCGTCAACTCTGCGTACTGAATTGAGCTCTCCTCTGCTTTTTTTTGTGTATGGATGAATAAATACAGACAAAACTATGCATGGGCTAATATCCTTGTAAACAGTCGGTTAAGCATAGCATATGTCTTATTGTAAAGAGTGGAGAAAGAAAAGGCATGTGTATCATCAGTATATTAAATCTGTGCTTTCATTCTTAAAGTGAAAGCAAACTAATAATAAATCTAATGCTGTCAAAGAAAAATACAAGTGCTCACTGCTCCTGACTAAATAACCTTTGTAACATCAAAAACTATTAATTTATAGGCTATTTAATTTATACAGTGAAATTACCGATTTACACCCCTATAAATCACCTACATTTTGGCTACCAAACGTGCCGCCCACAATATCGATACAGGGCCAGCTGTATCGATACTCGTATCATCAAATCTCTGTGACGATACATCGTTGTATCGATGTATCGAACACAGCACTACTAGTTACTGCATGAAATAAACCTGAAACTCAGGAGTGTTGTAAGAAACCGTTACTGAAATGTATCAATCAAATAATGTTTCAACTGCAGAAAACATCAATAAAACAGCTTGTAACATTACAGTTACTTCAGGAAAGCCAATCGATGTCTGTAAACTCGATAGTCAGCTAGAAAAATATAACTCTAGAGAGGAGCCTATTGATAAATACATTATCTATACATATTAATTTGTTACATTATATCTTAATTTTGTATTGTACATTTGAGTTAGAAATTAAAACTAGAAATGATCACTTGTTTTTGCTATCCACACAGCCTTGGTTATTATTATAATTTTACTGTTATAATGATATAATTGTAATAATATGACTTGCACAATAAGACTTTTGTAGTCAAACTATTATACTACAGTATATGCTGGGTTTGAATCTACTCAGTCATTCATTCTGTCTGTCTGCTGTTATCAGGTGAACAAGAATAAGAAGTGGAGGGAAATGGCCACTAACCTGAATGTGGGCACATCTAGTAGTGCTGCCAGCTCTCTGAAGAAACAGTACATCCAGTGTCTGTACGCCTTCGAGTGCAAGATTGAGCGAGGGGAAGACCCGCCGCCCGAAATCTTCAACAATGACCCTAAAAAGAACCAGGCCAAGGTCCAGCCTCCTTCACCAGGTCAGTGCGGACGACTCTTTTATATGAAACTTGTCCAACCTTATGTCCTTGCCAGGTTTGATGCAGAAAGGCCTCTTTTCAGTGTCAGTGCTTCAATCCTTATTGCACTTGGTAGCTTTGCCATTTTGCGTTCATATTTGTCCACAGTCCATCTTCAAAGAGATGTGTAAGAAACATTAGATATGTTCTGACTAGTCTTGAGATTTGGTGCTTTCAGCATTTTTTGCTACGATTGGCATATTATGCAGAATTGAAGCAAGTTACGATGAATTTGAAGGAAAGGTTAATGCGGTATTATTCTGAGCCAGTTTCCCAAATGCAGGTGCAATGTGTTCATGAGGTCCAGGAAACTGACATAATCAGACTTGAAAGACGTTAACTGCCTTGACATAAACCCCTTACCATTGCACCTATACCGCACCTATAACAGCTAGATTAATGTGATTGTAAATGTGAATCTTTATAGTGTTCATGTCTTGTTTTAATGGAGTTTTGCTTTGATGTGTTTTAGTACAGCTGGTAATGTTTGGACGCCAGTGTTTGATGTTCATTCCTCGTGTCGTTTATAGTGACTTACGGTACCGCTAGCTACCACATTACTCTGTTCTGCTGGGATAGCATTGCTTATTTATGCCCCTCTGTGAGTCTGTGTTCAGAGTATAACTGGGAAATATTAATACATTTTGCTGCCAATATAAACAACATTATTAATATCATAATGTTTAATGCACTTTTTATTTCGTCATTAGTTTTATCCCTAGTGAGTATAATTTTATTTTTTTAAGAGTTCAGAAAAAACAAACACTGGTTTATAAGATGAAACATTTCCGTGAGACTGTTCAGGAAGTTGACAAAAAATTAGGGATGCACGGTATGACATTTTTTTTAACCGGTAATTAAGTCCTTCTCACAGCCGATACCGATAACCAATAAGTTCATATTTTTATATTATAATTTTCATATAATCTGCAGTTTGTGCACCCAGGAGAATACAAAACCTAAGATGCACTGATGAAACTGACATTTAGTAGATCTGGCCTTATTATAACAGCAAACATCAGCCCTGACTCTTCAAATGTTTTTATTTTTTGTGTAAGGCACCACAATACTTAGTAACAGAAATAGTTTAACTGAACTATGACAGAACTATGGATTATCTGCAATTAATAACTCATTTACAACAAATGTATATTTCATAAATTACTTCATGTGTAAAGAAATGCATCTATTCAACCTTTTTAGTGCATGAGGATGAGGAATTCATATCTAGGGATTTAAGCAACAGCTGCGAATAGAACGGCTACGTTGACCTGTTACACCGCCTTAGCCGAGAACATAAAAATGATTAAGCAACCGTAAACAAGACGGTGCAACGCGGCATTCGGTCATTTATTTAAATACAAATGATGGATTATGAGGAGGATGTTTAGGCAATAATTACATTGTTCTCTTCACATATCTTTAGTCTCAGTGCTACCTGAGGTGCTGTTGTTAACAGCAGACATATCTTTGTACAAATGGAAACAATCGTTAAAATTAGCTTACGTTCAAAACATAATCAACACAGATTAAATGAAAGACTAATGGTAGAATCGTATACTGATGGAATTAAATGGAATATAAAACGCAACATTTAACTACATAAGCTGTCACATTGTAACGACTACGGCAAAGCAGCTGTTCTCCCGTAGTAGACGGTTACAGAACGCCACGAAGTAGCAGCTGAAGTCGCGAACGCGCAATATGACGTTGGAATGCCGTTACCGTTCCAACAGTGGAGGCTGCTTAAAGTCCCTTAATACAGCTTCACCGCGATGATGACCTTTCAAGTGAGATATAAGATTTGTTAGGTTAAAACTTGACGCCTTTTTTCCTCCTCTCGGAGTCCTTGCTGAACATGCGTTGCAAATAGCAATGGCATTGTCCTGCCACCGAGAAAAACTTCCAGACCGGCGAAGACATGTTCACAAAATGATGACGTAATGAGCGCGATATATGATCATGTGAATCCTCATGTTCGGTTGTTTGCTGCTTTTTACGCATGTAAAATTAATCCCCGGAAAACAAATATTCGTAATTTTAACCGGTCACAGACACTTATTCTTTCTAATTGAATTCAGTTCTAATTTAAAATATTCTTGTCGATTAACGGTTAATAATCAGTTAACGAGAGTCGGTTGTCGGTTAGGAAAAATAACCGAAAAGAACATCCCTAATCCAAATACAAAATACAGAGATATATACCACATACCGCAAATCAGCCAAACAATACAGAGATATAAATTTTTGCTCATATCGCCCAGCCCTAACCAGCACCACATCCTCTTGTACCACTGTTTGAAGAGTTTATCTTCCAGAATCTGGCAGTAAGTATTATGATCTAATCAATCTCTGCAAGACAGAATATTCAATGGACTAAAAAATATCTCTTAAAATTTACTGAGACATGGAGCTAAGGAGAAAATGTAGAACTTGAAAAACAGCTTAGTGAAAAGCGTTTACAGTTTAAAAGCAAATAGAAAGTCCTATTTTTTATTTATTTTTTTGCAGATTTGCACATGTACAAGTTTTAAAATGTACATTAAATGTTTTCAAAAATATTGAAGTTTTGAGCAGTTGCATGTTTGAGCACCTGTATGCCTCTAGGGAGAAATCCTAGGGTTGTAAATGGACATGTAAAACTGTTTCTGGATCATTTTTGCCATTACCTAAGCCACATACCTTCTATGTAGATATCAGAGAATAATTTAAAATATTGTATCAATGCATTCTATGACACCTTTAAACCAGTCAAAGTAAAGTTCTTTGGCCACAAACCGCTTCCCATTTCAGACAAGTTTTTTTTACAAATAATTTATCTACATTGTGCACATTAAATAGTCAATGACTTGTAAAAAGAAGCACTATTTTGGTACACAGTTTTGGTGAGTTATTTCAGCCCTCAAATTATTTTGACCTAAAATGTGTTTATTTATTTGTTTTATTTATTTATGTTATTTATTTGTGTGTTTGAACATTTGGCGCATCAGTTTTTTTTTTTTTTAGTTTCTTGTCATTTTTGTTTTTCTAAGATATATCGGTGCCTATAACTAAAAATGCTTAAATGTCCTTCTTTCATTTGTTCATTTAATGAAAGTGATTAACTGTTTTGAATCTATGACAGCAATTGTTTAAAATGGTTGAAAAGGGTGATTTTTCATCATCTTGAACAGTGTATATCATCACAATGTTCACCCTTCTTTCTGCACATGTGCGACTGATGGACATCTTTGTTGCGTTTCCAGTGCCTCATGCTGTTTATTCAATTATTTTTAAGATGATGTGTCTTGTTAAAAATACCTCAGCTGTTGTTATGCAGCACATGAATATTATAATTTTTTTTAAATGCATCAATCAGAAGCAGCTGTGCACCGGACAGGAATCCAGAGCAAGCACAGAATTTGTCTGCAACAATGGCAGTGTGTCTGGCCTATTGTATGAAACTGGCAAAAAGCCTGGGTGTTAAATACGCTTAAGGAGACCGATGGGTTATGCACTCTATTCCATTTCGCTCCATCCAGAAACACATCCCATGTAAAAGACTCTGTGAGCCAGAGAGTGAGTTCAGCAGAGAGCGACTGAGATTACAAGAGAAATGGGGCGAGTTAACGGGGATCCCCTGTAATGTAGAGCATGTCTGCTTGGCACCGGGTCAGGTGCTCCAGGCTGACTGCTTTTTTTCCCTGCTGCAGACGGCTTTTTCCTGGCCTTAGGATTCAGAGGCAAACCCCTGCAGGGCTGATCCAAGCCAGAAAAAAGATGAATGAAAAAAAGGGGGAGGGGGGTGGTATGTAAAGTCAAGCTGTGTTTTTCTTCCTCATCTCTTTTTCTTTCCCACCCTCCCCTCTCTTTATCTGGGTTAGAGGGATATCCTTGCCCAGAGGAGGGAGGCTGAGGTATTGTGTGTGTGTTAAGGAGCATGTGTGATATACGGATATGTCTGACCTGCCGGTGACCCCAGTCTGTGTACGAGCTAATGAATGGAAGCATGAGTCATCCGACAGGCGTGCCAGTAGTAATCGTCCTCTAGCTGGCCGCAACATGTGGCACACAAACATGCTGTTCATCCACACAAATGTGTCTCTCTCCTTTTCATTCCTTTCGCTCTCTGACATTTACGCACATACACGTTGCCTCATGTCTGCTGAAATGAGGCACGTGACCTCATAATAATCATGTTGGTGGGATGGGCATGAGCACTCAAGGACTTGAAGCATCAGGAATGAGAAAAATGGGACCTCCTTTGTAATTTTAGGAGTATTCTGCCTGTTTATTTGTTGAGTACTCAAGCGAACAAACTGATCAAGGTGCAGTTTGCTTAAAGGTGTAGTAAGTGATTTATGAAACACCCAAACAAGCACAGCCCTACCTAAAAGAAACACACCCCTGCCTTCATTGCTCTGCCCCCAAATTCACAAACATGCTATGCAACACATCCATTGGCTAACAGCTCACCCTTCAGAGGCCTTGCAGAAGTATGGATGAATCTAATGCTAATGTACAACAGCATGTCTTGGTTCTGTTAAATGGTAGAGCTAATGTTACGTGTCGAGCAGAAGTAAAGCAAACTCAGCATCCATTTTCGGACCTTCCCGCTCTCTAAAATCCACTGCTAGAAAGATTTTCCTAGCTCGTTCCTGATTATAACTCTTCTTTATTAGGTTATATGTCTCAGATATTTTCCTATTTGTTAATGTCTAGGCCATCTCTTTTTATACAGTCTACAAATCTCCAGCTTGCTCCCTCTATCTCTTTTCTCCCCATCATGGACGTAAAACGCCCTCTATTGCTAATTGGCTGTAAGACTGATGATACACGGGGCAACTTTTTGAGCCATTTTGCCAGGCAATTTTTTTTGAGCAATGTTGCTTGAGGACTTACCCACTGAAAATGGGTAACAAATTTCTATCTGGATAGTTTAAATCAGTCATAGGCTCTGTGTCCCACCTGGTTGCCCATTGATGCCAACATCAACCAAAGTTGCCTGGCAACATTGCTCAAAAAGTTTTTGTACTCGTGTATCATCAGCCTAAGAGTGTTGTGGTGCTTGGTCTGATCCCTCCAATCCACTTTAGTTTTTCCCTATTTATACCAGCAGAACTATGTACAAACACCGAATTTGTTCCGTCATGCACAGAACCGACAGTTAGCAAGTATTCGCAATTGTTTTTTTGGGTGTTGATTTAAATTTTCAAAAGTGATTCTCAGAAATTGCTTCCTGCACCTTTCAGTCGTGGCATACGGAATACTGTTTCCAGGTCTATGAGAGCTATTTATTTATATCACACTTAAAGCTAGGCTTTTAAAAAACTCACGGTGTGCACTACGGTCTCAGGCAATGTTGGGGAAAATGACTTTAAAAAAATAATGTATTACAATTAGAAATGCACCGATTGCAATATTCTTGGCCGATTCCGATTTCCGATTTTTTTGGAAGTCTGACCTGCCGATACCGATTTTTGCCGATTCCGATTTTCTTTCTAAGAACTATAATTGACAGCATATACAAAAAAAATCTGTGCAAATATCAACTAAAAATTATTTACATAATAAAATAAATTATTACAAACTACAATTCCCCCAATCTGGACTAATTTACAGATTTTCTCTTACTAAAACAACTCTCAAAATAAAGTGCTCTGTTACTGGAAAGAGGAAGAATATAGTTAACTTAAAATGAGTTGCTTTATGTAACAAAACAGATGTAATTTCCCACTGTTTATAAATGGTCATTTATTTCCCCTAACCTTATTAAATGTGTCATCTTTCACATCAAATTCTTACTTTGTTTCAATTAATTCCGTTAGAATAATAAGAAACTGTAGAGTTGTTACCATTCAAATGAAGTTAGAATTAACTATCTTTCCGCTGCTGAGGAAACCGAAGCTGCATCTGAAGTGGTATTAGATGCATTTACACAGACAGTTTGATGAAGCTGAGGTGCCATAATTGCATTACACGGCAAAATTTCAAATGCATAAATCATTTTATAAGATTATTGTTTTACGTATTTTTTTAAACATACAAATAAATGTTGAAAAAATGCAATGATACCTTTAAATGACTAAACCACCAGTAGGTGGCAGCAAGATTTAATGAGCGAGTCATTTATTAATTAATTCAACCGATTCATTAAACGGCTGATTCATGCAGAAAAGAGTCAATTGGCTGTCCTTATGAATGGGCCACTGAATCAATTGACTGTGTGTTGCTCAGAGACACAACAGTTCTGCTGTTCATATGACAAAGCCCTTTTCATTCTCTCAGGCTGAAGGAAATAAACACAATTTCAGCTGTGCTGCCATTCTGGATTGTATGAAGAATAGCATGCAGAAGAAAGTTCAACACTCTTCAGCAATAAAAAAAATAATGAAACACAAATGTTATGTTTATCTAAAGTAGGGCTGTGCGATTTGGGGAAAATATCTAATCGCACATTTTTTTGACAGATTGCGAATTTTTAATTTTGCAAAGTCAAGCTTCAGTTTAATATTGTAAATACTATGGGTATCGTTACCCTGCTGAGAATTTTTTTTTAAGCCATCACAGAATTTCTTACGGTTTCCATCAAAAGAATTACAAAATTCATTTTTGTAGTGTGTTTTGGGTATTATTCCAATAAGAATGACTGTTGTTCTATTGTTTCCCATCTGCCAGATTACATCCCACCTATAGAATCCATCAAACCAGTAGACACCATTATAGTTTACATTAAAACCAATATAACTCCCATTATAACCCTTAAATACATTACTATTGTTTTGGGAGGGGTTCTGTTGGGGGTTTTTTTCAGCAGGGAATATTATAGTGGTATTACTATTACAGAATTTACTTAATTACAGAGTTTCACAGCAAATATTAGTTTATTTTGTGTAAACAAAGAACTGTATTGCTTTAGTCAATTATTACAGTATTACATAGGTTACATAAGCTGATTTATTCATTTTTAAGTATTTGGGATTTTAAGAACAAGTGGAAATTGTGCTGAATGTTTAATTTGATTAACAAAGCAGTAGGACTGTATTTACATAAATTATTTTAAACGCGGATCCAAGCGTGAGTTGGCACAGGTTTCTCACATGCGTCAAGCCTCGTCCGTACTGCCAGATGTGCTCATAGAGCTTTGCAGTGCGGAGCATTACGAGACCGGCTGCGTGTGAACTAGTGTTGTCACGGTACCAAAATTTCAGTATTCGGTACAGATACCAGTGAAAATCCACGGTTCTCGGTACCAAAGCAAAACACAAAAACAAGCTAATTAAAAAACACACTATTTTTATTAATTGTCAAACAAAAAAAAATGTACTAAAATCAATGCCATTCTTTGTGCTCATTTAAAATTGTGTTTCAAGTTTTTCCAAAAGTAATAAAAGTATGAAAACACTAAACAAGTTTCACCCAAATGTAATCTGCCTTTTAATTAATGAAATTCAAACCGTTTTTTTGGTAAATAAAGGGGATTTACTATTAAATTTAAAACATGGAATAAATATTGTGATTATTTATTAGAAAATAATTGTTTATTAATTTTCTTTAAACAGTAGTAGTAGTATCAAATACATTCTACTAAATAATAGTAGTCGAATATATTTCTGGCACATCGTCTAAACCGATCTTTAATTTTGACGGGTTGCCGTGAATACCATGACGCTGGTTTTACTCAAATGAAACGGTAAAATGCTCTTGAAGTGACTCTCAGAGCAGTTATGGAGATGTTGTTTATGTATTGTTTGGATGAATTAATCAAAAGTAGGTCATTACTCTTAAATCAAATCGTGATATGGACCAGTATCTGTTAATATTAAGCCGCAAAAGAATGTCATGACATTGTATGACATTATGTCCTCATTTAGACAGCAGATGCTGAAATCACAGCAAGCGTCACATGCGCTTCAGTGTATGTAACGTTAGTAAACAAAATCGCGTGTCTCTGCCTGCTGTTCATTCATTCACACAGAGACTCACAGAACATGCGGGATTCATATTTGAATCGACTTTTGCGGCTTAATATTTACAGATACTTGTCCATATCGCGATTTGATTTAAGTGTAATGACCTACTTTTGATTAATTAATCCAAACCGTGACACATTTCATGACATTCCGTGTTAAACTGTAAATTCCATTTTTAAACTAGGTTCCGTAATTACGTCCGCATTTTCTACGGCCCTACGCATCAAGAACCGGGTTGACCGGGTCCTCGCTACCACCGGTACTTTAAAAGACCTGGTACTGTGACGTATTCATTTTTTTGTACCGACTTGGTACCGAAGTACCGGGTCTTTTGACAACACTAGTGTGAACGGCAAGTGTAACCGGCTCGTCTGTGAGATGCGCAGCGTGGGGCAGAACGGGGGGAGTATGAGAAGCATTGAGACCTGATTGAGACACAGGCTATGTGTGCGGCCTTCTGAATTGGGAATGGTGAAAATGCATTATAAACGTATTTCAAATTAGAATCTGTTGGGGAGACAAAATGTGCAAGATAACTTTTATGTACTAATAAAAACATCTAAGAATGTATCTTTTATTCTCCAGTATCTACTTTTAAAATGAGAAACTCACCGAAATCTACCAAGTGAAAAGTAAATAAATGATCAAATACATATTAAATAAATAATTAAAAAGGCTTGTTGGGATGTATCTTTATTGCAATTAATAATAAACAATAAAATAATGTTTTATTATTATTCACTATTCACGACGCCATCAGTAAATAGTTCCTTTAAGAACAAGCTGTTTGGAGCGTCTGATGCCCGTATGCACAAACACCACTGATCCTCACAAACACTCGCTGTATTCAACTACGTGAATATACTGAGCTGTATTCAACTACGTGAATATACTGAGCTGTATTCAAGCAGAAATATGAGTGAGCCTAGAGCGCACATACACAGTTCGTTTGCGCATCATTTATAACGGACATAATGCGCGCCTAATGCACGATCATGTCACTGTAATCAGCTTTACCTCGATTACAATAGTCGTCCATCAAAACTTGTCTACTAGTGACACTGGCTTCTTTTATCCAGCCGAGAGCTGTAGTTTGCGTATCATATGCTCTTACAGCTGTTTTGAGCCACCGTTCAGTCTGTATTACACACGATGAGAAACATGTGCTGCTCCGAAACACAGAATACGTAGAGAGGTGGTACTGTTATTTATTTATAGGCTATATATTTTTTTAATTACTTAACATGCGAGTCATATTAGTGAATATATTATATTGTAGTTATATCTCTTGCCCTCCTGTTTGAGAACCACTGACCTAAAGCAAGATCTCCCAGCACTGCCTTCGCGAGCGATCTTTTAGGCATCCCTGATCTAAGTTATAATGTTTAAAAAAAAATGTGTTTCTCATTTTTGGTTCCACAGTATTTGCTGATTTTTATTTTATTTAAACAGCGCTTGACGCCGAATTGCCGCTGATATGAAAGTCAAAGTAAAACGCGCACGGCGCTTACAGGGTATTTACTTTAAAGCGACTTACAAATAAGAAAAAGTAACTAAAACTAGTGATTTTTCGTGGCCGATACCGATTTTTTTCAAGCAAACTGGCCGATTCCGATACCGATTTTTTTTCCTTTAAGCAACCAACAAGAAAGAATGAAAGATTCTAACACAAATAAAGTGGTTATATAGTGAATATAGATTTTATTTAACATGTATAATATTAAATTGTTTAAAAAATATATATATTTAAGAAAAAAGTTGCCCCCCAAATTCATGTCTGTGGTGTTTCAACAATGGATGTCACCCCTTTAAGAAAAGGGAGAATTCTATTTGGACTACTTCCTGTGTGTAACGGTCACTGCAGGTGCTGGTTGATCTGAGGGGTGCATGGGGAGTACATTCTTTCTTATTACATTTGACAATTTCATGTGTTGTCATTAGTGTATGTGGTGTTATGTTGATCTCTGAACTTGCATTGGCATATTTTAATGTGGTGTTAAAAAAATTATAAATACTTGCAGATCTGGCACTGTTGATATTTCCAAAATGTCCCCTGATCTTGAAATCATCATGATGGCAGCCTCCATTTTAGAAAAGTCTAGATTTAGGCTGATTTGTATGTGGTGTTACTGTCTCTGGTGTTAATGTATTTTCTGGTAACACAGAGCCTTTAGTAACTTGCATTATAAGGTCTGTGGTGTTATAATTACGTCTGTGGTGTTACTTCAATATGACATAGACATAAGTGGCTGTGTCACAAGTTTTTGATTAAAATTATTTAAAATTCAAAATGTTCTTAAGCTTTTATTTTAATGGTTATAGCATATTAAACTAATTTGAAATGCCTATCAATATATTTTATTAGAAAAAACAAACAAGCATCTTTACAAATTCTGCCTCTCATTTGCCACCCCAGTTGAAGATGGACCAAGATGTTTTTTAAATTGGGTTGAAACTACATAAAACTGGCCTTAAATGAAAACATTAACAGTAACCATGTGAAATTAAAGGCAACATTTGCATAGTTACAATCTAAACAACACAACCAACACACATTCAACAGTCCAAACAAAGATGTTACTTAATCAACATTTGTTGTCATTTTTAAAATTGGTGTAAAGAAAAAAGGTATTTACCAGTGAAACTAAATAAAACCAAAGTAGGCTATATAAATAAATTATTCCAAAATGTTAAATCAAATAATGTTTAGTGCAACGAGCAAAAACAAAGATGCTACAGCTCGTGCTTTTTAAATCGAATTAAGTCAATGTAATTTGAAGGTAAAATAAAAATAATAATCTTGTACAGAACTGACGTTTATACGTTTGAACGTTTTATTCTTTACAAAAAGAAGCATTTCAGCTTTGTCACAAGTTGGTCTGTTTCTTTTCTCATCCAACACGTGAGAAGCTGCGCTGAACAACTGTTCACGGTCTATTCTTGTGCAGGGCGTGGACAGATACGCTCGCGCAACTTCTAGTGATGGGAAGTTCGGATCATTTTACCGACTCGACCTTTGAGTCTCGTTCAAGATGAACGAACGACTCGAAAAACCCGAACTGATTAGTCTCGAAACAGAAGACTGAACAGGTAATTCCAGTACAGAACCTTTAGGATGGTGCGCATGCGCGACTGAACGAATCACTCCCCGAAACGACTCGTTCTTCTCGAGTCTCATTAAAGATTCGTTCAAAATGAATGAATCGTTCAAGACCGACCCATCACTAGCAACTTCAGCTAGAGCAGCAAAGGAAAGCGGCTCTTATTTGTGTGCCAGTAATGTTACACCAACGGCTGTTCGCTTCATTGTATCTGTTTTTCTGTGATTGTTGTGCTTCTGCCGAATGTCTTCCACACAAATGACATGTTCGCAAAACTTTGCGCACTTTCGGAAAAATCGGCCGAAAAAAGACAAAAACGGCCGGTTGCCGATCGCGCATTATAAGCAAAAACCGTCCGGTTCCGATCTTTGGCCGGTCAACCGGTGCATCCCTAACTAAAACTATAAGTTAAAACTCTATAAATACTATATACACATTTAAGAAAATGGAGAAATTAAATATAATGACAAATGCATACAACAACATTTCAAAACTAAACATTTAAATGAAAACAAAAAATAAAGCTAAAAACATTTCAAAATATTAAAACAACAAAAGGTATGAGTATTAAAATTATTCTAACATGACACTAAGCCAAACACCCATATATATATATGTTATTTCATTTCCATGCAGTATGTTGAAGTAACGTTACTAAAATAAATTTATTAAAACTAAAGAAAATACCTATAAAGACATATTAAATTCATACATAATTTATCTAAAATTAAAATAGATAAATCAAACGGCAGTAGTTATCAGTAATCCTAAAAAAAGAACACTGTCAAAAACACATGCTAACAAACAAAAACTTACACATAGTAAGAATTAGTTATAAAAACTAAAACAGAAGTGAAACAAGCAGTAAGAAAGAGGATAAATAAAAAGCGATACTTATATCCCTTGCCGGTGTCCCTGCCCGGTGGAGTCGCACGGTAGAGTCGATGGTCTTTACACTCTTCGGTCTTCTCACGAGGAGGGCTTCATGCAACGGCTGCAGCGGTAAACTAAGCTTTTTATACCCATCTAACAAAATACTACTCCAATTCAGCTGAACACAATTTCCTGTTTATCACAATAAATTGCCAAGCAAGCGCCTGACACTGACAAGGGACGCGATACAGTACGCGACCAAACACGATTAAAAAAAACTATTAAAGCGATTATTTAAAACCCAAAGGAAAGCGAGGAAAATAGGGAAAACTCAAACGACCCCCCACCACGGTGATACCTGTATAACCGGTGTGACAACAGGTCGATTAACCGGTGGGAAAATTTCCTCACCGTCACAACCCTATACTAAACCTGTTTTTGTACACAACCCCTCTGCACTTAGTCCTGATTTCTCTCAACATGAGGACAGGAGAGCTGTCAGTCAGTCAGTACATGGGGAAACAAAGTAACTGGTGTTATTTGAAAATGTAACTCAAAATATTTTATTGTAAATTTCTAATTAATGTTTTAATAGTTAATTAAAAAGTAATCTGATTACGTAACTCACGGTACTTGCATTGCGTTACCCCCCAACACTGGTCTCTGGGCTCACGGCATCCTGGACACAATATTTTAACGTTTCACACAATTTGAGTCACTGTCTGGCCATCTGAGATATCATTGTGGCGATAAAGGTTAGTATTACAGCAATCAGTGAGTGTATATTACATTTACATTTATGCATTTAGCAGACGCTTTTATCCAAAGCGACTTACAGTGCATTCAGGCTATACATTTTTTTGTCAGTACGTGTGTTCCCTGGGAATCGAACCCACAACCTTTGCGCTGCTAACGCAATGCTCTAACCACTGAGCCACAGGAACACAATTATATTAATTGTATCAAGCATATATCAAGCATATTAGCGACGTGTTCCTTGCTTTTGGCATCTGACAGAGTGTTTGGGCCCAGAAACGGTGACCCGTGACATCAGAGTTAAGCCGATTGCCCCTTCTCTTCTTCAACACATGACTAAGCACTTATCTACGTACGTGGTAAGTGTGTTGTTAGCTGCTGGTTGAGTGGTAGTAATGGGGAGACTGTCATGCTGGGATATGGAGCCTCAAACCTAAAGATGATACTCTCTGAGCACTTAGTTGGCAGAGCACCTCTGCCTGTGTCACCGATGGGGGAAAGTCCTTAAATGAGATTAAGCGGCATGAAAAGCAGCGTTATTTCAGGCAGGGGAAGGTTGCCAAATGAGCTGAGCTCAGCGCATTTCCTCGAAAGCGTGTCGCTGCATGTTGGCATGCTGTCTCTCCACAATGAGAGTGAAAGTGCTGTGAAAGCGACAATCCCAGGCAGTCGGAATGTATTTGATGTTTAAATTACTGCCATGTGGAATTTGGTTTTCTGGTTTGTTTGTTTTTTTTCAAGCAGTGTTTACTTCACACAATATGACGTCGATCAAACATCCTTTAGGATAAGCTGACTGACAAATCCGATCTCTTTTTTTGTTCTTTTTTTTTCTTAGCTGGATCCGGATCGTTACAGGGTCCTCAGACGCCTCAGTCGACCAGCAGTTCTATGGCCGAAGGTGGAGACCTGAAGCGCCCTACACCTGCCTCAACACCGCACAGTCAGATGCCTCCCATGCCTGGTGCTAGGTACATCTCAATGCTGTCTCTCAGTTTTGGGACAGGACATTCAGAAGGGCCGGAGTATATCTGACATTATATGTCTCACACAGGAGCAGTGTGAATTTGCAGGACCCGTTTGCTGACGGTGGGGATCCAGCTTTTTCCAGACGAAACTCTGTGACCCCCAATTCAGGTTATCAGCCTGGTATGGGTGGACCGGAAATGATGGGCCGTATGGGCCCTTACGAGCCCAATAAAGACCCGTTCGGTGGTATGAGAAAAGGTGACTGTTCTGGTCATATACTTGCAGTGGAATTTTAAGGATCTCTCTTATGAATTTATCTAGTAGTGCTACTATAATATTGAACTGTATTACTGTTGAGTTTGTATGTACTTTGCTACATGAAAATTTTGCACTTACAAATTGTATGCTCTTAAAAGTATTTGTACAGCCCATGATTCTTATCCCAGTGACTGGTATGATAAACAGACATTATTTACTAGTTATTTTGGCATGCGGTAATAAACTCATAAGAATCATAGGTTGTATGTAATATTTTAAAATACAAAAGAGGACACTCAGTGTGACTCTCTGCTTACATTTTCAGTGGGAGAGCAGTTCATGAGCCCAGGTCAAGGCACAAACAGTGGCATAGGTGAACAATATAACCGAGGCCCCCCAGGACCTATGGGAAATATGCCGATGGGTCAAAGACAACAGTACCCATATGGTCCAGGATATGAAAGAAGGTGAGTGCATTTATAAGTGTAGCCAGTGAGTTTATTATAGCAATCCATTGGTACAGAAATCAGCTTTGCAATGGTTTTTTACATTTCAACACACAACCCTACCAAGGAGTAGTGTCTTCAGTTGCTGTTTCTCAAACACCGTTTATTTATTTCCTCACAGACCAGATTCAAGTATAGGCCCAGATGGCAGTATGGGTCCACAGCCTAACATGATGCCTTCAGATGCAGGGATGTACTCACCCAACCGGCCCCCACAGCAACAGAGGTTAGCATTTAATCAAATATAAGCGTACAATTTTACAAATGCTCATTTCTTTTTTTTTGCTACTTGCTTTCATGCATCAATGCTTTTTGGGCCTTTCTGAAACTGCATGAATGTTTTGGGTTCCAGGATTGATTCTTACAGTAGTCAATACCCTGGCCAAGGTGCTCCCCCTAGTGGACCATACCCAAACCAACAGTCAGGAATGTACCCACAACAGCAACCGGTCAGTGAAATACAATCTTTTTAAAATTATAATATTTTTATTAGGTGTGGCATTGCCTAAAATAAAAAAATTCTCAAATACAGAATTACACACAGAAGAGACCAGTTGATGGTGTTTATGGTCCTCCTGCAAAGCGTCATGAAGGGGACATGTACCCTTTCAGTGGTCAGCAGCAGGGACCCCAGGCCCCAGGTGGACCTCAGTCCCAACCTGATATGTATAACCAGTATAATGCCTATCCAGGCTCCGACAGACGCCCACCGGGCCCACAAAGCCAGTTTCCTTTTGGTTTTGTGAGAGATCGAGGACCTAACGCGGGTGGTCCAAACTCCCAGCCCTCCATGCCACCACAGATGATGGGTAACTCCATGAGTGGCTCCATGCCTTCAGTCCCCGATGGACCCCAAGGTCCCATGTGGCCTGGGCGTAATGAGATGAACTACCCAAACTATCACAATCGCCAGGGGCCCCCTGGTATCCCTTCCCAAAGTCAAGGCTACCATGGCATGAATCGTTCTGAAGACATGATGCCTTCAGATCAGCGCATGAACCACGAGGGACCTTGGGCTGGCCATGTTAACCAGCGGCAGCCTCCGTACGGGCCTGGATCCTCTGGGCCGCCAATGTCCAGACCTCTTCAGTCCAACTATCAGTCCTCCCAGAACCACATTCAACAAATGTCTAACCCTTCACCCATGCCAAGACCAATGGAGAACAGGACCTCGCCCAGTAAGTCTCCATACATGCATCCAGGGATGAAAATCCAGAAGGCTGGACCTCCAGTTCCTGCATCACACATTGCCCCGCAGCCAGTTCAGCCCCCTCTGATTCGGAGAGATGTGGCATTCCCACCAGGTTCAACCGAGGCAACGCAGCCCATTCTGAAGCCGCGTCGTCGGCTTACCATGAAGGAAATTGGTAAGAGGCTCATTGCATTGTTCCCATGAATACTTGTGTCCCAAACCATTTGTGGAGTGGTCTAAAATTGCTTTTGTTCGGTTTCAGGAACACCAGAGGCCTGGCGAGTCATGATGTCCCTCAAATCAGGCTTGTTAGCCGAGAGCACTTGGGCTTTGGATACCATTAATATTCTTTTGTATGACGACAACAGCATTTCTAACTTTAATTTGAACCAGGTGAGTAGTTTGTATAGACCAGGGGTCACCAAACTTGGTCCTGGAGGGCCGGTGTTCTGCAGAGTTTAGCTCCAACTTGCTTCAACACACCTGCCTGGAAGTTTCAAGTATACCTAGTAAGACATTGATTAGCTACTTCAGCTGTGTTCTAAACTCTGCAGGACACCGGCCTTCAGGGACCGAGTCTAGTGATCACTGGTATAGACCGTATGATTTGGGATGGATCAGGTAGGTCAACTAGTGTGAATAATTTATCTTTATCTTCTGATTTCAGCTTACTGGCTTCCTTGAGCTCATTGTTGAGTATTTCCGAAGGTGTCTCATCGAGATCTTTAACATCTTGAAAGAGTATGAGGTTGGTGACCCTGGGCAGCGTACACTAATTGACCCAGACGCCATTGACCCCGAGATGTCTGATGAGGAAGGGCCAGAGGCAGAGCAGATGGAAGAGGAGGATGAGGATGATGATGAAGATATAGAGCGCAACACTGTGCAGACGTCACAGGTCCAGGTTAAGCAAGAAAAGGAGGAGTCTACGCAGGTCCAAAAATCCAATGACATGGAAGAGAGGGAAGATGAGGATAATTCTTTCAAAGATCATTTCCGATCATCCACCCCATTGCCGGACACCAGTGCCTCCCAGGAGAGGCCAAAGCAGGCTAGTAAATTTGACAAGCTTCCCATCAAGATATTGAGGAAAAAAGACCCATTTGTGATTGGGCGCAGTAGTAAATTGGGTCGGCGGCAAGCCTTTGATAGCGGTCTTATCCATTGGAGTGTGGGTGGTGGCGACACCACAGAGCACATACAAACCCATTTTGAGAGCAGGATGGAGCTCTTGAAGCATCGGAAACCGGTGCCAGTGAATGTCAAACCACGCAAGAAAGTGTCTCAAGTCGTGGAGACTGTTACGGAGGATGCTGAGAAGCCTCAGACAAACGAAGAGCATCAACAAGTACAATCTCAGCCATTCCCAGACCAACCATCGTCCGAAGGTAAAAGCACTACAACAGCAAGCACGTCGACGAGTATAACGGCCACCATCGATGACGTACTCTCGGCTCGGCAGGGCTCTGTGACGGAGGAAGTGGTCCGGGGCAACCAGGGCGGCGACAAGAAGAATATGTTTCTCTTTGGCATCGACCTTGCGCAACAGAGTCGCAATATCAAGATTTTGGAGGACGAGCCGCACAGCAAGGACGAGACCCCGCTCTGTATGCTTTCGGATTGGCAAGACTCCCTCGCTCGCCGCTGCATCTGCGTTTCCAACATCGTTCGCAGCCTTTCCTTCATTCCTGGCAATGATCTGGAGATGTCGAAGCATCCAGGACTATTGCTGTTACTTGGCCGGCTGGTTCTGTTGCACCACTGGCATCCTGAACGCAAACAGGCCCCAGTTACCTATGAGAAAGAGGAAGAGGAAGACGAAGGGGTCAGCTGCGAGCGAGACGAGTGGTGGTGGGACTGTCTCGAGGTTCTGCGGGAAAACTGCTTGGTTACGTTAGCAAACATCTCAGGCCAGCTGGACCTGTCCATCTACCCTGAAAGTATTTGCCTGCCACTGCTGGACGGCCTGCTCCACTGGGCCGTGTGCCCTTCGGCGGAAGCCGTCGACCCTTTCCCTACACTGGGGCTCAACGGGACACTGTCTCCCCAGAGACTCGTCCTGGAAACCCTCAGCAAGCTTAGCATCCAGGATAACAATGTTGACCTCATTCTGGCTACGCCGCCTTTCAGCCGCCTTGAGAAGCTCTACGGCTACCTCGTGCGCATGGTTGGTGACCGCAAAGTGCCCGTTTGCCGGGAGATGGCAGTTGTGCTGCTAGCGAACCTGGCGCAAGGCGACAACATCACGGCCCGGGCTATCGCTGTGCAGAAAAGCAGTGTTGGAAACCTTCTTGGCTTCTTGGAGGACAGTCTTGCAGCCACCCAGTTCCAACAGAGTCAGGGTTCGTTGATGCACTTACAAGGTGCGCACTTCGAGCCCGCTAGTGTGGACATGATGCGGCGGGCGGCACGTGCCCTGCACGCTCTTGCCAAAGTGGAAGAGAACCACTCGGAGTTCAGGCTGTACGAGTCACGGCTACTGGACATATCGGTGTCCCCACTCATGAACTCTTTGGTATCCCATGTAATCTGTGACGTACTTTTTCTGATCGGCCAGTCATGACAGCCGTGGGGGCGATCATGTTTTTCCCCACTCATTTTTTTTATGTGTGCGTGTCTGCGTGAGTGGAGAGAATTTAACAGCAAAACTGACTGTATGTTCATTTTTTTATTTATGCAAAATCACCTCAGATTCCACTGTTTGTCTTTGTCTAACCTTGCTTCGCTCTCAAGGACCGATATAAGTCGTGATGGATTGGACACGTATGGGTAAGAATTAAACTGTGCCGATCGAGATCCTCGCCTGCAGGAGTGTGCTGCCCTTTGGACTTTTTTTTTTTTTTAAGGAAAAATAATGACAAAAAGACACAAAAAAACAACAAAACTGTAACCAAAGTTGCTGTCACGTTTACAGTGAGTTTGGGGAAAAACCGTGCTCGTGTTCACCTTCTGGGTGAGGACAGGCACGGAGACGACCATTATCTGGTTCTTGGAGGCTGAATGGACTCTCAGACTATGGTGTGTGAAATAAATTGCTGTAACTTGGATTATATATATATATATACTTAGCCCTGAAGGAACCAGGTCGTTGGCTGTGAACAGACATGTAAATGGGAGGCCTGTGCAGTAGATTGTAGGACTTTTTTCTGTACTGTACACCTTAAAACTGTAAACATACTGTAACAATACTGTTTCACACTGAGATAATGCTGGCTTGGCAGCGAAAAAACTGTAGTTTTTAAAAATGATGATTTTAGTTCGTGTTGAGAGAGGAAAAAATGGCTTTCCCCCCAAAGTAACGTGAACCTACAACACCCCGACCTCTTCTTTGTCCCTCGATTGTATGACTTGACCCTTAAAGAAATCACCTCTTAGGACTGGTCTTGAGCTCTAGATGCAGTCCAGGCTGCAGTGTATATAATGATGTTGTAAATTACACTTTGCTCTTTTTCTTTCTCTCTCATCTTATGACGCTCCTCACCATTTTTAATCTTTGACAAATTAAAGGTTTCACTCTACAGATCTCTCATTGCGCATTGCCATGTGTTTATTTACCACCTTCATCTCCTTACATCTCTGGCTGTAGGGATGCAATCTTCTGCCCTTGCGATCCCATGCACATAACATTTCAGTTCCTTTCGTCGAGGCATATATATCAAACCAGACAAGTCCATTACTCCAACTGATTTCATCATCATTCACCGGAACAGATCCAGTTAACGAGTTTGGTTTCCCCTCTTTCCCAGCGGTTTCCTTAGTCGATTCCAGTGCTATGGATTCATATTTGTATTTCAGATGTAGCTAAAAACTTGTTGTAAATTCCTTTTTTCCTCTTTTTTGGCTTAATGAATATCATTTATTCCGTATGAAATCTTTATACTATATGTTCCACGTGTTAAGAATAAATGTACATTAAATCTTGGTAAAATGCTTGTGATTGATTCATTTATAACGAATTTTATAATCATGCAGTTGGAGGTCCATGAATTTAATACGTGTCAAGCTCTACAGACAGCATTTGTTGCATCGCTATTTACCATAAAAAACATTTTGATTAAGCTCCCTTTAAAAAAAGGTAGTAGTACAGCACTTATAATGGAAGTAAAATTTAAAATGTTCAAATGCCACTGATTTGCAAGCATAGCCACAAGACTTAAATGTAAGACATGTTAAGTTATTGTGATGCAATCTCTCAAAAACATCTGTGCATAGTTGCTGTCCAATAATTCTTCGTTATGATCCAAATTTTAATATGCATTAAGATTCCTAACAGGACCAAATCCTTACGTATTTCATTGGTGACACAACTAATGTTCGTTCATCTATTCTAGAAACCGTAATATCACCACAGAAGATTTTTTTGCACAACCAAAAAAAGTTTTCAGAAATCAGGTAAGTGCTTCAATACAAACTCGAGTCTCACGTTTCTTCAGGTAAACTTTCAGTGCATGTCCCGTTTGCTTGCATTGTCACTACAACACTGTAACCAGCAAAAATGAGTTAATTTCTGCAGAAATCAGCATTAACCACAATTGCATAACTAATAGGGATAGACTAGACTGGAGGCCTGACTCCACAGGCATTTGTTTCTCTACTGTGCAGTATGGAAAATTGCATGACCTGCAAATTGCAAGTCGCAAATTTGTTCTTGGGATTAATGGTGTCCAACCCAAAGAGAAACACCTAGGCTACTTGAAATGTAATAATTGCACACTCGCAGCTGTAATTACTTACGCTTCCTTCATTAGGCGCTAAAGTGAAGGTCAAGGCGAGCGCAGTGCATTAGCGGCACATTCCATGCATACAGAAAAACTGCTTCCTGTGCACAGTGTAAATGTTTCATTCTGCAAAACTAGTTATCAGTGATGAATGCAGAAAGCAAAGCATTGCTATAGATTCATCCCTCCTAATGTATTTCACACACAATCTTTTGATAGCATATTCCAAATCCTCACTGATTATGAATTCGTTTAAGGGGTAGTATTTTATACACCATGCTTGCATGTTATGCGCTTTTGAATCACGAGCACGCAGACACGTGGATGCATTAATGTCATTATATCAGAGCAAAGCGTTTTTAATAACGGAACGGAAGCAGGCTGAGTTTATACTTCAATGTTTAATCCCACAGTTCCATCTAGCGGTTATGCGTAGATTACAGCACTTCAATTGAAAATAAGCCTGAATATTGTATCCAATACAGTCATAGACATACAGGAGTCAACATTTGAAGTGGATCAAAAAAGTTCATCAAAGTTGTCCTAAGACAAGACCGCATTTTGTTTTTTCCACTTCAAAAGCTGACTAGTGTAGATTAATAAACAGGACAGGAACGAGTGCAATTCATGTTCTCTCTAAAGTAGAATGGGTCTAGATTCTCTTTATTAACACTCTTGTTACTAAAGCTCTGCTGTCACGTGGTAGCGATTACTTTTCTCAGCGCTTGTCAAGGTGGACTAATCGCAGTCGTTGTGATTACCGCATAAGCTTTTTTTGAAGGAAATTTCAATAAGGCTAGGATTTTGCATGTCAATTATAAATTCTTGGCATTTATACGAATGTCTGTGTGACAAATGTCCGGAAGTTTTTGAATGAGGGCCATTTTTCTGACCCATCCACCACCCTCTAGAGGAGGAAGAAGAATTTGCTCAATCCAACGTGTGTATTGCACATCTCGCTTTATGCTGAATACAAATAGCACTTGGACTTAATATTTGATTAGCTTATTATTTCAGTGTTTAATTTGTAATTGCATGTTTAGATGGTTACTGTAGGCTACATTCATTGATCGGTGTGCTATCTGGGAAGAGTGTGTGTCATGGAAATGCAGTAGCACATCTATTGAAATATTGAGTTCTGTATTCATTAGTGTTGTAGTCAAGACCACCTAATCCGAGACCAAGACAACTGTGTGTTGAGAGACCAAGACCAGACCAAGACCAAGGCAGGTCGAGACCGAGTCAAGACCAAGACCAGACCAAGACCAAGCAGGTCGAGACTGAGCCAAGACCAAGACCAAGGCAGGTCGAGACCGAGCCAAGACCAGACCAAGGCAGGTCGAGACCGAGCCAAGACCAGACCAAGACCAAGGCAGGTCGAGACCGAGCCAAGACCAAGACCAGACCAGACCAAGGCAGGTCGAGACCGAGCCAAGACCAAGACCAAGGCAGGTCGAGACAGAGCCCAGACCAGACCAGCATTGCTCCAATTAATATAAAGTATCCACATTTACTGCCTGGGAAATGCCTTATTTTTAATCATTAAATACAATGATAAGACACTTACAGAGCTGTTACCAATGAAATCTCTAACAACAAAATGCATCTTTGCACTGCAGTGGTGGCACACTAGCTGCATCTGATTTGGTACAATTACATAATGTTGAGAATAATGTAAAAAATTGTTTACTGAATGTTTTTATAAAAGCAATATATTTTTTCAAAACGGTTCTCTTGCTCTTGTTACACATCACATACACTCAAGCACTTATACTCTTAAGCACTTTTTTGCAACAATATCTTGAATTTTGTGGGTGTATAATATTTTGGTGACATTTCTGACCCGGCATAACAGTATCAATAATTTGTTCTCATCCAGGGGCCCACTATGGGGCCTCAACAAACTTCCAAGAGGGTCTCAAGATGATTAAAAATTGTTTAAAATAAAATAAAAAAGCAATGAAATGAACTAAAACAGATACAAATCAAATATATTTCTTAGTATTAGTATCTGTCTAGTCATGCTAAGCTCTAAAATATTTTGGATGAGTGGAGGGGGCCTTCAAAAATTGTTATGGACAATAGGGGGGCAGTGAAGTCAAACATTTTGAGATCCACTGGTATAAATCAAATGGTTTATTTTTGTTATTTAATTATTATTAATTGCATTTGAAGCAGAAATGTAGTGATATCCCCGCAATTGTGGTCTTGACCGGTCTTGAAACAAACGCCCGAGTCCTCTTAGTCTGACACCAAGACAAGACTGAGACCATCAAAAAATGGTCTTAAGACCGATCTAGAGTACTACAACACTAGTATTCATGTTCTTATTTATCTTCATATGTTTTATCATATTCTTCTCTATATCTTCTTTCTGATTCTTATTATATTCTCTGTGCAAAGGCTACAAAGCCACAAACATGCAGTAGGTATATGTTTTTCTTTTGAACTAATCTAATTCTAGTTTATCATTTTAACCTGGAAAATGTTCTGTTGTTTCAGTTCGGCTTGTTGATCTTCACTTTGCTTTATGCTTTAAATTGCATTTCCTGAACACACTGATATCCAGACTCGGTTTACTAACAGTTAAGACTAGAACGAAATGTGTTTCTTTTCCTAATAATATTGATCTTTTTTATTATATGAATAATGTAATATTAGTGCACTATGTTAAGTTGCATTGAAATAATGGTTTTGAAATATAAATGCATCAAATAGTGATGTTATATGAACTCTATTATGTGAACTGTATGAATGGGATCACAAAGATTCAAGCTGCATCAGAATATATTGATTGATTCAACTATATGAGCACTTTTAAGCCGTGTCCGGCTCCACGGGATTGGGCTGGGTGTATAGTCCTCTCTGGCAACCAGCCCATCTGTCCAGCTTATATCGTAGAGCTGAACTTGTTTTAATTATACATCGAACACAAATGATATGAGAATGGGGCTAGTTGTCACAGCTACTCTGTGTGTAAGTGAAATTGTGAATATCTTTGGTTAGATTGATTTATTTGAGTGCTGATTAATCACGATTAATCGCATCCAAAATAAAAGTTTTTCTTTACATAATATATAAGTGTGTACTGTGTATATTTATTATCTGTATATATATAAATACACATACATGCATGTATATATTTAAGAAAAATTGTATGTTTATATATTAAATATAGTTATATATAATACAAATATATACATGTTAATATTTTCAAACTATATTGTATATGTGTGTGTATTTGTATATACATAATAAATATACACAGCACACACACACATTATGTAAACAAACTTTTATTTCAGATGTAATTAATCATTTGACAGCACTAATTTATTTGATGTATTCTTGACTACAAAACAGATATTCTCACTCAACACACTGTCAGAATGAAAACCTTTGACTGATTTGAGAAGCATATGTGCCCCCGCTTCCCAAACACCCCCAAAATATAAAATACTGGCAACAAAAACAAAAACTTTAGCAACAGTACTTGTTCAACTATTTTGAAATATATATGTATAAAAATATATCACTGAAAATGTAAAAAAAATATATAAATCAATTGTTTTGCCTACAGATATGAATGAATTTTACACTTTGGGGTCGGGAGGATTTTAATGTTATGCCTCTTAACATTTCTGATTATTATATCAGTGTGAATTGTATATATTTATTTAGTGAAATAAAAACGTCGAAAGAACAGTATTTACTTAAAATAGAAGTGGTTTACAGCAAATATGATGATATCATTTTCTCTATAGGGATACAGGAATGCATTAAAAGTGATTCAGAGACATTTCAACAATTATCTTTGTACTGCTGCTTATGATTTTCTCTATTCTTAGTATTGAGAAAAGGAAAGATGAAAAGAATAAAGAAAAACATAAAACTTAACCCCAGAACTAATCATTTAAGATTATAAACACTAAACAAGTCAACAGACCGATAGATAGATAGACAGACAGACAGACAGACAGACAGACAGACAGACAGACAGACAGACAGACAGACAGACAGACAGACAGACAGACAGACAGACAGACAGACAGACAGACAGACAGACAGACAGACAGATATATAGATAGATAGACAGACAGACAGACAGACAGACAGATAGATAGATAGATAGATAGACAGACAGATAGATAGATAAACAGACAGACAGACAGATAGACAGACAGACAGACAGACAGATAGATAGACAGACAGACAGACAGACAGACAGACAGACAGACAGACAGACACAGATAGATAGATAAACAGATAGATAGATAAACAGACAGACAGACAGAGAGAGAGACAGACAGACAGATAGTTATTATTGAATGCCACTGATCTCGGTGTCAGAATGACACGCTAAACACCATTGATGGGTAATCCATGATAAGCTTTCAAAAGATTATGGCATGAGCGATATTACGCAGCCTGCTGGCTGAAGAGTATCTGAGGACTGTAGCGTCACATCCTGTGTGCAAGCATCTTCTGTGCGCAGACCCTCATTCATTGCGCTCTTCATGTAAACACTGATGCTCGCTCGGCGTCCATCATTTAGCAACGAGAAGCGTGCGTTCGCGTTAACATTACACCACGGGACCACAGCGAAGCCGCTACTTTACTGAAGCATGTAGCGAGGTCGCCGCTGCACATCGCGTTCCGTCACGTGCTGGCAAATCCGTCGCGTTTCGTCGCGCGCCGAATCGCCGATCGGATTGCGATCTGTTCGCTATTAAAGCGGGACGCGGTCGTGGAATGACGCCAGTGCGCGACATCGCTCCGCGCAACAGCTGATGTTTGATGGACGCTGAGCGCCGTGAAGGATGAAGAACCGCGAATATCAGCAAATAGATCCGCAAGCGCTCGCGACGCCTCCGCCGCGACCTTTGCCCGAGCACAAGCCCAAACGAGTCCGGAGAAAATGGGAGGTGTTTCCCGGGAAAAACCGCTTCTGCTGTGACGGACGCATCATCGTGGCGCGTCAGAGCGGCGTGCTGCCGCTCACTCTGGGGCTAATCATGCTCACCAGCGGACTCTTCTTCATATTCGAGTAAGTCTGCTGCCTCTGGCTGTCATAAAGCGTGGTCACTAGCCCATCTAAGCAAGAAGTGCTGTCTGAAAGCATGAGGGACGCTGTAGTGTAGGCCTAGGAAAGTCACAGGTGCGTCTCAGGTTTTAACATATCTGTTTACACACCTGCTTCAAAATACCCTTCGAAATACCCTAAAGATAGATATGTCTGTTAAAGGTCTCTTGATTTGGCCCCGAGAGAACATGTACATCACAGAGACATCTATTTGACGCCTGTGTTTACATCTGGAAGATGTATTTTTTAGAGTGTTTTCAATACGTCTGTAGGACGTTTCCTTTTAGATGTCAAATAGACGTACATTAGATGTCTTTAAGAGGCTTATTATTTAGAATGTATGTAAAACTGGCATCTGAAAGACGTCTGTCAGATATTTGGAGACAGCAGGTGCTTTCCAGATCAAGAGATCTTTAACAGACATCTTGCAGACGTACGTGTGCTATCTGGGTTTGCATACCTGCTTCAAAATGCCCTTGAATTAGGACGTGTTAGTTAATTAAAACTAGATAGCACACATACGTCTGCAAGATGTCTGTTAAAGATCTCTTGATCTGGAAAGCATCTTCTGTCTAAAAACGTCTGACAGGCGTCTTTCAGATATCAGTATTACATACATTCTAATTCATTAACATCTTAAAGACATCTAATATACGTCTATTTGACATCTAAAAGGAAACGTCCTATAGACGCATTGCAAACACTCTAAAAAAATATGTCTTGCAGATGTAAATGCAGACATCATATAGGCGTCTCCTTGGTGTACGTGGCAATTGAAAAGGACAGCTCACTCACTTGTCATAATTAGTTCACCCTCATGACATTATAAAATTGCATGACTTTCATTTGTGTAGGCTAATATAAAGATTTGTCTGTCTGTCCAAACCTGTTTGGTTATCAACAGTGCTGGGTAGATTACTTGCAGTCTGTTGTATGGGTTACTTGTATTCTGTTACTGATTAGAAAGTACATTACAACAATTGTAAGTGTAATGTAATGCATTATCCTTTTTAGGTAATAAAGTCAGACTACTTTTTGATTAGTTTTAAATTAATTTTGAATTTAAAAGGTGAAAAAGAAGAATCAATGAGAACGAGTACATTATGGATCATTTATTGCTATTTTGTGAAATGTGAATTATGTTATCACGTAAATGCGAGCATTTTATGTAATCTAATCTAATTGCAAATACTGACTACTGCTGTTTAAAGTCTGATTATGTAATCCAGGTTACATGTAATCAGCTACCCAGCATTGGTCGCCAACATTCTTCAAGAAATATTATTTTGTGTTCACAGAAGAAAGAAAAGCAAATAGAAATGAAAGTATTTTAATTTTTAAGTCAAGCATAAACTACATAATGAAGATAATATTGAACTGCAACTGCAAGATAAACAGTAGGTTTCCATTGTGACAACTTACCCCCTTTATGTGACAACATGCCCACTAGAAATATGCCCCCCCCCATAGCTAATTTCTATGTTATATATAACCTATATGCAGTACCTTAATTGTTCCATTTATAATAATAGTTACTAAATATTCAGTAGGCAAGATTATTAAACTGAGCATGGACTATTAGGTATATATTCACTGGAGCAAAATGTGTAACAACGTGCCTCCATGTTCTGACTTATAATGAATCATCTGCATGGGAAATGTCTCTCTCAGGACATTATTTGTATTGAGGCCACTTTTAGGGACTTAATTAACAATGTATGGTTACTTAAATGTGGCTCATTTAATTTAGGTGTTAATCAAACACCATTTTAAAGCTTGTCCCTGTGGATGCAGCACATTAAGTAGAAACCGAGTTGGATTCTAATGTTCAAATCTTTATATTATTATGTTTATTTTCAATGCTCTGCAACACTTTAGACATCAGTTTGCTCGTTCTCTTTATAGGGGGTTTGTTTAGCATTAGACGTGGGATTGGGAACCTGCAGAGCTGCAGGGGATGGAACCGTTTAATGGAGCAGCACAGTATTTTAAAGCCTCCTTGTTCCCAATGTTTTCCTAATTGAGGCGTTGTGTGGTTCCAGCTGCCCGTTCCTGGTGAAGCACCTCACCAGCTGCATCCCGGCCATCGGAGGGGTCCTGTTTGTGTTTGTGATCATCTCTCTCCTCCAGACCAGCTTCACGGATCCAGGGATTCTGCCCCGGGCCACACCAGAGGAGGCCGCAGACATCGAGAAACAGATCGGTGAGGGAGCACACGTCTCCGGATTACTAGCGCACTGCATAGTGCACTCGCTGTATACTGCATACAGTTATCATCTACAGAAATAAATTGGATTGCTTTGCATTTTTAACCTAGGTTTGGCTAAATGTCTTTTGACAGTTGACAATGAGCTAAGAATGAGACGTCTGATGTTGTTTCTGGTTCATTCGTCACTCTGGATGTGTAAGGTCAAGTCTAGGGCATTGCATTATGGGATAGAGGACTCAGTGCAGCGTGCTCTATTGCTGCTACATTTTGGAAAATGTATTAGGTCCTCCATATTGGTGCATACATAAATAGGAAAAGACAAATTTTCAACTTAAAAAAAACAACTTATGATTGAAATTGGCTAAGTACATAAACTATAAATTAGTTCAAATTGTATGCTAAATGAGTAAATGTAAGTGCAACTTAAAAAGTAAGTGTTCGTGTTGCCCTAAAATGTTAAGTTTATTCACATCGGATATTCAAGTTGTTATTTATTACAACTTAACATTTCAAGTTGACTACAGTTTTAGACCAGCACAAGGTTTTTTTTACAGTGTATGAACAGAAATAACGTTGGTTGACAAATTAATAAAAATGTAGTAATTTTTTAAATGTAATTATTTGGTGGGCCGTTATCGGCGTTATGATGCGTATTCGCCGTTAATCTATTCTCAGTTGGAGGGAGCGTTCCACTGCACCTTTCTGTTGCCGAATTTGTAGGGGCGAGAACGAGTTTGTAAACATGCACTAGATGGATGTCTATGACTGTTGACTTTGTCGTTTGTGGCATATATTGCATAATAAGGCCTTACAAAAACATGCCGTTCATGTTAAAAAAAAGTTCAATATTTAAAAAACACATCTGTAGAGATTAAATTCCATTACACTGCAATGTGCATCGCATTTTATATGTAAACTGTGACCAGAATTAAAAGCATTATTTGGGAAAACAACACTAAACAAATTGTAGTTTTTTTAATTGAATTATTATTTGTTATCTGACCTGTAAAGAATGGGGCAAAGAATCCGTTTTAATTAAAGATCATGTTCCATGAAGATATTTTGTAAATATTTCAACTGTAAATATATCAACTTAATTTTTGATTCGTAATATGCATTGCTAAGAACTTCATTTGGACTAAACTAAATTTGCAGGCACACTTACCTTTGTGTAATGAATTTCTGCTGGTAAAATATAGTCGTCTCAATAGCAGTCCATACGATCTGGAGTCTCCTGTGAGGTAAATCACTGACCGCATGGATTTCACAGTGGATTCTAGTAGTCTGTTAAACTTTTAACATTCAGATTTGCCATGGTGACCAGTTTTTGACTAGAGTTTCATGCATTGCTACACTAATAATGGAAAAATTAACATATTTTTTTTTTTTACTTCGCAAAACTTTTGCTAATGTGACCATGATTTGGAAAGCAGATCTATAATAATCTTGTCTAACAAACATGTCATTGTGCGCTATGGATATCGGTGACTATTTTCCTCTGTTGTAAGTCACTTTGGACAAAAGTGTCTGCTAAATGCATAAACGTAAATAATAACTTTGTTTGAGAGATGTGCCTGAGCTGGTTTGAGTTGGGAAATCTCTTTAATTTCGGCTTCTAACAGAGAAAGCCGCATCCCACGGCCCTGAACAAGCCTTTGAACCGCTCTGAACGTGCCGCCATCTCTTCTTCTCCATCACAAATTGGAGGACATTCTGTCCTAATTACAGAGGACGGCTCTGACAGGAACACACACTCCCCCAGGACTCAAATGAGATCTTCGCCTGCTCAATAGTAGCACATTCACGTCTGGTTGTAGCAGTGAGAGGTTTGTTTCTCTTTGAATAAGGTCACATGGTTGCGGTGCAGACTCATCCATTATTTTAAATGTCCTCCAAACAGGAACATAATCTGCCAGTCAGAGAGCTGAAGTGGCCTGCAGTTATTAGTTTTAATAATAATCAGTGTTGGGGGTAACTCATTACAAGGAACACGAGTTACGTAATAATATTACTTTTTTCAAGTAACTAGTAAAGTAACGCATTACTTTTTAATTTACGATAAAATACCTGAGTTACTTTTTTCCCCATTTATTGACTGACAGTGCGCCGTGTGAACATGATCTTACTGTAGATCTAATCTAGACTAAATGTGAATGTGTATTAATTCATCCCACTCGCAAAAAACAGATTCAGTATTCATCAAAATTAATTAAAACAGTGAAATGCAAACTCAGAATATGATGCAAACATGCAATAATTAAATATGTTTAATTACACAAATGTATCTAATCCCATTTTATTAACTGGTTTCTTTGCTGCTGACCTTTGATGATCCAGTTCAACCATACTAATAATTAAAAATTGTGCTTCATTGTTTTTTTTATTGCTGAAGAGTGTTGAACTATTTCTCCTGTGTTCTACTGTACAGACGTGAATTACTCTTCATTTAGCCTCAGGTTTATTCATTACACTTTTTGGTGTGAAAGGGCTTTTACATTTGCTATAAATAGAATTTCTTATATTAAAAACAAACAATCACGCCCTGCTCATATATAAAAAGTAACGCAAACGTAGCGCAAAAGTAATCTAATGCATTACTTTCCATTAAAAGTAACTAAGTATCGTAATTAGTTACTTTTTTAGGGAGTAACGCAATTTTGTAATGCATTACTTTTAAAAGTAACTTTCCCCAACACTGATAATAATACAAATAATCATAATAGTAGAATTTCTGCTCTGCTCAAGTGGTTCAGACTGACATGTTTGTGAGGAACTGGGAAATGATGTATCTTTTTTTTTTTGGTAACAGTGTTTTTTTTGTGTGTGCTTCAAGACAAATATATAGCCGTCTGGCTTGCTTTCACCGCACTGACCTTCACTGCAGGCTGCTTCTGGAAGAGAGGCTTAGTTTGTGTGTAGTTGTCATGTTTTATATCTGTGATGCATGTTATTTCTGATCTGCAAATTTGCCATTTGCAGTATATCTGTTGCGCTGAATTTAAGTCGAAATTTCAAATCAGAATTGATATCCAAGTGGCAGATATTCAGCCGAGTTTGTTTTTGAGAGCATTTGAGGATCAATCACGGTGTACTGCGTTTGACTGGATTGGAATAAAGTATGAAAAAAAAACAAACAAACACAAGGTGAACGGCCTCTAATCTGATTTTCTGTCTATTGCGTGTTTTTGCATTGCATTGCACTTCTTTCTCTTTGTGTAAACATGCACTAGATGGATGTCTTTGACTGTTGCCCTTGTGTTTTTTGCAGCATCTCGCATAACAAGACCTTCTAAAACATGCAGTCAAATAAGTGCAGCTTTTTAGGATTGCATCTCTAGATCTTACTTTTTACCCCTCTCGCATCTCGGGGTTTTATATGCAAAAATGCTGTGTTGAACCGGCTGTAAGGGGTCATTCACACACACAGCGTGGTTTCACTGTGCTGCTTTTTCACTAATTGCATGTCTTTGACCATTGCACGCAGTTTTCACATCTTTTTCAGGTTTCCAAAAATGCAGTTCTCATGAACAGACGCAACGTTAAATTAAAACTATTATCTGTAGACCTTTTAAATGTGTTTTTTTTTTATCTTGTCTTTAAATGCAAACTATGAGACACAGTGTAGTGGAATTAGACGTTTTAAAAAACTTATGTGCTGTGTTTTTAGAACGCCATGTGTGAGACACGGCAAATGATGCAACCCGTACACTGTGAAAAAAAATCTGTAAAAAAGCGGCAGCTGTGGTTGCCGGAATTCTACCGTAAAAATACGGTAACTACAATTTACAGTTAAATACTGTCATTTCATTAACTGGTATAATGTTAATGTACCAATCTATTTAAGTACTGAAATCTGTTTTGTACCGTTGAAATACACTGATAACCACAAAATGCAGGTGGTGATAAGAAAGTCACATGATGAACCAAAGCCCATCACAAGCAGCTTTTAAATAATAACATGTATAGAAGGTGCACAGTGTCATTCACACAAGCACTAAACACCATCATGGTAAGACTTACCATGCAAGACATGGTAAGAAATATGCAATAAACATTAATTTAACAACATTAGATGTAACATACAACCCTAAAAACATAACTGATAAGAAAAAAACTAAGAAGAAACCTAGTTATTTCAAAAAAAAAAAAACTCAAATTCAAACAAAATTTGAAATGCAACGCAGGGAATTCTGGGAATGTCAGTTTAAGTGTTTTCCCTGTAAATTTTACAAGAACTTAACCGTTAACCAATTAACAGGTTTTTACTGTAGCATTTTCTCATTTTTTGGCATTAAAATCACGGTAATTTTTTACAGTGTATGTTCACATTCAAAAACAATGCAAATTCTAAATTCAAAATGTTCCTATC
Source organism: Ptychobarbus kaznakovi (assembly GCA_027422405.1). Taxonomy (NCBI): domain Eukaryota; kingdom Metazoa; phylum Chordata; class Actinopteri; order Cypriniformes; family Cyprinidae; genus Ptychobarbus; species Ptychobarbus kaznakovi. Next base: position 23,985,188 of record CM049802.1, on the reverse strand, counting down.
CGCTTTCACGCATCTGCCATTTTAAATGCAAAAACTCATTGTGTGTGAACTGGCTCGAAGGGGTCATTAATTCGCAGCTATTTGCTAAATGGGATGGCGTATATGCATCGATTGCATCGCATCTCGTCAGAAAGCCGGTTCCTTGTTAGCGCTAAATCTCCATCACCTGTTTTCAAATGGAGCGGTATTTAATACACGAGCCGTAGTTCACAGAAAGCTTAATTATATATCACCTTCGATAAATATTGCTAGCTTGTCAGTGATTTACGGCTCCGTGTATAAATACCGTCCATTTGAAAACAGGTGTGAGATTTAGCGCTAATCAAGGAACCGGCTTTACTGACGAGATGCGCATGCATATCGCATGAGAATATCGCCCATCCCTAGTAAATGGGCGTCATCTTTTGGAGTGTTCTTAAATTAAAAGAAGGAACTTAATTATCTATAAATCTTAAGTATGTGTGTGAGGTTTTTTTTGAGACACAGTGGAGTGTAATTTAAAAAAGCAGTGTTTAGCAATTTTTTTTATTTATTTAAACTTTGCCATGTGTCATGGTTTTAGACCACTGTGTGCTATTCGCAAGACTGCAACAGATGTTTACATAGAAGCACAGTGGAAAAATCAGCACAATCGAATGCAAAAGTCTCTGAACTATTAGTGTGCTTTACAGTTTGCTGAGCGGATTATATTTACTTACATCTGTTGCCATCGTTTTAAATAAATGCACACCGCCTTATGTCTCATATGAGCTAAACTATTTTTAAACTCACTTCTTGTAATATTTTGCTATCATGATGAAAACAGAGATGTGTTCCAGTTCAGAGCAGAGACACACACCTACACTAAATTTATTCTAACATGTGATTATAATGATGTTATCAAAAATGTGTCTCAGGAAAAAGAAAAAAAAGATGTTGGCTCTGTATGACTTATACAACCACAAAGCCAACATCTTTTTTTTTTCTTTTTTCTGAGACACATTTTTGATTGCGTCCTTGCTTATACTTAATGCTTTTAATGTAGCATATTATTAATGTATCTTTTTTCACATGAAGTAGTGAAAGCAGCACCTTTAATAACGCATTGCTCCAATGATTACACTAAATAGATTTTTTTCAAGCGTACAACGCAAGCAGTTCTGCCTTGCGCCAGTGGTTTTGTTGTTCTAGTGCGAGTGTTCAGCTCATTTCAAAAGACAGGAAGTGTTTGAGCTGTTTAGAGCAAACTCTGTTCAACTTCAAGAGCCTTTAAAAATCGAAATGATCCCAGTTGTTTTCTCTAGTGGTTGTTATTGAAATTCCTTCCTGACACCTCATCCTCTGCTGGAAATGTGTTTTTCTTCTCGCAGACAACCCGACGGGCTCGTCCTCATCTTACCGCCCCCCGCCGCGCACAAAGGAGGTCGTCATCAATCAGCAGGTGGTTAAACTCAAGTACTGCTTCACCTGCAAGATCTTCCGGCCTCCGCGCACCTCCCACTGCAGCCTGTGTGACAACTGTGTGGGTGAGAAGACCTTCCAGAAATGTACAGCACATCTAAGGCTGCTTGTAATGATAATTATTAGTGGCATTGCTAATGCAAGTGTCATTATCGCTATTGCTCATACTAAAGGTTACAAGTGAACATTTAAATTCATGCATCTGGCAGATGCTTTTATCTAAAGCTGCTTACATCGCACTCCAGCTATGCATTATTTTAAATTCATATCAGTCTAAGTGCATTAACGCTGTTTGATGTGCAGGAGCAGCGGTCAGATATAACTAGAGCAACATAGCAGTGTGTGTGCTATGATGCCTGCTAGGGCTGCACGATTAATTGAAATAAAAACTGGAAATGCGATATGGTTTAGAGGGATTATCAAATTGCAAAGGCTGTAGTTTAATCCAATATATGTGCTGCATGTTTCAGAGTGAAGAGCAGAACGGTGTTTATTTACATGTGAGCAGCTCATTCTCAGTGTTTTCAGCGTCTCGCAGTAAATGCTGCTCCACATGAACTCATCTCTGCGTCTGCTCTGAGTTTGAGTCTCTATAATGCGCATTTGTGAACGCAACATGTGCCGATCGTTTAGAAGAGCAGTCAACAAGAGGAGCTTTAAGGCTCCCTGCTGTTTTCAATCAAAAGAAATGTTTGATGTTCATTTGAAAATGAAGACAAACATAAATACTAGTATTATAATTTTACATTAAAGGGATCGTTCACCCAAAAATGAAAATGCTGTCATTAATTATTCGCCCTCATGTCGTTTTAAACCTGTAAGACCTTTGTTCATCTTCAGAATACAAATTAAGATATTTTTGATGAAGAGCTCTCTGGCCCTCCATAGACAGCAAGGATCCTTACACGATCAAGGTACAGAAACATTGTAAGGACATCGTTAAAATAATCCATGTGACATCGGTGGTTTAACCAAAATTTTACGAAGCTACGTGAATAGTTTTTGTGCACAGCGTATGCTATTCTGTGTCAGCTGCATCACACGGATATGTTGTTTTCATTCAGATCAAAGTGCAAGCACCGTAAACAACGTATCCGTGTGACGCAGCTAACGCAGAATAGCATACGCTGTTTGCGTTCAGCAGATATTCTCCAAAATGGCGCAACAGTGACGCGGAGGAGACGAATTGTTGAATAAAGTAGTTTTTTTCACACAAAAACAATTTACGTAGCTTCGTAAAATTACAGTTGAACCACTGATGTCACATGGATTATTTTAACGATGTCCTTACTACATTTCTGGACCTTGATCGTGTAAGGACTCCTTGCTGTCTATGGAGGGTCAGAGAGCTCTTCATCAAAAATATCTTAATTTGTGTTCTGAAGATGAACGAAGGTCTTACGGGTTTGGAACGACATGAGGGCGAGTAATTAATGACGGAATTTTCATTTTTGGGTGAACTATCCCTTTATGTAAAGTAAATCTATTGTGTTTTCTTATATACTTATTTTTTGTTTTACTGTGAAATATCACAATAGTAATATTTCATGTTTATGATTATTATGAATAACTTTTTAGTTTTTTCATAAAAAAAAAAAATCACAATTCGATTTTTACTCAAATTGTGCAGCCCTTGTGCTGTATTGGGTCTTTGTTCCTGAAGTATTTTTCTCTGTACATTTCTCTCATAGGGATTTAAAAAAGGCTTTGTTTAAAGCATTGGAAGCCATTAATTAAACCAACCCACTATCAGCTACTTGTTAATAGTGAATGTGTTCCCTAATCTAAAGTGTTACCAAAATCACATATTTGAGTGTCTGAAAATGAAACAGGTTCAAAACTGTGTAGCTTTATGGCGTTAATGAGGAAAAGAAGTACAGTCCCATGAAGCATTGCAAATGACACGATCGAATTTAAATCAGTTGGTTTCAACGAATGCATCAACAACACTGTTGCTCACAGTCTTTAAGTGCTTGTTAAAAATCAATTCCTCACAATTTACTTCACCGTTGCTCTTGATTTTTTTACAGGCAAACACTGCTCAGAAAATGTAACTGTGATGTGGTTACTCCTAAAATTCAACATTAGTTGCCGGTGTGTTTATTGTGAGCAGTTTCACTCCTCTGCTTGTGAATCAACGTAGGATGTTATCTTTCTCAGATTTAGCTGGTATTTATAGCGTTAGGTTTATGAAGCCGGTTTGAAGCGGGCTGCGTTTAGGTTTGATCTCTGAAGTTCTCACTTGTTCTTAAGCCAGCAGATTTGTTTTCATTCCTGCTGTAATAAATCACGAGCCGTGTGATGGCCTGCTGTCGTGTGTGTTTGACAGAGCGCTTCGATCATCACTGCCCCTGGGTCGGCAACTGTGTGGGAAAACGAAACTATCGCTTCTTCTACACCTTCATCGTCTCGCTGTCTTTCCACACGGCCTTCATCTTCGCTTGTGTAACCACACACCTGGCTCTAAGTATGTGTCATTTTCCTTGACAACTCTTTTTGTATCTGTGAGCTCAAACAAATATATACATCGCTGAGTGGTGTGTGAATTTAACATCCGTTCAGTGAGGTCATATCACTTTCTAGTTAAGAGCTCTTTATATAAACTATACATGTGGTTGAACTGTTTCGGTAGAGTCCCGGGTCATGCTCACTCATAAGGGTTATTTATTTGCTTATATATTTATTTTTGTGAAATTATCTTTTGTGCTATCATCTATGCAAAGTTGTTGCAATAAAGTAATATAGTTAACAATTACTTATGTAATGTATTTTATATTATTTAGGCACTTATAAGCTATAGTTTGACTATGTTCTAATTCAACATGCCATGGGAAGTCAATCTAACTTACATTTCTTATATAATATGGTTTATTTCTTACTCCTTAACAGATAATCATGCTCTTAATAATTTAATCTATGCCATTTTTTGGAGCATCCGAAGGCCATGTACCATAGTTCGTAACTGTAGCATTTGTTACAATAAGACTAGCCTATTAATCATTTACCAGGCCAATAATTACTTTTTTTTATTAATCAATATAGCATTTGTTGTGAAGAAACAACCGCCTGCACATTTAAAACCAATAGCTACAACATGAACCAGTTGTAATACAAATCTATTGGGAAAAATCTATACCCTTAACAGATAATCTAATATAAATTCTACACGTTAGACTCAATTTTACACAATAAATAAGCCTACAATAAAACATGCTAAAATCTAGTGGTAATGAGTATCTAAATATCTGTTAGTGCTGGTGCAAGATTGTTTTCTCTTTTCATCAGTCTTTTTAGTTTATTTGCCTTTTTGAGATACTGTTAGACTTTCTCCATAGCATTTTAAAGTGGCTGTTTCTCTAAATAATTCAAATAGATCCCGTTTCACCATCAGCTTGGCTTCTCGAGCGTGCATGTGAACATGTGCAGAGTATACGGTGATTCGCACGACGCTCATGCGTTTCAGTCATATTGTGCTGATCACTGCTCCGTTCGGTTCGTACGTGAAGCTAGCACTTAAAAATAATTATAAATGATTAATTAATTAATAGCCTGATTCGAGGTTTCCATTAACCATGGTATAAACATTGGGGTGGGAGGGGGGTGTGGGTGTTGTACTTGCTAGTTTTGGTTATCGGGGGGGGGGGCTAGATTGTAGTTTGTTCCCCCCCCACACACTACACCCATATATATATATTAGGGTGTAACGATAGTGAGTAGTCACTATCGTTAGTCAGTAGTCAGATAGTCAGTAGTGCGCATTACAAACCGAACGATTCATTGGACTAATCTTATTACAGCATATTATTCTGTTAGGTTTGATTAGTGCATGCGCATTTCGAGTATGTTCTTTCACTGCATGATTCAGTCTATTAAAATGCATTTAGAATGATCACAACATTCAAGATATGGCAACAGCGTGTATATATTTACATAATTTCATATAGTTAATCAATATCACAGAAGAGTGCCGTAAATTCTCTCCAAAAATCAGCATGATTAAAAAGGATTTTTTACAACAGGTCAATAAGTAAGAAGGTAAATAATAGACTTGCGTTGTTAGACCGCATGTTGCCTGTTTTTGCTCAATTTCGTGGCTCAAAGCCACGGCACTGTTTTGCGTCTCAGAGCAACATGACGGCGTTTCGTTCCTGAATGAATCAACCTTTAAATGATTCGGTTCAATCGCAATGACTCTCTTATAAACAGTGACTTGCTGCCACCTACTGGCAGTTTTAATTTCACATCTAAAATATCTTTAATATTTATTTGTATTTTAACTGTTAAACCTCTAATATATATATATAGAGAGAGAGAGGGAGAGAGAGATTTGTAACCACAGTAGTTATTGCCTTAAGAAGTTACATTAGAGACATGTATAATGTTACAAAATATTTATATTTCAAATAAATGCTGTCCTTTTGAACTTTGTTCATCAAAGTATCCTAAAAAAATCCTAATAAATCATGCTTTTCCTAAAAAAACGCTAATAAAAAAATTTATTTATTGAGCTGTAAATCAGCATATTAGAATGATTTCTGAAGATCATGTGACACTGAAGAGTGGAGTAATGATGCTGAAAATCCAGCTTTGACCACAGGAATAAATAACATTTTACAATATATTAACATAAAAACTCTGTTATTTTAAATTGTAATAATATTTCACAATATTACTGTTTTTACTGTAAAAAATTATACCAACACAAAACTTTTGAATAATAGTGTAACTTATCATTTCATGAGGTGCATCTTGGGATGTGTTCGAACAGCAACAACAGTTGTTGTTTTAAAAAAAGAAAGTTTAATATAACATGGTTGCAAATTGGAACAATTTAGACAAAACTAATTTCCAGTTTTTAAGGCATAAACCATTTAATTTATTCAAATGTGTCCAGATAATCGGTTTTAATCAAAGAGTTGGTTTGTTTGCACAATGCTGTATTTATAAAGGCAAGCACGGATGCCAAATGAGCCGGTGAGAGGTCATGTGAATCTCTTATTGGACCTAAATGGCTTAAGATCTGATAAAAGCTTTTAGTGACGAATGCTCTCTTTTATAGGGTCACAAGGAGGACGTGGGTTGGTTTTCGCTCTCCAAGCAAGTCCTGCCAGATATCCTTTAATTTGTTGTTTGATTTCAGATGTTTAACTTACAAAAAAGTCTGTCATTGCCGTAAAGGAATGTGCTGGGTTAAATACAAGAGAAGTTCAATGAACAAGAAATGACAGAAAATAGTGTCAGCTTTTGCCTCAGTTTATAAAAACAAATGAAAATTTGATTTGTAGTAATGTGCTTACAATATAAATATATGGGGCAAGTCTTCATACTGATAAAAAACAACAACAATGTAAAATACAGAATTTTTGATAGTATTATATAGCTAGTATAGTTATAGTGGTTTTTACAATGCATGTTTGAGTGCCTCTGAATGCAATTGTTCCAGCCACCCAAAATGTCACATTTCGGCTTTGAACACTTTGTATGGAGTACCGCACATGACATCGGGGGGGGGGGGGTTTGATTTGGCCACATTGTATTTTTTCTTTCGTTTCAGATAAATCGTTCACATTATTTATTAACAAGTTCCTTCGTTTGAGTTAAATCATGGCCATATTGTACTGATTCATTCCTTTTAGTTTAGTTAAACTGTGGCCATGATTTAACTGAAACAAGGGAATTAATTCCTAATCCATGGCTATAGTATCTGTTTTTTTCTTCTGCATGTCATATGCAGGGCTCAACACTTGGTACACTTCTATTATAAGTGCAATATTTGTACAAACCGAGGGACTAGTCAAAATGATGCTGTTGATCAAGTTATATTTTACCCAGAATATTCCTGTATTGTGTGCTATTAATATTCATTATTGGTGCAAATTCTGCAGTTTTCCTTTACTTTATTCACCGCTCTTGAGTTAGTGGTTTGCTTCTTTTCAGTTTGGTCCATTTTGGGCCTCTCAGGCTTCCATACATACCTGGTGGCTGCAAATCTTACTACCAATGAGGATGTAAGTGTTTTCCTTTCAGAACTTAAGTGGTGTAAAAGTTGTTTTTACCTTTAATACACCCAACAATTTAGGCCTAAATTTAAGATTTTATATGTTTATATGTATTTCAAATACATTTTTTCTACCATTTCAATTGCACGGCTTTTATTTAAAATAATTTTAATGAATAAACTTAATGTGATGCTTATTTGTCAGTCATACATAAAAAAATCATGGTGCAAGTTTCACATTCAAAAATGTAAAAAAAAAAAAAAGTTTTTACAATTCTTAATTCCAATTTTCATTTCTGCATTTAGCAGACGCTTTTATCCAAGGCGACTTACAGTACATTCAAGCTATCCATTTTTTATCAGTATGTATCAAAATAATTATACAAATTTCTTAGAATCAGCATAAATCTGTTCATTGTGAAAACGATTAATTCAGTAAAAAAAGAATGACTTTTTGATGTCATTTAAAATATGGCTAGTTGTGAAACAAGCAATATTCAGTTAGATACATTTCTGAGATTGACACAAACTGCGTTTATTGGTCTGCATTAAATATATAAATCTGGTTAGTTTGTATTTAAAACACATTCAGTTTCGTTAGTACTATTACAAAAGTCTTGATTTATGTATGACTGAATTAAGTTTATTAGATGCAACTGCGTAGTCCAAATTAATGGAAGTTTTTATGCAAAAATTACATTTGCTGAGAGAACGCAATGCATAAAAAAAAAAACACCAGCAAATTGAGAACATTTTCATCAGTGTAACAAAACACACTGCAAATACACAATCAGAGAGACAACCAAATACAGAAACATGCTGCAAATACTCACAAAACAACCAAATTCAAAGTATATGGTCAAGTTGTGCGTATTTGCAGAGCATTTCTGTATTTGGTTGTGCTGTGAGTATTTGCAGCACGTGTTGTCAAACTGATGAAGATATTTGTTTAATTTGCTGTTGTTTTTTCTACTTGCATGCATTTTATTAAGTTGCAGCACATGGAGCTCTCTTGGCCACCGTAGAAAGTACATACAAATACATAATTTGTCTTATTGTTATTATTTAATGATTGTTATTATGGCCTAAATATTTAATGGATTGTATGTGTATTTTTGTGTCCGTATTACAGATTAAAGGCTCCTGGTCAGGGAAAAGTGGAAATGAGGACGTTGGAAATCCTTACAGTTATAACAACATTATCAAAAACTGCTGTTCTGTGCTCTGTGGACCCATGCCACCCAGGTGAGACGGGTGTAGATGAATGTATATGGTCTCCAGTATGCCAGTGAAAACTATATCCACAATATGAAGCCTCTGTTTATCACTGTGGCTTTGTTGTCATTCATGTACCCTCCTCTCTTTGTCTTGTCAGTTTGATTGACAGGCGAGGCTTCGTGCCCTCCGATGACTCCGTCCAGACCAGTCCTGTGGAAATCGAACTCCCGGCTGCTAAAAACGACATAAACATGGTAGGAAGGGCAGTTACCTCAGGCCGACCTCCTCCTCCTCCACCCCCGGTCATAACCCTACAGCAACCTGCCATCTCCATTCAGAGACACTCGACAGCCTGACTTCCTGTGTCTGATCCAAAGCCAGCATTTTCTCCTCTTGCTGTGTTGTTTGATGCGTTTTGGCATGGGTCACACCCTTCATTTAGATGTCAGACAGCGTTCGGCTCGCTGGGCTGCAGCCAAGTGTGGCTGTCTCAGATTAGTTTGGGGTTGAGGAGAGCTGTTACGGCTGTGCCACCTTTGGTCAAAGTCACATATATAGATGAGATTTGTGTGGTTTACTTTTAGTTTGAAAGGGAAATAAATGTCCATGTACTCATTCTCTATGGTTTGGCTCCCTCGATGATCAGTGGGTTGGAGTGAATATGGTTTACAAAGCAATGGGTGTAGCCGTCGTGCTACTTTGCACAACTATGCATCTTCTAATTACAAAAAAAGGAAATGAAACTTTTGGCTTCCTGTGACACTAGGTAGAATTCACAGTTTGTGAGCAGGAAAGACGCTGTAGTTTCAGGTGATGGTGTTTATTTTTGAAGCTCTTCGAAGGTTCAAAGACTTGTGAGATTATGACGCACAATAGTGCTTTTGAAAAACATCTGAGGATAAGCAAACACCTCTCACAAATAAGTTGTTTTTAGTATAATATGAACATGTAAAAACAACTCAAGCTGTTGGCTTGTTTGTATAATTCAGGTTGTTTGATTAAAAACAAACAAGTTGCTTGTTTGTTTTTAGTTTTTGTGTTTTCTTGCGGCTGTTTATCAACTTGAATGTGCCTTGAAGTTTTAGTTTTTTTCAGATCTTTTTGGTTTATACTCAGATGTTGAACTTGTCACCAAAACAAAAGTACCTCATCAGTGAACAAACAAACCAACTGCTAACAGCTCTAGTGTTTATGTACATTTATTTGGTTGTAACTTGGCGGAAAAGTCCATGTCATCCTGTTTTGTGAAGTCCAAAATAAATAGCAAGGTTAAATAGGACTTCTATTAAACTATGGAAAAATGTCAGTTTGATTTACAGAAAAAATGCAGGTAAAGGTAATAAGGTGCTAATGCATCTTCCGGGATCCGGGACTCACACTTGACATGTGGCTGTGTGCATGTGCATTAATTGTGAAATAATTTGCATGTGACATGGACATTTTCCTATGGGATTTTATCTATTATTAATGCCTGGGTTTAAATCCCTGATCTTTTTTTTTTAAATGAAGAAAATTGCTATTTTGTACTTTTTGAACATGTGTGCTTGTATATATTGAAAATGCATTTTAATGTTAAATAAATATTTTTCAAACTAAACCACAGAATTGTTGTCCTGCATGCATATTTACTGTTTTGAGTATGTAGGTATCGGGTTGTTTGTTTACTCTGTTGCGTATGTTTTCCTGGCATGTTCTGATGCATTGGTACACATTAGTGCTGTTACTTATCGGTCTTAGTGCATTAATCCTTGTCCTCTCTATGTGTGTGTGCATGTGTGTTTAGGAGAAAGATTGCCTGGATTTCGCCCTGTCTTGTGCTGGCTGATGGTTCAGTTGGCAGAAGTAGGGGATTGTGGGGAGGTTGGTAAGACTCAGGCGGTTGTTTGGGGCACAATGATAGATTCCTGTAGGTGGCGTCACATTGGCTCCATGTGCTTTCGGCCTGCATGCTGCCTGAACGAGTGCTGCTGCCAGATCTAATAGTGCTGATGTACGACGGCTGATGTTTTACAGCATCAGCACACGATCAGCACTGCTCCTCCTCCCATTCTGACCACTAACCACTATTTCATGTTTCGTTTGTGTATATAGGTTTTGACTTTGATTTAGTCAGTCTGGTTAAGCTGTAGTATCATGCCATGGATCAAAATCTTAAAGGGAGATTCATCCAAACATAAAAGTCATTTTTTATGCCCTCATGTTGTTCCAAATCCCTCTGTTGATAACAAAAAGAGATGTTAAGCAGAACGTCCCAAGTTCTTGTTTTCCATAAAATGAATGAATATTCAAGCTTTACAGTCCTTGTTATGGTAAAACTATCATTAAAATAAATTCAGTAAGTCCAAAATGATTATCAATATGATCTATATTTTGAGGCCATTCGATAGCTTTGTGAGAGGAACAAGAAAAAAAACATTAACTATTTTCTTTAGTTCTTTAGATCATATTATTGTTTTGTTATTTATTACAATATGCATCTTTAATTACACACTATAATATGAGAATATTGTCAGTAAATAGACTGGTTTAAGTCATATTCTGTTATTTCAAATTGGACATAACCGATAATGTTGTGGTTTAGTAACCGAGTCAGACTATTATTCAAACCGCTATCACTAGGCTGATCAAAACTCTTTTGTAAATCATTTTGGTTTATTGATTAAATGAACTGCTTGTTGTGTCTGAAGCTCGGAAGGCTCTGTTAATTTCTTCTGGCTTGACACAAAAATAATGACTTTTGTTTTAGGCAAACAAGCCTGAATATGGCTAAAATTGCTTGCAAATTGCAGCCAGTCATTTGTCCATTCATATATATAAAAAAAATAATTCTGCATGATAAACACAATATTTGGGAAACCGTTAAATCATCACTCATCTTCCTGCAGGCAGTCTCTCGAGTCGGTTGGGCTGTATGTGTTCTGGCAACTGATGTTATGTCCAGTGTTGCCAGATTGGCTCAATGATTTTAAACACAAAAGCCCTTTAAAACCTGCACACTTCAAGAAAAACCCACCTAAAACATTCAGCTCTTTCACTTTTTACTGTAGCGACAACTTGCATTTATGTATATTTATATATGCTTTTACATAATGATCACTTGAATATATAGCTACACATTTAAAATCTGATTCCTTATGGTGTTAAAAACCCTTCACTCATGAATCATCTCATCTGCCTTCTATAGGCAAATTTGTAACTTGCCTATAAAATGTAAACATTGAAAACTGCCAAACTGGTTCCACATTTTGTCCACCCACCCAAGCCATTTTTGACCCACACAATAAACCCAAAACTTTTTGCTGACATCATGGGGTGTGGTTTCTTGTGGTGTTCTACTTATGAGGGGCCAAGTTTAAATGTTTACAAACAACAACTTAAAATGTCTGCATAGTGGATGAGTGAACTTTTGTGTGAACTGGACATGTGCGGATTGCTTGGTGCAGTGATTTATATACAGGTGCTGGTCATATAATTAGAATATCATCAAAAAGTTGATTTATTTCACTAATTCCATTCAAAAAGTGAAACTTGTATAATGTATACATTCATTCCACACAGACTGATATATTTCAAGTGTTTATTTCTTTTAATTTTGATGATTATAACTGACAACTAAGGAAAACCCCAAATTCAGTATCTCAGAAAATTAGAATATTACTTAAGACCAATACAAAGAAAGGATTTTTAGAAATCTTGGCCAACTGAAAAGTATGAACATGAAAAGTATGAGCATGTACAGCACTCAATACTTAGTTGGGGCTCCTTTTGCCTGAATTACTGCAGCAATGCGGCGTGGCATGGAGTCGATCAGTCTGTGGCACTGCTCAGGTGTTATGAGAGCCCAGGTTGCTCTGATAGTGGCCTTCAGCTCTTCTGCATTGTTGGGTCTGGCATATCGCATCTTCCTCTTCACAATACCCCATAGATTTTCTATGGGGTTAAGGTCAGGCGAGTTTGCTGGCCAATTAAGAACAGGGATACCATGGTCCTTAAACCAGGTACTGGTAGCTTTGGCACTGTGTGCAGGTGCCAAGTCCTGTTGGAAAATGAAATCTGCATCTCCATAAAGTTGGTCAGCAGCAGGAAGCATGAAGTGCTCTAAAACTTCCTGGTATACGGCTGTGTTGACCTTGGACCTCAGAAAACACAGTGGACCAACACCAGCAGATGACATGGCACCCCAAACCATCACTGACTGTGGAAACTTTACACTGGACCTCAAGCAACGTGGATTCTGTGCCTCTCCTCTCTTCCTCCAGACTCTGGGACCCTGATTTCCAAAGGAAATGCAAAATTTACTTTCATCAGAGAACATAACTTTGGACCACTCAGCAGCAGTCCAGTCCTTTTTGTCTTTAGCCCAGGCGAGACGCTTCTGACGCTGTCTGTTGTTCAAGAGTGGCTTGACACAAGGAATGCGACAGCTGAAACCCATGTCTTGCATACGTCTGTGCGTAGTGGTTCTTGAAGCACTGACTCCAGCTGCAGTCCACTCTTTGTGAATCTCCCCCACATTTTTGAATGGGTTTTGTTTCACAATCCTGTCCAGGGTGCGGTTATCCCTATTGCTTGTACACTTTTTTCTACCACATCTTTTCCTTCCCTTCGCCTCTCTATTAATGTGCTTGGACACAGAGCTCTGTGAACAGCCAGCCTCTTTTGCAATGACCTTTTGTGTCTTGCCCTCCTTGTGCAAGGTGTCAATGGTCGTCTTTTGGACAACTGTCAAGTCAGCAGTCTTCCCCATGATTGTGTAGCCTACAGAACTAGACTGAGAGACCATTTAAAGGCCTTTGCAGGTGTTTTGAGTTAATTAGCTGATTAGAGTGTGGCACCAGGTGTCTTCAATATTGAACCTTTTCACAATATTCTAATTTTCTGAGATACTGAATTTGGGGTTTTCATTAGTTGTCACTTATAATCATCAAAATTAAAAGAAATAAACACTTGAAATATATCAGTCTGTGTGGAATGAATGTATACATTATACAAGTTTCACTTTTTGAATGGAATTTGTGAAATAAATCAACTTTTTGATGATATTCTAATTATATGACCAGCACCTGTATATATATATTTTTTAATTCACATTTGCGGTTAATTAGTCTCATTTTAGAGCCCTGTTTTTTTTTTTTTTGTTCAGCACATCTACTTAGAGCAGCTTGAAGTACTGCTAAACATTTCCTTTAGTGTATGGGAGATAAAAAGATACGTTTTAAACATGAGGGTGAGTACATAACCATACAATTTAGATTTTTCAATGAAATACCCTTTAAGATATTATTTTGTCTAATCTGTTATGATTTGACTCATCTTTAAGTCTCATGATTTTGCTGCTGTATATTTCCATTGGTCTCTCCTGGCAGAACGAGAACTTCAATATGACTCAGTTGGTCATATTTAGTTCTATATATAGCAGAAGAAGAATCATCTGCATGAATCATCAGTGATGCTGATATCTGATTGACTGTGGCTTTTACTGCTCAGCTATATAAGTTTTTCCTTTTAAACCATCTCAAAATATTTTACTTCCACTCTACTATTTTACTTCTAACATTAATCTACTTCCTTTTTTTGTCTTTGTCACACCCCTTCCCTTATCCCTGGTTCTTCATTTCCATCATAACTCTCCATCCATCTTTCCCATCTTCCTCCACAGTGCACACAGGGAACCAAAGGTCTGCTGGAAACGGCCTCTCGATCTCCTCTCCTCACGAGCTCCTGTCCGCAGGCCAAACCTCAAGCCGTGCCGGCCGTATTGGAGACTCTTCCAGAGATCGTCCCATCACCTGCCCCAGAGCCGTCCAAGACCGCTGGAGGACGCCAGTCGACCGACACCCCTCACAAACACCACTCACACCACAGATCCAAGGCAAAACAAACCACTCATCACACCCACAAAACCTCCAACTCCTCTCCAAGACCTCATCACAGCCACAGTTCAAGACGGAAAGACTCCAAAAACAGAGACCCAAAATTCAGTTCTCTGCGCTGAGCAATCGGTCCTGCAACTTCCCGTGATGGTGCATGTTAATGCATTTCTTGGATTATTTGAATCTGTCCTCATGAGATTAATTGATTGATTCATCGAGTTTTGGTTGTGACTTCAAACAAACAGGTATGATATTCCCAGAAAGACCTCCATGGTTATGAAACCGGCGGCTGTATTATTCTTCTGTAGAGGAATACCATCAACTCTGCAACCTGGAGAGCAAATATGAAGCATGGACTTCCGTTAACAAATTGATGACTGGACAACTTAGTAAAGTGTTTCCATATAAACAAGCACAAAGGTCTCAAGAGTGAACTGCAGAGCAATTGCCTTTAAGACAATTGTCAATATTAACAGTGAGTTCCAAAATGAGCCTCATCAGAACAGCAATAATGGAACAAGAACAGTCGTCCTCGATGTGGACATGAACTCTGGGATCCATTTCTCTGGCCTCTTTTAGGTCTCATTGGGGATGCATTGGTCAAGCTTCAATAAGCAAAGAGCCAATCTTCATTCTGCAACAAATAAGAGCATGCCTGAAGAATATAGCTCACAATCATTCTTCATCCGTCATAGGGCTGCACGATGAATTGTATTATAATCATGATCACGGTTTCTGCCCTTCTCAAATTTTTAAGTATTTTTAAAGTCTGTGATATTTTCCCACTGATAATTTGTACTGAAAAAGTTTGTTTAATTAGTCATTTGCATTATCGTACATTGGTATCAAGACTCCACTATCGTTCATTGTTGCCAGATGTCAAGAGTTTAAATCCCCCCAATCATAGCTCTGTTTCATGAACCAATACATTTTCTGACCAGTGATTTACTTAATCAGTGTTGCCAACTTAGCGACTTTGTAACTAGATTTATCAACTTTTCAGACCTTATAAGTTACTTTTTGTTATGTCACAATGCATTTCCATTACAGATTTGCGCATATCTTTTGGGATATTTCATAAATGTTGATAAAAAACTATTGCGAAATGACGGTGGTTTAATTAACTAATGTTATGTGATATTGTTTTTTGCTCTTGCGATAAGTCATGGAGATGGATGTTGATAGGTTTATGTATATCGCAGCCACCGCATTAGCCTTTATTTTTAGGGGACCAGAAGCGTTATCTTTAGCGACACATCGTGGATCCGAGCCTCTTCTGGGATGCTTCTGAAACGTGCTGCGGCGCGACTGGTATAAACATGAGCATTTTATAAAGTGGCTGTGATTAGCTCGGTTTACCGTGTCAGAGCCGTAACGCGGCACAGACGTGTGCAGTGGAAATAAGGGGTTATTCAAGCGTTAATGGCAAGGAAAGCCTTTTTTGCTTGAGAGCGGCCTCATATGAGGTGTTTCTCGGAGGTTATAGTACATCAAAGGAGTTTTGCGAAATATCCCTTTTCCGAATTGCCTGAAAAAAACCCTCATGCGAATGTTTAAACTTTTTTCGATATATGAGAGTTTTTGCGAAAATTACGTGTTTCCATTGAGTGTATTTACAATTTGCAATTTCAGTTTGCGCAATTTGAAGGGTAATGGAAACGCAACTAGTAGCGACAAATCTAGCGACTTTTTGTATAGACTTTAGCTACTTTCCGAGACAACGTTCAATTGAAAATAATGGGCAACACTAATCTTCCTAACTAAGCAACCATTTACACACGCTTTCTCTACGTTATGGAAAAAAGCACATTTGAGCTAAAAACACCAGTTTAGCAATCTCTGTCGAGATATTCTGCTCAAATAAAAGTTGTTTTCTTTCACGCGGTAGTTTGTGCTGTTTGCAGCAACTAAATCTGCAAAGAAACCATGTGAGCTGACATTCTCTTGATTTGTGCTAAATGAAAGTGCAATAATTTTGATGAAATGTGAAAAAAGAGAAAAAGACAATAGTCATGATTATATTTTTCGAGCAAAATAATCAACCGTTTCACCATTATAATGCAGCACTGATCCATCATGTTGAACAAGAATCTTCCCACCAGTAATTCATTATTTTCCCAAAGTACTTCAGCATGATTATGTAACATATTGTGTTTGAAAATGGTAATAAGTGTGCACAAGTACCTGCTAATGTGGATTAGATGAAGCATCTGAGTTCCCTGATCACCGTGTTGACAATCTAGTTGAAAAGTTAGCTGGTTAATCTGAGTGTTTCTCTCTAAACCTCGTCACGTCTGCTGTTCTTCACGTTGCATTCCTGACCCACTGCTGTCTATCAGTAATTAGTAAAGGAACAGTCTTAATGCACTAACTCTCAATGCAGCAATACTGTAATGTTTTAGTTCTTCATCGTTGGACTTTTGTGCTACTGTATGGCCACTTTGTGTTCGATTGGGAATGTGGGTGTTGTATTGTTATCCAGGTTTTGACTTCATATGCAAACTGAATATTATTTATGAATGCTGAAATTGATCCTGTTTCTCAAGACCTCTGCAACATTTGCACAAATAAATACAAAGTACTTACAGGCCAGTCTGGAGTTTGTCATGCATTCTGCTGCCTCATAAACATCAGACGTGGTGCACATACATTTTATTGTGTGCATCTGAGTGCCAGAATATGCGTGAATGTTGGTGTTGTATTACCATGTTAGAGGAAATTTCACTTGGCAATTCTGATATTCAGGATTTATGGATTTAAACGTGTACTAGAGCTATGATCAGAACAGAATACTGGCCTGCTGCATACTAACCCTTGTGAAAAATAAGTACACTATAAGTATTATACACTAAATACAGACCAAATGTTGTCTTGAGACAATTATAGGCTGCATTTAAATAAAAATGTATTATAGTACATTATACATTTATAGTAAATGCAATTAGCTGAACTTGAGAAGTTTTTCTTTAAAAAAAAAACACACATTAAGTACATATTCATATGTAATTTCATAATTTGTTGTCTTTGGAATATTGTGTATTGCAGCATGTATTGACAAGCATAAAAAACTAAACTAAAATATACTTTAATGTCTATGAATTTAAATATATTTTTAATTACACATTTATAATCATAAATTTGCAATTTAGGACATTTAAAAGTCATTAGGATTAATATTAAAAAATAAATAATATGAAATAACACTACAGTTCAAATTATAATGAAGTACTTCACATGTGCTTTAGTATGTTAGTCAACACATCAAAGTAAGTGCACTTATTGAACACTTATTAATATGTGATATAAAATACAGCATACAACTTTTCATTTTGATAAAGTCTAGAAGTCAAATCAAAAAGTGTCAGGAAAGGGACTGTAAAAACGTGAAGAAGAACTGCGCCACCTGGCGTCCATTAACAACCCTTCAAAAACAGGCTAGAAAGAAATAAAGACATCAATAGAAAATACAAGCAACATTTCTTTAATATTTGCCAGTGACTGATCCTATGTAGGAGTGGTCTTTCTTTACATGAGCTCGACTCATATGTCCCCCGTCTGGGATCTTGTTCACCACTAGATGACGCCAGTTTCTACCAAATCCAGCCGAAGGATTTGGACTTAGCTCGTGACGCTTGAGTGCCAAGAAAACAGTTTGATCCATGCCGCTTCTCTGGAGACTGTTCTGTTGGAATGCATACTGAAATGTTTATTTATAGTTGCTCTGTTTGCTTATCTCAGTGAGGACATATTTTATTTTATTTATATAATGAAATCACTAAATATCATAAAAGAAAGAAAAAAACAACTCCCCACTAATAGTTCCTAAAATCATTAAAATGTTTTATTAGCTTCTTCTGGAACTGATCTGAGACATTTGAATGTTTTTCCAGTGTACCCACAGATCTGATAGACTGCGTTTGGAAAAGTGGTTTTATGTATTAGTCACACAACAGCATAGAGATATGCTTCTCCAGAACTGATTCTGTCTGCTGTGTACAGATTTTCTGTATAGAACACACACAATATCTGACAAAATAATGAATGCAATGCACTCGAACAGTTCCAGTGTGATACATAAACTAGGAGCAATTACATCTGTGACTTTAACTCCTCTGACTCATTATTTTATCTTACTGCCTGATGTTAAGATAGTTCTACACAAAATTGGATTAATAACTGTTTTAATTCCTCCCTCTTTGAATTAAGCACGTAATGAGGTCATGTGATGATATAACAGTGTCATTTCAATCAATGTCGCATTTAGTTTTAAATAAGCAGCATTTAGTGTATAAGTCTGTCCATTCTGAACACAGCCACCTCATGATAATCAAACAGCGAGCGATGCAACACAGTAAACACAAGATAACAAGTCCTTATTCGTGCATGCAGATTATTCAAGCATATTGTAATGTGATTTGAGCTGTTCCACTGCTTTAGGCACTTGCGTTTGCCAGCCACAATTTGTTCACTTCATTTGATTGTGAAGAAACTACACCATGCAGCCAATGTTTTAAAGAGATTAATTGGGCTCTACAAAATATTATAAGAAAGTTCACTTTCTGTGTGTCTTGTGTTCTTATTTGGTTTGTTTCCTGTCCTCGTTAAGTGTGATTATCAGTCAATTATGTCCCAGCTGTGTTTTGTTAATCATCCTGTGTATTTATAGTCCTGTCTGTTCCATTTGATTTGGTCTGGTCTACTCGTTACTCCCCGGTGTTACTGTCTGTGTATACCCTGCCCTGCCCTGCCCTGCCCTGCCCTGCCCTGCCTGCCCTGCCTTGCCTTGCCTTGCCCTGCCCTGCCCTGCCCTGCCTGCCCTGCCCTGCCTTGCCCTGCCTTGCTGCCCTGCCTGCTCTTGCCCTGCCTTGCCTGCCCTGCCCTGCCCTGCCCTGCCCTGCCCTGCCCTGCCTTGCCTTGCCCTGCCCTGCCTCTGCCCTGCCCTGCCTTGCCCTGCCCTGCCCTGCCCTGCCCGGATATATTAAAGACAGTTATTTGAGTTACATCCCCGTCTGCGTGTTCCTCGATCCTCCCTCGTGTGTGCACCGTGACACTTGCAGTATAAGGTAAAACCCCCCACAAATGTATTCTCAACCACAGAGGGCACAGAATCTCATCTCAGCACTTTTGATGATCAGATATGCTATTTTTAATGTTGTCACTTTATCTGAATATCAACAGTTGTGAGAATTAGATATTTGAAGCTGTTTTGAGGTCAGTCTAACTTTGTGTCTCTGGAAAATAGCGATCTATGACATTGTATTATGTCAAAGTTTTCTGACATATCTAATATAAAAGTTTTGTTTGTTTCTATTTGCTACTAAATGATTCGTGGGGATGCACATGTTTTGGGTGTGTGGAGTAAAAATGACAGTTTTATTTCTAAGTAAAAATATTAAATTAGACCCTTCTGTTAAGATGCCCTCCCAAGATACTTCTCGCGCTAGGTAGGGGCCATCTTACCCTCCTTAATTGTACATTTATGCTATATGAGAACTAAATTATTAGATGTTTCTATTTATTTTCCTTAATGACACATTGGCTGATGCATCATCATCATCCTGCACATGCTGAACTTATGTCTAAATATGTTACAAGTAAATGCACATTGTTCTCAATCAACATCCTCCCCAATCTTAAGCTAATAGCTACTCCTGCTATATATTGCATGATATTTAAATTGAAGCAGGCTGAAATTAATTTAAAGCAGGCTGGACACAGCAGTGAAGATACGTTCTTGAGCCAGTGTTTTAAAACAGACATTCACGTTGTAGTTCTGTACACCCCTATATTGTAATAAACTAAGACTTGTTTTAGGTTTTGAACGACGACAAGTGTTTGTGTTACAAATTGGTGATGACAATACATGTGTAACCCTTGTTGAGTTAAGTAATCAGATTACTTTATTCAAGTAACAAGTAAAGCAGTGCATTACATTCATTTACAAGAAAATATCGGAGTTACTTTTTCAAATAAGTAACGCCAGTTCCTTTTGTTTCCCATGTGTTGTGTGACAGCTCTTGTGTAGCCATGTTGAGAGAAATCGGGAGTAAGTGCAGAGGCGTTGTGTGTTAACATGATGTTACTGTAGATCTAAACGTGAACATGTATTACTCATCTCAATCGCATATAAGAGCAGTTTCAGTATACCTCAAAATAAGTAAAAGAGTGAAATGCAAACTTAGGAAATTACACAAACTTGCGATAATTAAATCTGTTAAATAGTACAAATATCCTTGATGTATTTAATCCTGTTTTATTAACCAATGTCTTTGCTACTGACCTTCAATAATCCTATTCAACTATACTAATCAACAAAAAATGATTTTAGTTATGTAAAATGTAATTTTAATAAATTATCCAAAAACCACTTGCACATTGTTATATATTTCATGCAGGTGTGTTGTTACGTTATTCCAAAAGTTCCCGAGGATTAATGATGTAATATCCGTGCTGTCCTCGGTTTTTGCTTTCAGAATCTACAAGCGGGGACAAAATGCCGCTGCACAGTTAAAGTAAATCCATTACAGCTGAAATGAAAAGTGTTGACTGCAGCATTAAATTTAAATCTGCTCAATATTGCATCACGACTCTTTTTCCGCGTTTTTACAGTTTAGCGCATTTTAACCAATCACACATAAACTTATGAATGCAGATATTATTTCATTCTAGAAATACAGTTTAAGTCAGCCGCATTGTATTGTGGGCTAGAGTATTCAGTGCAGCGTGCATTTCCTGTAATCTGGATTACATAATCAGATTCCAAAATGTTAGTACTTTTAATTAGATTACTTTACATTTGAAAATTCTCATAATCTGATTACTATTTATTGATTAAAAAATATACTGTGTGTCATATTGAATACAGTGAGCATTCACTATATCGAATGACCATGTGAATGCCATGTAAATCAATTTGCATTTCGCGCTTCTGAATTGGGGACAAAAGCACCTCTCAGTCAATTATACCTTGTATGAGACACATAATTACTTAAGTTACACAAAAATATTAAAATCCTGGAAGACTTCGAACATGTCATTGCTGTTGGTGTTCAAGTGTTTTATTTTAGTTTTATTGTTTTAAAATAAATTTTTTTTTACAATTGCTGATTATACATAAACAAGTCAGGTAATCTAAAAGTAATCCAAAAGTAGTCATCATGTAATCTAGATTACATTACATACACTCTTAAAATAAGGGTGCTTCACGATGCCATAGAAGAACCTTTTTATCTAAATGGCTCCTTAAAGAACATCGAAGAAGCTTTCACAAAAGGTTCTTTGTGGCGAAAGAAGGATCTTCAGATTATAAAAAGGTAAGAAAGAGATGGTTCTTTAAAGAATCTTTGACTGAATGGTTCTTTGTGGAACCAAAAATGGTTATTTTATGGCATCGCTGTGAAGAACATTTTAAGCACCTTTATTTTTAAGAGTGTACGCTACAATATTCATCATGTAATTTGTAATCAGTAACAGGCTACAGTTCGTAAGTAATCCATCCAGCACTGCTAACAACGACCTGCAATAAGATCTCAACCTTCTCTCCACTCCACATGCCATACATTCTCCTGCTGTTTGTCAGATCAGATGAGGGACAACGGAAGATGAGAAAAGCAACTCTGAAGCATTTACGAGCTCTTTAGAAAAATAAATATGGGTTTGGAGAGCAGCCAGGCGGGGAGGTTGCGCTCGTGTGGCTGGCTGGTATGAGATGAGAGGGATATCCCACGTCTGGGGCACATGAGAGGCACCTTTGTCTGGGCAACGGAGCTCCGGGTCACAGCTTTTCAACACAATTTACTCTACACTCCTCGACAAAGCTCATGTTACTTCTGCCCAGAGCATGTTCCAAAAACTTTTATCAAAAACAATGTACACTTTTTGATGTGAGATAAAGTGTCTTTGAGTAGCACGTGCTTGTCTGAGAAGTGTGTTCAGTGTGTCAGTCAGAAGCACACATCAGGTAGGAATTGTTCTGCTTGTTTATAGGGCGGGTCCTGGCATCAGAGGGCCAGTGAAACAGTCACATGTACTGTATCTGGGGTGTGTTTGGAGATGTGGTACAGTATGACTCTCTGGGGCTGGGCAGTGTGTGAACTGCCCTTCCTGTCTGGCTGCCTGTGGCTGCAGTGAAAGCAGAGACAAAAACTGTGTGGAAGTGTGTGTCACGGCCGTCTTAGTAATCAGCATCCCCACGCTCACTGAAAACACTGAAAAATCAGGGAATTTTGAAATTGCGATTATTGTGGGGAAATCGTGGAAATTACACTCTGTTTTAAAATACTTCTTTCTGTCTGTGTGTGATTCATTAGATGGGAAATGTTACTAACTAACTACCAACCTTGTGATAAAGTAAAATGGTTGATTTATTATTATTATTTTTTTATGACAGATGCCAATATCTGGAGTAGGGGTTTCCTAACATTTGTCAGCCAAACCCCTTATATGTTAAATGTTTACTTGAAGTCTGATGTTGGCTAATAGTCAAATGACATGCAGGTAAACAGACAACATTTTTAATCGTTTTTGCAGTTAATTTTTTATTTTAATTGTATTTATTTTGAAATTGTTTACATACAGAGCTGAACAACTTGGCTAAAAAATAAGAAGCAATTGTTTTGTCTTATATGACAAATTTAATAGCGATATAGCTTTTAATTTCATATGAATATTGATGCTGCTGAAATCGTTTTACTATTATTATTGATACTTATTACTAAAAAGTAACAGATATTTCATTCTAAATTGAAAAGTAATGTGCTACTTTACTAGTTACTTTAAAAAGTAATCTGATCACGTAACTGGAGTTACTTGGTACTGCATTACCCCCAACACTGAAATAGACACTCCTTAATTCTAATTAGGCATTAACTCTTATTATCAACATTTTATAACAGTAGTGTAAAAATATAGGATAGTATCAATCTTACCAGGGCAACATCTCCCTGGATCAGCCTTTAAGCATTTTTCACTGGAATATTTTCTGCTCAAGCTCCATTCAGTTGAATGGAAACTGTTATGGCATTTAAAAAAAATCATTCCACAGATGCTCAATTTGAGTGATCTGTACTTAAACAGGACCGTTCCAGGTCACTAATGTGATGTTTTTAAAGCATCACGGGTCACTGTCCTGTTGGAAAACGAATCATCTTCCAGGTCCCAGTGCTCCTGTGGAATTCTGCAGATTTTTATTGGATTTTTCTGCACTTAGCTTCATCAATTCTTCCTCCTTTATGAGTTTCCCAGTTCCTGTAACAGAGAGAATTCCCAAAGCATGATGCTGTCACCACCAACCCTCACTGTGCCAGTTGTGATTTTTTGCTAATGCATTTTTGGTTCTGCAACCTTCAGAGTTTGAGGCCACTCTTCTATGGCTCTTCATGTCTGGAAGATCAGTCAGTTTCAAGCAAACTCACAGTTGTTCCACATTTTTTCACCGCTTTATGACAGATTTCACCTGCTTCACCTATCTTTGACCTTGATTGGTATTTCCAAGAATCTTATCTTGTAGCAGCGCTGCGTTTTCTTTGTTGGAAATGCTGCAGAAATGCTCCCAGATGCATGTCTGTTTACGCTGACATCATGTGAAACACTTCAACAACACTGAGGTGAGAAGACTGGCTATCACGACTCCATGACGTTTGACCCTGATCTTACCTCAAACAAAGATCAAGCTCTTCATATGCTGGACTGGAATTATTTCAGTCTAACCTAAAACTCATGCAAATAGTCCCCTTGATCGTCCATATGCACTCTTAAAATAAAGGTGCTTCAAAAGATTTGTCACAGAGATGCCATAGACGAACCAATTTGGCTTCACAAAGACCCATTCAGTCACAGGTTCTTTAAAGAATGATCTCTTCCTTACCTTTTTATAATCTGAAGAATCTTTTTTCACCACATAGAACCTTTTGTTAAACAGAAAGTTTCTTCAGATGTTAAAGGTTTTTTATGGAACCATTTATACAAAAAGGTTCTTATATGGCATCGTGAAGCACTTTTATTTTTAAGAGTGTGACTCCAGCTTCAGTTCACTTAAAGACACTCGGTTTAATAGTGAAGCAACAGAAGCTCAAGGTGCAGGATTTTAAGTTAAAAGTATATGAGAGACAGGCGTTGCTGAAGTAAAAAAATTCGAGCTCAAAAGTTAACAAAGCAGTGTGAATACGAGAAGGACGGCCTCATTGCATGAGTTACGAGTTAGTTCCAGCTTAAAGGGAAAAATTCAGGACACACAGGAGGTATGAACGCCAAGCATTTATCAAGTTTGCTAGAGAAAAATAAATGCCATTGAGAGGTGCTGCACTGATAAAATATAGCTTAGGAAGCTTAAAGGTTCACCCAAAAAGGATATTTCTGTCATCATTTATTCACCCTTATGTTGTTCCAAGTCTGACTTTCTTCTGCCAAATATTTAGTATCAAGTCAGTGAGTTGTTTGTTTCAGTGAATTGGTTTACCATCAAACTGATTAATTCACAAATCAGAGACCCAATTATGTGATTGCAGTTATTCTTGGGAGTTAACTAGATGGAATGATTATCAGTGAGTAAAAACAATGAGTTATTATATGACTTCAGAAGACTTGGAATACAGTATATGAGTCATATGACTACTTTTATTGGGCTGATTCTGTGTTTTCCATCATATTGAGAGATTTACATCAAACAAAGTACTCAAACAAAGACCATATAATCAGTCTAAATGATCTGTGTTTGCCTCGTTCTGACTCTTTCCTGACCAGAAAAGCTGCGATTAACGGGTTTGTTGATGGAGGTACTGGAAAGAAAGATCTGATTGCACACTGTCAAAAAACGTCTAGATTCCACTTCTAGATGGTGCATTTTCACTATGCTTGCAGTTCTTGCTGCATTAATGTGTGTGTTTTTTTATTGTTAGTCTTAATATATAAATCATCAGATTGAGGATAGTCAATTATTATGTTGTGTTTTATTCAGAATTTCACAGCATGAGCAAAGCTTCCGAAATGTCAATTTGGTGTACAAAATTTGTGTCAGAATTTCAAATTGTTGCTGCCTATAAGACTGAAAGTCACTATGTATAGTTACTGTCCAGCTGCTGTATCATCAATCCAAGTGCAAGGTTCCACCCAAATTGCAAAAAATGTAACATCATAGCAAAATTAAAAAATGAGGCCCCATTGCAGAGTCCGTTAAATTAGATGCAACACATTGCAATGCATCAGCAGGCTCCAGTATCTATGTGACCCTACATAGGATAATCAGGTTTGGAAAATGCATGGAAATCTGTCTAATATGCCAAGTGTTGTAAACAGAGTAAATTAGAGAATTCTGAGAAAGTTATCTTTCTTCATGGTCAATCAAATAATTTAACTCAGTACGTATAATGATAGATTTTGCTTGTCATTAGTGATAGTTAGTTTCTGACTGATTATTAATTCAGAATGAGGTTAAATTGCAGAATCTCATTGGGGTTTCTTTGGATGTGCATATTGTGAGGGATATTTAAGTTAACTGGGCTGAACGCACAGGCATGGGTGTATCACTATGAAAATACCTGGCTTATCTCAAACTGCCAAATACCAGTCTGGAAGGCAATAGTAACATACCTTGGCAAGCAAGTTGTACAGATTGATTGTGTCGAGTACTCGTGGACAGTTTTCAACATTAGATAAATTCAAAACAACTCTAGACTTGTTACAGTGAAATTCTTTTGTTAATTAATGTAATGTAATTTACTGTGACAACCCGGAAACGTCCCACATTTTCACCTATTCCAGCTAAACGGTCATTTATGTTGCAATGTAAAATGAAGCACAGCATTTAACTTTGAAGTTACAGCATCATTTTAAGCCTGAGATGTTTTGATATGTTCAATAGATCATGATTTTATGAAATCTCTCCCAATCCCAAATGAATGAAAATGCATTGTAAGCTCTATAGGTCTTGGATGCTGTCTGATGTATAGATGTTAAAGTATAGTTTCCATCCATGATAAAGTTTAATGGCTGGTATGTGTCATATTCATGTGATTGTTTCTCCATATGCACTCATGACGTGACTGACAATCTCCTGTTTCTCAAATCACAGACCAGAATAGTGGATTGCTTTGTGTGTATGTGAGTATACACTGACTTTAAATGCACATATGCATTTAACACAGCCCCAAGTGACATCTCAACTAATCCTGAAAACTGTCACTTGAGTCACTTTCTAATGGTTTCTGAAGGCAGGCTGATACTTCATTCCACAGGAAAGGTCTCTGTAACCAGTTAAAGGCAATAGCATCCATTCCCTCGCGGCTTCTGTCCCTCTTTTAAAATGAGATAAATACTTTCCGGTTTTCGTGTCATTTCTCTTTTCCTCATCCTTGTAAATATTCAGTTGCCGGCTCCCAGATATCATGTGAATGGAAACAGTGATGGTAGGCCTGGTCGGCACGTGCGTGCGTCTCTTCTCAGAACTGCAAACCAGAGAAAGGGAGGCAGGAAAAGAGATTAAGCTTTTCCTCTGGGCTCTCATGCACACCCTGTGATTTTCGTACCTCGGGCTTCAGAGCTTGTGTTGTGATGGAATTCCAGCAGATGCTTGTGGTGGTGTGTGACAGGACTGGCAAAAATCATCCAGTGCAATACTCACGTCTCTGTTGCTCAATTTTAGATGCTACTACTTTACTCTCTTGCTTACTACTGTACCTTACTTTCTTTTGGACATCTCTGCATCTAATCTGTTTTCCTTTGCATAAAATAAAAGTACCATAAAGCAACTGCTCTGATTTGATGAAGTTGAACAGTATGTAGTACAGGACACACCGTCTAAGCCACATACCACAGACTTTTCACTGACCACGTGATCTATATTGCACACAACATACAGAAGAACAGGCAGAAAGAGCCAATACCAATCTGACATAATTTCCCAAAATTCATAAGGTGCAGAAGTTTTATCAGTGTGCTAGAAAATGTTTTAAAGGAAGGGGATTGTACAATGATTAATCTGAGGAAGAATTACAGTATTTTTCAGATTATAAATCACTTTTTTAAAGCACATTAAAACATGTTACCACATATCTGCCTTATTTTTCAATTTAGAAGTAAACAGTTCCTCTTCAGGAACTTGAGCTGCGTCGGAGAACGCTAGGGGAACGCCTTCAGCGAATCCAAGCTCTGAATCCTATGAGTAATCAGTCCAATCCATGGGCAAGACGTCAGCAGCGGCGTTTCCTCAAGGAACTAGGGTTTCAGCAACCAGAAACTCCAGCAATGTCTAAAGCAAGCGCTAAGACAGTTAAAGGCGAAAGCAGATCATGTTATAGACTGTGTGTTCCTCCCTGTCCACGCTATATTACGAGCGTGGATGCACACAGTTTGTGGGTGGTCTGCTTGGGAGCGAAGCACGCAGAGTCGGGTCTCCCACATTGTGAGAGAATGCCACTGTGTACGCTTTGCTCCTGGAAATCTCTCTTTTAGAAGGGAGCTTTCACCAGAGTTCCTCACGGTGTTGGCCCCACTTCCGCTGAGGCGGAGCGGCAGCTGCACTCGTGGGGTTCGCAGCTGGATCTGGCAGAGGGAATGGAGATGGGTGAGTCCCTATCTTCTTCCTCACCTGCCAGATCCGTTGCCCGCTCTCTGGGATCGGAAGCCCATTCTGTGGTCTCTTCCCAGCGGGGCTCTGCGCTTCTCCTATCTTCCTCTGAGGAGGTTGATGTGGAGA
This sequence comes from Ptychobarbus kaznakovi, assembly GCA_027422405.1. Lineage (NCBI taxonomy): Eukaryota > Metazoa > Chordata > Actinopteri > Cypriniformes > Cyprinidae > Ptychobarbus > Ptychobarbus kaznakovi. Next base: position 23,956,969 of record CM049802.1, on the reverse strand, counting down.
GCATTGAGGATTCGCCCCCTTAGTCCCCACAGTATGAGGAGTTATTGGAGGTAGTCACTCGTGCGGTTGCTAAGTTAAGCACCGATTGGCCCGCCGAGAAACAGTCCAACCCACCTCTGATTATTATGGAAATATTGCAGGGCTGAGTGAATGTGGTTACAGAGCGATGCCCCGGGTAGAGCAGATGCTTGCGAGCTATCTGTCTTCCGGCGCGGCATCGTCTCTGAAGGCTCCGGCCTTGCCCTCCAAGTCGCTGCGCATGACATCAGCGCTGGTGGGCAAGGGGTACACGGCAGCGGGTCAGGCTGGTGCGTGTCTGCACACTATGTCAGTGTTACAGGTGTACCAAGCCGACCTTCTGAGAGAGATGAAGGCGAACAGTTGAATTCAGATGAAATAATTGAACTCAGGAGAACCTCTGATTTAGCTCTCCGCACCACCAAGGAGATCGTCTGTGTCATTGGGAGGTCCATGACAGCA